>OX371223.1:323757672-324182672 GCA_947310385.1 Nephrotoma appendiculata
CAATTTTTGTTTCTCTTAATTTTAATTTTAACTGTAAATTAACTTGATTTTAAATTGATTTTCTTTGTAAATAGAATTCAAATATTTTTTTGTGGCTTAGAATCAGGGGACCAGTCACGTGATCTATTTTGATCCAATGGTCCTCTTATCTTACTTTCTTAATCTTGTTAGTTTTAATAATGTTTTACACACAATGTATTTTATTTATAATGATTAAGCTGGTAATGAAATAAAAAAAAAAAAAAAAAAAAAAAAAAATATTGTTCAATAATGAACACGAGTGCTGCATGTATACTAACCTTAAACTGTTAGTTGTCAAACTGCTTTGTTTTTTGGTTGCAAACACTAAATTAGTTAATTTTCTATTTAATACAAATCTTGTGTAAATTTTGGGTCACCCTTTATTAATGCTCCTTGTACAACTTTAAAAGTTATTACTGCGACAATAATTCGCAGTGTGGTATCCATGAATTTGCACGACTTTATAATGATTATTATTGATTAGTTTTCGGTCGCTTTTAGTGGTATTGGTGAAGTGAAATGCTTGCTGGTGTGTTTGATGATGATCCGGAATACGCTAATTTTATAATCTTATCAAGGTCAGTCCTTTTGTTGTGAGCCCACAAATAGTCGCCACTCGATACTTATTATCGTTTCCAGGGTGAACCTCAGAAATCCGTCACAAATCGTCACGAATTAAAATTTGGGCTTTTGTTCTGGAGATTTGGTTTTGTTGATCTCTGTTGGCCCAATCTGCTGTCGGTTGAAGTTAGATAAGTGTGCTGTTGAAACAATAAGTGTGTTGTTACATCGAATTATACCTACCATTAAATATTTTAGTTAAACAACATAACTGGCGAGAATGACAAGAATGACTTTTTTCTAATTAACTCAGTAATTTTTTAAACATCAGAAAAGTAACGAAAAATTGTCAATTACACAAAATAACGAAACTGCTACAAATTGATATGCGTGTGAAGTTATAACAATTCCTCTCTCTTGAATTTTTAAAAGATCAATACAATAAAATTTGATTACAGAAAAAATTTTGAAAAAAAAAAAATTGAATGAAATTTAAAATTCTTTGAAAAAAATTAGTCGATCGATATTTTAATGTGTTGATTGGAATAACACGGTGTTCAGCCTGGGACAAGTTGATCTTCTCATTGGTGTTTCACCTTGTAAACTTGGATTTTCATTGTGTTGTGTTCTTGAATGTATTGTTGTTTGTGCCGTATCGTTATTTACAATCTCTTGTAGATTGAACAAGTTATCGTTAAAACTGGGAATTATCACACACGGGTGTTGCCGCAGGTGATCCATTTCGTAAAATACTACGAAGATCATTACTTGATGTAGGTGCTTGTACGTCATTTCGCAGTTCTTCTTGCACCTGGTTGATATGGTGCAATGTTCTCGAACGAAACTGTCGACCGTGTAATAGTTCTGCGGGTGATTTGTCTACATTTGTTAACGGTATAGAACGATAAGACGATACAAACTTCAATAGTGCGTTGTCATTATTTGTCGTCATGACAAATTTTCTTCATTGCTGTTTTGAAAGTTTGGACCATTCATTCGGCTTCGCCATTCGATTGTGGGTGAAATGGTGCAGATGTCAAATGCTCGATGTTGTTCATACGACGGAATTCAACGAATCCTGCAGACATAAATTGAATACCATTATCTCTAACGATGGTCGATGGAAAACCTTTGATTGCGAAGATTTGTTCTAACGCCCGAACTGTGAGCAATGATGTTGATTTCGTCATTGGTACGACGAATAGAAATTTGTTGTATGCGTCCACACGTAAAAGAAACATTTTGTCCATAAATGGACCCGCGTAGTCGATATGAACTCTTTGCCATATGGTTCGTCTGGTGTTAGCCATTCGGAAAATTTTTTGTTTGATGAAGATGCGTTGAGTTGACAGTTGTCACAATCTTTGACGATTTTTTCGATGTTACGGTCGATGTTTGGCCATCAGCAATGTCAACGAGCCAATTTATTCATACGGGTGACACCCGAATGTCCATCATGTAGTAGCTTTAGTGTTTTCCCTTGTATAGGCTAGAAGAAAAGATAATTCGAAGATGTTCTGTCTGTAAGAAAAGGATATTATTAAACTTGTTCAAGCTAAGACGATGTTTAAAAATAATCTGAGCAAGACGATTTAGAGACATTTAATTTTTCCAGTCACCCATTTATTACGTAGGACTTCACTTTATGAAGTAGAGCGTAGCTCATTAGGATGATTACCCACCGTTGTCGAAAATTTGAACAATTTTGACGATGACCTCTATTGTTACCACGTTGTCGTCTTGATGATTGACTTAGCTTTATAATAAGGAGAATTTGGACGATCGTGATCAATTTCACATTGCGGACATAACTTCATTTACGAGAACGATGATGTCTTCTTTGATGATTATTATCCACCTTGAATACTTGCGATACCGATGCATTTTCGCCCATATATGCTTTTCCATTTCGAGTACATCCTCAAGCGTTGTATTTGTTTTCTGTGGACACATGTTTCGCACCTGTTCGTGAGGAGTTAAAATAACGATAACGTAGCGGATTAGAAAATCTACATATGATTGAGTGCAACCGCTTTCTGTGCAAACAAATTTACAATTTTTTGCAATACCACACAAATCAGACACCCACTCAGAATAAGTTTTGTTAGGTTTCATACGTGTTTTGTAAAACACATACCTTGCCGATAGCACACGAGTTTTCGACTCAAAATGGGCCCTGAGACCAGCCGTAAGCTCTGAAAACGTATTACTTACCAGACTATCGAACAGTTTGTTTAATATATCCAACAAGTACAATCTGGCGTTCGATAAAAAACCGCCATTTTTTGTCGTTATCCTCCACGCCATTTCGTTGCTAACGCCAACTATTCCAACATTTTATTTTGGTTTGTTAGTAACTGGAGGATAGCAGATTGAGTCCTCTCCAGCGTTATTGTCCATCCTGTATCTTCGTCGCCACTTTTATAATTGGTAACCAAATAAAATTAAAATGGTTACATTGAATTATATATTTATTAAATATTTTAATTGCACAACACAACTCGCGAGAATGACAACAATGACTTTTTTCTAATTGACTAAGCAGTTTTTTAAACATCAGAAAAGTAACGAAAAATTATCAATTATACAAAATAACGAAACTGCTACAAATTGATATGCGTGAAGTTATAACAAAACCCAAGTTTTGTGAAATTGATTGTAATAATTTGACAACAGTAGAGCACCACGCAGGTCCAGTCCAGGAGTAAGGGACCATGGCCACGTATGATGTTTCGGATGTGTCAAAATCCATGAATCTGTTCCGTACTATATGGGATGGTGGCGGCCTTTAAATGGGATGATCCTACTATGTTCTATTTTAGGTCGCTAGAGCGGTTCAAATGTAACCCAAGCATTTTTATGGATTTTTATGGTCTTATCCAGTGAGATCTGTCGCTTCTCTTTATGTTGTTTTAAAGATGCTGTAATGATTGCTTGCAGACATATTTAGGATGAAGCTAGCTCTTTCAAGTATGTCTATGAGTTCCCGTTGTATTTTCAAATTTTTTCCAGATTTTCCTCTCTCGATATTACGTCGTCCAAGTCTATAAAGTTTATTTTAAAACGTCCTCTTGTAGTATCGAACCCACAAACTTATTTTCGACCTTTGCGGAGGCATCGAAAAATACTCTACTATACTACCTTTTGTTGTTAAACTGTCGTCTTTTATTACTGCATGATGAGGAAGCAAAAATTCATCCTCGGACTGATTTGCCATCTTTTCTAATTTATTTAGCTTCCTCTCCAATTACAGTAATCTGGCTATAGCTTGATGCCTTGAATGACCTAATGGGATGGAGTGTGGTTTGATAGACCAACCACATATCTTCCCGACGAGTCCCTGCGATGAGTGGTTTTATAAAGTTCCCGGCATTTTTTTATGTTTCCATCAATATATAGGTTTTAATTTTTTTTTGAAACAAAATAAAATCGAATATTACAATCCGTCGTATGAGCGATAAGTTTTTGAGACTCGCTGCACATCATTATTTCTGCGACGAAGAATTATATCACGCGAGTTAAACTCTTCACCAACTCTAACGATCACCACTTCATCAATTGTTGGTGCATTGGAGTGTTTTTCGAGTGGACTAGCAGGTCTTTTTTCTGGTCTGCAACTGCAACTTTGAAGTCATCATCTGGCATTTTGTTCAAGAGCAGTTCTGAACAATCGAATTAATTCATTGTGTTGATCGAATAAAGTGGTAATGCAGCGATCATTTCTCGTTTGGTGTCCCTATTGAATCAACACCGTTAATCGATTTGTTCATTAGTATTTCCTATAAAATAAAATTGACAAAATTTGTGATCTGCGTTAGGAACTGGTAGTAATCCTGCGCGATGTTACCCTTGCCATTGCCCCTTGAATCTTGGGAAGTAATTCTCGCGCTTAATAATTGTTGCACCGAACGACGTCGGTGGATAACAATAAATTTGCCCTGGGACCAATTCATAGTATTGAGGACATATTTGATAATGAATAATTCAATGCTACGAACTCGACAGCTTTAAGATACGGTATGTAACTATTGCCATATGGTGTAGTCCGCTAGATCCGGAAAATAACTGCTATCTTGAGTGGATGCCCAAAGAGAGGAGTTCTGTGCCTATATGCCGATTATATCGCCATGTTGTAGGAAAATATATACGTGTCCTATGTAATCACTTGCAAATGGCCTTCAACACAGTCATAACCTGTTGTAAAAATGGCTTATCGGTGAAACCCAAGGAAACTGAGATGGATTTTTGGAAATTTTAATCTCTCAAAAAATTGGATCACAACATCGCACTCTCTTCGCAAACTAGGTATCTGGGAATTCAGTTGGTTCCAGGTTTACTTGGCAGCAATACATGGAAGACGAATGCAAGAAAGAAAGCAACTTCCGAAGCATTGTCTCTTTTGTTGCCTTAGTAAGGCAGCGTAAAGTTGAAACTGGAACACTCGATATAGCTACAACGCACTATTTCAAGAATTCATTCAAGGTGATTATTACTAAGGGATATCAGTGGGAACATGATATTCCATCTCACATTTCTAATGGGGACTTGTTCATGTTCACCGATGGATCAGTTTGTGGTGGTCTGTCTGGTTGGCGCCGGACTACGTGTTTGTGATCTTAAGGTAAATTTGTCATATGCTCTAGGACAGCAAACCACCGTCTTTCAGACAGAAATTGTTGCAATTCTTAGGGCGGCGGCCTATTGATTCCAACATTATTGCTTCAAAATTTGTCTAGAATTTTATTAAAAACTTAACTCGATTCGTAAACAAAATTCAGGTTTACTTCTTTGAATACCCGGTCATATAAACCGCTATTGATGATGAAGAAGTCGATAAATTAGGGAAAGAGGACACATCGCCATCTCCGCAATAAAATAGATACCATCAAGTACTTCGATGGATATTAAACACGGTTGGACAACCCTCACACCTGTTATTTATTTAAAATTTCTATTCAAACATCGGGAAGGAAGTGCCATCGGACATGAATACAAAACGTTTTAGGAGCGTCATTTGAACGAAAAACAATGGACTTCTCCAGCTCGTTTTCAGAAATACAGGGCGACAGTCGATGCATATACTATGTATGGTGTGGTGAGTATTAACTGCTCCATTAACTGCGACATCTAAACCCCGTGGAGAATTTTCATTAATCCATTCAATATGGATGAAGAAGAATTAGAAAGAAAACCAAATTGGGTCTTAAACCAGAAGAAAAGGCGGAGTCGAGTATCTTAAAATCAACATCAAAAGAGGTTTCTAGAAGCCATAGTTAATTATCAAAAAACGACTAATTCCAGAGCAACAACTAGCTATAGAGCACCCCCATCAATGAGCGTTGTTGGAATACTAAATTATTGCGTAATACAATCGATTAAGAAATGAATAAGAGTGCTTGGAAAATTAATTAGAATCTCAAGTAAAAAAGAAATCAAATAGAAAATGCCTTGAATATAATTAAGAAAGAAAAGCTAAATCCTGCTAACTATACAAAAGATGCAAAGTATCAACAATGAAGTAGAAAACGCGCTAGAGAAGAATCATCAACGGTTGTAATTCAAAACTTCAAGTATTTGAGAAGAGCCTGGTACTACACTAAGAAACTAGTGTTTATATCGTCAGGGACCACAGAAATGTTTGCGAAACAAATATCGATATTTGAGTTGGTGTGCATGTCCTAGTTTGCTAATAGACGTTACTAAGTTAACGTCTATAAAGGTTAAGTACGATAACACTTTACATTCTTTTGAGTGCCGGCATTCGGTTGTTCAGCGTTCGCAGAGTGATCAACGATAATGTTTGGCTCTGAAGTGCAGTGCATTCCAGATGGCATTTCTGTTGTACGAGCCCACGTCCCAATCGCAGTAAAATAAGATGTACGGCTGCATGCGTCTTACGTTATTACACAATCGTTTCGCTACAAACTAGGTTAAAAATCGATTACGCTAAAATGCACTTTGGTCTTTCACGTGTTTACATATACGAAATTCGCGATTCTTTTAGTTTTATTTTAATGATTCATTCGAAAATGTGGTCGAGTCATGCTGTCTCTGCGTATAATAAACTTTTACGATCGAAACATTGAAAAAATTAGTGTTTTTGGAAACTAAGATTAGATACTTTCTATACAGATATCTGTAATTATTAGTAGTTTCAGACCAACTTTCAATACCACGTATAGTTAACGATTGAAAATATGTTCCCAAATGGCAATTAAACCACTTGTAATTTGTATGACCCGTGGCGTTATACGCGTAATAAATAATTTAAATTGTAACGATCAACTTATTAAATTTATTCGCGTTAAGATACCTTACATGACTGTTTTGTGAAGAATTTATGTGCAGTTTGCCACCGATTTGACCTTAATACGTATGGAATATATACGTTAGTTAGACCGGTCGGTCTGTTGTGAATTTGTGAGCAAAATATTCATTTGCGTATCAATTCTTTAATGCAATAATTTATGTTTATGTTTATTATATATGTTTATGTTTATTATATTAGTGAGCGAAGCGAGATATAAATTAGTTTTGAACTCTGTAATTACACCTCCTGTTTACCTTGTAAGGCATATATAAACATTGCGAATGCGGAAACGTTTCAATTGTACTATGTTTTGATTACTTGTTCTCTGATTGATCTATATTCGGGAAATGTAAGGTAACATTTGCACCCAAATTTTCAACTGGATGTTTACTTCCGTAAACAATATGGTGGAGTACAAATTGATAATATTACAAATGCTACGTCAATTATGACTTGTTGTAAGTAAAAGCTGCAACTGCAGTAGCCAAACTTTCGAATTTCAAAATGAAACTTTGTATAAATTTTCATTGATAAATTGAGGAAAAACAAACTTGCCCCTAAAAGATACTACATTACAAGAACAAAATACAGTGGTATACCGTTCAATAATATTTGTGTTGAACATCAAATTAAAGAATGAAGTAAAATGTTCTAAAATCCAAGATAACCAATTTAGATAGCATATTCCTGTGGTATGCTTGTTGCCATCTCAAAATATAGTGGCTGAATTTGTGCTAATCCACAGTTGGGCCAATTCTATTGAACAACATAAACCGTTGAATAAACGGTTTTCTGAAAATACAATGTTGTTCAATAGAATTGGGCCAGTTCTGGAATAGCACAAATTCAGCCACTATATTTTCAGATGGCAATGAATATGCCACAAGAACATATGCTATCTGAATTGCTTATTCTTGGATTTTAGAACATTTTACTTCTATTCTTTAATTTGATGTTTAACACAAATATTATTGAACGGTATACCACTGTATTTTGATCTTTTAATGTAGTATCTTTTAGGGGCAAGTTTGTTTTTCCTCAATTTATGAATGAAAATTTATGAAAACTTTATTTCTATGATAATCACAGATTAGACATCTTTGCATGGTTTCAAAATTAGGTTTAAATTATTTCCGATTTTTACTAGAAATCAGGTTTTATTTGTTTCGTCCTTCAGCCGAAATTTGAAATTTTATTTCCCCGTTTCCTCGGCTCCTGGACTAGCACTAACTTTTTCCCGCAATCACTAATTAGCACAAATTGCGCTTAATCGGTATACAACGTTTAATTTTGAAATTCGAAAGTTTGCCTGCTGCAGTTACCCACACGCCTACCGGTTATGTAAATTAATGTATTTTTTTTTGTTTAGGCATTGGAATAACTTCAATATCTGAAAATGAGAAGCGCCCATCATTGACACATTTCAGAGCCTTGTTCAAATTACATATTAGAATTAAAATATTGACCTATGATACAATTTTCAATTAAGAATAAGCCGGTTACCTCCAGCTCAAAATTCATTTCAAAACTATTTTGAATGAGCAGGTACAATCTAAACGCCATCTAAAATTTATGTTTAAATCCAAAATAAATTTAAAAATCAAATTTCATAAGGATTGGAAAAGTTTAGTACAGCATGTACAGATTCTAGAATTTTGTTCAAAACTCACTCTAGAGTTCCTAACCAATACCATTAACCTCATCAGTTGAGAAATGGCAGAGAAAGATAGAACATGGTAAAATATCAAAATTTTATATACCAAGTTTCTTTACTCCGCAGGTCAATCAAATTGACAAATTAAGGAACTTTTTTAAGATTTTATTCCTTGTCACAATCGCCACAGATTTACCCTCTCTCAAAGAAGCAATGAAATCAACAACTTCAATAGGTACGAGTTTGGAGTTAGTTTTTGAATCAGCAATCGTTTACGCTAATTCGTTGCAGATAAAAAAATGGGTTGCGACACTTTCCTGAACCACTTCGAAAGTGTTTTAAACAAAATTCCCCAACACGATGTAAAGATTGTTTTGGTGACCTCAACGTGCAAATCGGCAGTACAGACAGTATTCATGGTGGTACCTTCGGCTCAGATTCCCTACTCCTTGTACCAAACAACAACGGAATGCGTCACCGATCTAATTTCCCTTTATAATATGGTTGTAGACAAGTTACGTGAAAATCTAACGATCGAGTTACGGTCAATCAAATTGATTACATTCTGACCACTTTCTGGTAGTTATGCGAATTATGAGGTTTGTCTATACACCACGTATAAAAACCGATTCCAATGAATCTCTTAGGAAAACCGAAGAATTAAACAATCAAGTAATCCGAGCTAACTTCGAAGCTATAGCATATCAGAAATGTTAACGAACAGTGGAACACATAGCTGAAAAGGATCGTTCACGAAAAAGGAATTCTCTCAACCATCACGGCAGTCACACAACGACTACATGGTCGTGAGAAAACACTTCAACCGATTATGTAGAAGGACGAAACATGAATTACACAAACAACAAGTGTTTTAAATTGAAACTGTCTGTTTAAGAGACAGCTACCGTTCTATAAAAGAAACCGGTATAGCACAACATCATTGCATTAATCTGATATCAATGTAGAAATTAAACCTCCACCCGCTCCATCTTACGATTTTGGGCGAAGCGTCAAGTCCAAAACGAAAAATAATAAGGTTTGAGCTGATTTTATCGATTTGGTTCGCAGGCAGAATCCCAGACGAATGGAAAACAGCCCTAATTAGACCGCTACATTAAAAGAGAGATCGGCTGAATTGTAACAACTATCGCGGAACAGCTTTACCCAACACGACACACGTACAAGGTGTTGGTCACTGCAGGTCGAAGTAGATCAACAACCGATGAAACTTTTTCACTGAGGATTGTTTTAGAAACGTGCTACGAAAAGCACATCCCTGAGTATTTTCTATTTATAAATTTTCAACAGGCGTATGGTAGCATCTGTCAAATATCCAGAATCTATTTAAACTCGATCAAGCAGATGATAACACGGTAGGAATAAAATAGAGCCATAACATTACTCGTTAGATGCCAGTCGAATCGTGTAGAGTGTAATTGTAGACTTAAGACATATATTTTTTATTCATTTTTTATTTTGCTTTGAGCAAGTCACTGTCATTAAAATATAAGCCGTCGACCTGAATACACATAGACATATACTAATATACACCAACAAATAAAAAACAGGTGTTTCCTTTCATTCATTTTGGTTTGACTGCGTTCTTTCTAATTTTACATTACGTGATCTGGGAAGTCAATGATCGCCGAATCAAAAAACAGTCCATTTGCCAAACAAAACTGCATATGGTCCTTCGAGCCAGATTTACCGCCGGTTTTGAGAGTTAACCAGACACGATTTGTGAATATAGTGTAATAAAAGTTTTATGTGATTATGGCACAACCATTAGTAGTACTAACGCTCAAACGATCAAGCATCAAGGGCAGCTTTATCAAATTAATGGAATACGTTGGTAATTTATTTACATTCACGGAAAAGTTAGATGAAATTCGAGTTCGTTTAAAACATACCGATCAGCTATTTCAAGAATTTATCGAGGTGGAAGAAAAAATTTCGCACTCAAAATTCTAGATTAGTCGCAATATGATTCCATCAGTAGAGTATTACCATTGGTGTAAGAGATACACAGATGAATGAAAGTGGTGCTCGAAAGGTAGCACCAGAAGTGAAACTTCCTGGACTACGGGTGCCTAAATTTAATGGACACTACACCAAATGGCAAACGTTTTACCAGTTATTCACCACTACCATTCACAATAGCGCCAATTTGCACACCTTGCAGAAATTTCAATTTTTGGTGAATTCGCTTAGAGAAGAATCAGCACGATTAATTCGCCACATGGATATTACCGAAGCAAACTATATTCTGGCCTTAAATAAATTAAAGGAGCGATACGACTGCTAACGCCACATTGTGAATATATTTAATCAAATGTTTTTGGTGCAACCTAGTATTGCGAAATAAAGTGCTCATAGTTTGAGAAACATGTATGATGTCTTCGACGAACTGGTACGTGCTTTGCAAGGTTTAAGAAATGAAGCCAAGAAGCGTGACGTGTGGCTACTATATATCCTCGTCACAAAAATCAGTGACACTACCCGGACATTATGAATGCAACATTCAGTTGAAGAAGATTACCCGTCTCTCGAAGCTTTTCTTAAATTCATCACAAACCGGGTGGACGCCTTAGAATACCAATCTAAATCAGAAGAGCAGCAACTAGCTGTCCGATATGAAACACCAATATCTATCAAATGTATCAGTGTCAGCTTTTTAAAAAAATGGAAATTCCAAAGTGCAGAGACGTATCATATCTTCAAATCGATGCTTCAATTGCTTGGGTGCCGATCATACAGTACGACAATGCCGATCAGACAGACCAAAATTTATCAAAGTTCGAGAACACCGCAGCGGGGCATAGTCCTCTTTCATATCGGAACACTGTGTCCAGAGGTTAGGTTTAATTCGAAAGGAAACAAATATGACAGTATTGGGCTTGGGTAGTCAACGAGTGGGTGAAACTCGAGGCAGTACGCATTTTCAATTAAAACCATACTTTTCCTCGGAATTTGTACTGTGTAGCACCAACCATTAGTAATATTAGACCTCCACTATCATTCAATCACGAATCCTTAGATAAGCTAAAAACGAAATGCCAACCGATCCGAGTCCAACCAATAGCGCAAAAGTGGATACATATATATTATATATTATTTGGGGTTGACCACTTCTGGTCATTGTTATTAGAAGGGCAACTACGCAAGTAAAATAAAATCATTGCTCAAAACAAGTGGCATACGAAGAAATATTCCGAGACAGCAGACGGGAACACTATCGAGCATAACATTTGTGAACAACACTACTTGTCCAGTTATACTAGAGACTGTGACGGTTGATATCGAGCATAACATTTGTGAACAACACTACTTGTCCAGTTATACTAGAGACTGTGACGGTTGATATCTCGTGAAATTTCCATTTGTTGAAGCACATGAAACATTAGGAGAGTCATATTCAATTGCCAACCAGATCCACATTTTTACGAATTATACAAGACGTTGATGATAGAATACTTAGACCTCCAATATATGTCATTAGTCAAGAATTAGGGTTCAGAATTCGCGGTTTATCTTCCGCACCACGGCATAATCAAGGAAACCAGTACCACAACCAAACTAAGGTTTGTCTTTCTATGCGTAGGCTTGCACATTATCTGGAGTATCATTAAATAATATATTAAGCCTTTTCTAGTTGGACCAATCGTACAAAACACCTTATATCATATCCTGATATTGTTCTGGAAATACAGCATAGTCTTCGGAGCGGACATCGAGAAGATGTATCGCCAGAAATGGATCCATCCTAGTGATCGTAAATACCAACGAATACTATGGCGGGAGCCCGAAGAATATCCCATCGATATTAACAAACTAAACACCATCACGTATGGTATGGCTCAATCACCTTATTTAGCTACTCGCACGCTTCAGTTAATTGCCGATGAAAATGAATCAATGTACTCAGAGGCAGCACGATAAACCAAGAAAAATATGTACGTAGATGATGTATTGAGTGGTGCGGATAGTGTGGAAGAGGCTATGCGAATTTGTGGTGCAATAGTTAAGCTGCTAAACCAGACCAGGACGAATCTGAGGAAATGGAGCTCCAATTTAACAGAATTGAGACATCCATTAGTTTCAATCAGCCTGAGTGTAGCAGACAAATATTAGGGTTGAAGTGGAGACCAAAAGGTGACCATTTTACTTACCAAATTAACTTAGATGCAACAACAAATCTTTAATAAATGCAGAGTATTGTCAGAGTTTAGCTGAATCTTCGATCCACTTGGCCTGTTATCTGCGTTCGTCGTAAAGGTCAAGATGATGTTTCAGGAACTGTGGATGTTAAAATTATCACGGGATGAACCAATGCTATACCAGAAGTACGTAAAAGATGGTCAAGGTTACGCGAGGAAGTTCCCCAATTACAATCAATTGTAGTACCACGATGGTTAGGACAATTCAACGAGAGCAGCTTGCTGCATGGTTTTTCAGACGCCTGCGAGAAAGCGTATGCTGCTGCCGTATGTTTGGTGACCAATGCAATTGGGATCAGAGAGTGTCGATTAAATACTGACAAAACGAAGGAGGCACCAGTTCACACCGTACCTGAACTAATGCGGCACGTAGGTTGTATTCTAGACGTTCCAGAGAATCGTATGTATGCATGGACAGTTTCTCGCATAGTACTTGATTGGCTGTCAGATGGTCCACAAAGATGGAAAATGTATGTGGCTGTTCGTACCAGTAAAATCCTTAAAATGCTACCGCGTGAGCTTTGGTTTCAAGTTCCATCCGCCAGCAATTTAGCAGATTTTGCCATTCGGGATTTAGCACCAGACGAATTACAACAACATCGATTGTGGTGGCATGGTAAAGATTTTTTATTGTCATCACAAGAAAATTGGCTTAAAATTGACAAGAAACATAAAATTGAATCGATTGAAGGGCGAAAGCAGATCGTTACCATGACGTGTCAGCAAAATTTGTGGGAAAAATTCATCTGCGAACTACAAGAAAAGTATTGGAGCTTCAGCAAATTTATATGGTGTTTGCATATTTCTGTATTGCAGAATAAATATTTTAACGTTGAGATTCAGAGACTAACATCCGATAAACTTATACCCAATGGAAGTCAATTAACAACGCTCGATCCGTTCATTGATGAGGTTGAAATATTAAGGGTTGGAGGGCGAATTGAAAATGCACCAATAACTACTGGCCAGAGACATTCAATTATTCTACAGGCGCACGATCCAATTGTAAAGAAGCTAATCGTCGAAATACACATGAATAATTTTCAATGCGCTCAGAAAAACTATTCAAGGTATACTACGAAAATGTGTGCCATGTGTTAAGCAAAACCCAAATCTTATTCAGCAAAAGTTGGGTGGATTAAAGCCGTTTCAGTGAACAGGCGTATGTTTCTTTGGACCACTACAAACCTTTTTAATCCATGGACGTGGGCAAAGAAATCGAAAATCGTATGGCTGTGTATTCGTCTGTATGTGTACAAAGGTGTTACATATTGAAATCGTTACTGATCCAACAACCGATGTGTTTATTGGTGCGTTTGATCGATTTGTGGCAAGACGAGGCCCCGTAACCGACGTATATTCAGACAATAGGTCAAACTTTTGCGGTGCAAAGCGACAATTTGACGAACTAAATCAGATAACATGGCATTTCATACCAGAATACGCCCCACATTTTGGTGGGTTTTGGGCCATTGTATATCAGTGGTCCCGAAGTTCAAAACGTACTAACGCCATCAAATTTTTTATTGGAAATAAAATAGGTTGCACTAAAACACTCGAAACAAGCACCATACCATATAATCGGTTGTCACATTGGCAAACAGTCAAAAAGATGTTGCAAATACTGTGGAAACGGAGGTATAAGGAATATGAGGATACATACCTTGCAACAAAGATGGAAATGGAAAAAGAATGGAGCAAACTTGAAAACTGGACAAATTGTCCTAATTAAAGACGACAATCCGTTACTTAATTGCTGGAGAATGGGCAAAGTTAGTCAACTACATTCTGGCCCAAATGGTAGAACACGACTTGTCACGTTAAAAAGCAAAAAATTTTACATTACGTGATCTGGGAACTTCTAACTTTCGTTAGAATAGGTCTTTCGTCAGCTCAACATAGAGCGGCGCAGTCCTTTACATTATAAATTAAGCCAAATATTAGCTAATGCGGATGACATATATGCAACTTGGGTCTTAACATCGTTTCTCTCAAAAAAGTTATCTCGCGCGAGAAATCCAACACGTGGATAATTTTTAACATTTTACACACAATACAAAAGGGTGAATGTGCAAAGCTCGCTCTCTGCAGACATAACATCATGGATCGCAGCAGGTTACCGGACATTCTGATAAGACCAGTAATCACTTCTGGCAGCGATTCTTGGATGCTAACAACACGGGGCAGCCGAAAGCTTGCCGTTTTTGAGCGCAAATTAGAACGTATAATGCTAGGCTCTAATAAGGTAGTTCCAATGAAGATACCTTAATCGATGGTTGGCCGACCAACCGGGTGGTTGTCGATCGAGATAGCTCATTTTTAATTCGGCTAAATCGTTTCATGGTAAGCAGCGCCAGTGAACAAGAAGAATATTGTCAATTCTCGAAAATTGGTAAATGTAATAAAATTTTCCTGAAATACATTATAGTAAAAAGCCTAATCACCCACGCGGCAGCCTAATCGTACACGCACTGAAATTATAGACAGAAAGTGTACAAAAAAGTGGTACATATGTATGTCACAGCAATGTGGAAACCTTAAAACGATCAAATTTATTTTTCGAACTTTAAGAAATTTTATGATCGTTGGCACCTTGAACAATTGTGACTTTGGTATACCATGTAAGTACCATAAACCTTTCTGAAGGAGTGTATTGTACTTTGGCATTAAAATTCAATAAATTTCGATAATAATTTCTTCGTCAATACATTATATTTATATGCAACCGGTTGCTGTGTACTTTAAAATAAGAAAATATTACTTTGACTTTGACCATGAGCCGAGCGCACGGCATTACGAATTACATCTTCTGGTATCGTATATATAGACGTTTAAATGCCAGATGCTGAGCAACTAATAATACCAATATTTATTTTTGTTCGGATATTTTGCAAATTATTCGTTATAACGTATAAAATGTATAAATCTCTCTCTTGGAGAATTCAATTCCGTATAAATAAACGTAAGCAACCGGAGTTGAAATAAAAATTTTCTTTTCGTAAAATTCGGTAAATAAAATACAACGACTAACCCCACCGCGTGCTTTTAACAAAAAAAAAAAAAAATAAAAATATTTTTTCAAAAATCTATAAAAGTGTGATCAAATTATTTATTTCGTTTACTCTGCCAGAAGTGAACTGCTGCTTTGGATTGGTTCTTACTTGTTAAACAAATATTTGTTCGTTCGTTACAAAATACATCAAAAAAAATAAATTGGCCTAGCAGCAGTTAATTAAATTAAGTGAAAAAAAATTATTTTTAGTGTGAAAATGTACATTAAGTGAATTTATTGTGACCAAAAAAAAGTGTGCTAACAATAATATAAAGTGTGCGTCCACCCCATACTAGGAGCAATTTCCATAAAGTGAACAATCGTACTGTGATAAACAAAATTAATAATTTAATAAGAAAAAATGCAATATTTAATTCACGTTATTGTTCTATGCGGAATTATTGGAATTTCCTTGGCACAAGAAAGACGTAAGTAAATTAATGTACAAAATAATTAACCATATAAACGATTTATTAGCCAATCAATTTACTTTGTGTAAAAAAAAAAAAAATGTAATTAAAAAATTTTGTTGTGTAATTTACGTGTGTAACATAATACAAATTCGCGATTGTGCACTTATAGGATTTTCTTTTATAGACACATAAATGACCTTGACGCATATTTTATTTTCTTATAAGCGTATGTACTTATCTTACTTTCTCCTCATCTTAAAACGATATTGTATATACGAGCGGTTATGCAATATACTTTGTTACCTGTGTTAAGCGGAAATTTGTTTATGTGTTTTTTTACGTTTATAAATGAAATCGCCGTTACGGTTTGTTAATGATATTTAAGGAATTTTATAATAAGTTATTTTATATGTTGATTTGAGATTAATTAAATCAGCGAGGTTGATGTTACACTTATCGAGGTGGGTTTTTTTAACTGATCGCGGAAGATGACTTTAAATCAGCGCTATTGCTAATGGCATTTTGTGAAAACGATAGAATGCGTTAAGTATAAAAGCGATAGCAGAATTTTATTCAGACATAACTTTTCACTTTTTATAGTTAAGCAACGGACATTTGAGTTCATGTGGGGTTAGGGTTATAACAAAGTGTTTAAAAGGAGTTGCACTCTGATAAATTTCTTCCTGGTAAATGTCTTTAAACTCTCTTTGTAGGCGATGCGTTTTCAAATCGGATCGTTTCGGATCGCCGTTCACCTGATGTTGTCGTTTCAGACACTTTGCGATTTTTATAATTTTATTATTGTTTCTAATAAAGTAAAGATAATTTTCTTAAGTGCTTTTGGTTGTAGTCGTCGAGAGTGAGAGTGTGTATTATGTATAGAAATAAAATGGCAGTCAAATATAAAATGTCATTGTTTTGTCATTGGGAGCTCTAGTTTGATGTCAACTTTTCCACGATTTCATCTTTTCGCTCAGGAAGTCTTTTATTCCATTTGAATAGTTTGGAGTGTTTCACAGGCCGATTGTCTGTTAAAAAATTTTCTACCGCCATGTCCAGCTATTTTAGTTTTTCTTTGAGGTATATTTTCAAATTTACTCAGTAAATTTGATCTTCTTGAATTCTGAAATTCTCTTGATTTTCAACTTTCATAAAATTGGGTGAAATAGTTTTGATGGGGGAGGATGGGGTTGCGGAGCTTCATGGTTGTTTTCTTAGTTGAGATTAAACTTGACATCCAATGATCTTTCCATTGTAGGTCACCTGTTATAAACTATCGTGTACTATATTTGATATTATAATTATTTTTTTATTTTAATAGTTAAAAATTGACAATTTAATTAAATATTTCATACATTGAAGTTTATGCATAAATTTTATAAATTATAAAACCGTGTATTTGGTTTTACCGTAACACCAAATATGTATTTTATTATAAAATAAAAAAACTTTAGCTGATAATTTTATTAAATTATAATTATAAATTGATATTCAATACTACACGTACACGCTTCAAAAAAATTGAACGCTGAAACGCTGTATACAATACAAAAACTTTCCTTCTCAAGATTCAAACTAGACTCGACTTGTTCTTTATGAAAATCCAAACTAGACTCAAAATTCCTTGCACCCAAAAAATCTAGAAGAATATTTTTCTCGTTTTCCTCGTCCGCGTCACTTGCAACCCCCCTTTCTTACCGCGCATCAATACACACGCCAAAACGAAAAACGTACTAAAAAAATATTTGTCTATACTTTTACACGTCGCACACACGCACAAGGTGCACATTGGTCTCGCTCTCAATTCACTCAACGTTAACGTAATACGGGATGGGTAAAAAAGAAAACAACAAATTATGGCCCATCTCTTTCTCTCTCTCTATCTCTGACACTATATCCCATCAAGGGATTTGGCCGCCTCAACCGGTTTCATAATCATATTTTCATTTCGGATAATGAGTGATTAATTCATTGATCCTAAACCAGCCGTGAAATTTTTCCTTGTCACCACCGGGAATCGAACCCGGGACCATCGGTCGCTGGAGCAACCATGCTGACCACTTCGTCAAATTAAGGCCAATGCACAATTAAAAACCTTAATGTCATTGCCATAGGGTAGATGGCAATGCTATCAGTAAAATGCATTTATTATTTGATGGTAACGAAATTAAAAATTTAGAAACAAAACCACATCGTTGATATACGAACTACTTTTCGTCGTTGGCCCACAGGCATGCCTTATGCTGGTTTTAATCTATCAATCGAGATAGATTGGTGTTTGTTTTTAATCGAGATAACGAATGGTTTTCGTTAACACCGAATTACTTTATATGGTCCTTCGTAGGGAGATTGTAAACTTGTACGATTCTTATCTACCCGTGTCGAAAAAAAAAATAAATCGCAATTGTCGAGCAATTTTGGAACAAATATTTTATGTCGTTTTGTTTTGCAAGGTTGCTTGTGTGTCAGTGGTAGGCTGAGGTGAAACAGGATTTTTAGATCTTCCTTCACGCTCCGGTATACCAAGTATAAAACGATTCGAATTTCGGAGCTCCAATGAATGGCATTTGAGCTGCCAATGGAAGCGTTTGACCATGCCATTCGCTAGCGAATTCTATGTAGTTGCGTATCCAATGAGAGCCCTGGATTTTCGTTTACACTGCGAAAATTTTGTACTCTAATTAATTGAAACGAACGTTATGGCAATGGTTTCTGCTGACATATCAATCATACAATAAGCTTCGGGTATCGTGTAAATCGATCGACACAGGATAAAATATGAGTATATCTCTTGTATAAGGTGGAAGAGGACCAACTATATCTAAAGTGGATATGTTCGAATCGATCAAGAAAGAAAGAAGTAGCGAGCCGTAATCAAATTACGAGTAACACGGACAACAGTAGAGTTGAAATTTAAAGTAACGAATCGTGAATTGTTCGTCGAAGTGGTTCTGCAGGATAACATTTTCTTTACCGTTCATATGCTGGATGTCGGTTATAAATTGACTAATATAATCCAAGTGGCGCGCTTCCCTAGGATTAAGTACAGTTTTAGAACGAATGGCTCTAGTCAGAAACTTATGGTCGGTATAAATGGTGAAGTTCCGACCTTGGAAAAGTATCTAAAATATTTAATCGCTAAATAAATTGGGAGTAATTCCCCATCAAATGCAGATTTTTTTTGTTCGGCATTTTACAACTTTTTCTGTCCACCACACTGTGATTTGTGCACTGTATTTCGCGAGTGTGTTTGGCATTCGTCGGACCAAGTTCTTGGGAGTCTTAGGCTTATTCATAAAAGCGGCCAAGTGCTAGTGAAATGGTTCAAGCACTACAGCTGTTACCATGCCGCATTCGGGTGAATTCAATGATTCCAAAAGGTGTAATTGGAGCACCGGAAATTAAATGATAAGCCCAGCAAGTGCATGTAGAATATTTTTGTGTGAGGTATCGGGTAGCGATCAGGTGCCGTAACGGTATTTATCCGGTCAAGAGACGGGAGATGTCGATGGTCGGCAAATTCGGAGCAATTTTGTTCTATAGGTACTTATTGTCCAGTCATTAGCGGCCGATAAAACTAGATCCCACGGTTTTAAAATAAAAAAAATTAACGTTAAAAAATGTCGGACAGGGAGCAGCAAAAGGTCGGCTCCTGTATCAATAAGAAAAGTTAGGTGATTTGTTCTGTCGTATAAAAAAAGGCAGCTGTTATTTAAGGTCGATGTAGCCATCGAATCAACTGAGTGACTCATTCGAACGTGTGCTTGATCTTGAATGCCATCGTGATGGTGATTAGTCCGCATGATGTTTATTGTTTTGGGTAAATGGGGGTCAATGTGATTTATTGTTAGCCGATACTTTAACGTCATTATATCTTTTATATTTTATCATCTAAGTTAGTATATTATCTTTTATTCAGTTTTGTCGTTCGCCAAGATCGTAATTTTGATCGATTATTTTAATTTTCAAATCCATAACGAGCGCTCTTTTCGGTACTCTTACGCCGACTTTTTTGCCTAAAATTCGGACTAACTAAATACAAGATAGTTAATTCATATCAGTCATTCTTGGATGGCATTAATAATTAATATTTCACAATTTTGGCAAAATTCCTAACAATTGATAAATCTTTACGAGTATGCTGTTTAGATCTAAATACTAGTCACATTTTGGTTTATGAACATTAGCGACATCTATCAATAAGCGATGTGAACTAACCATCAATTCTGTTAGGCGGAAATAAGACAAACAAATCGATATCAGGCACATAGTAGACGTTTCAACGATTACCAAAATTTTCGTTGAATGAATTTCATAGTACTTGCGATTAAAATGATCGTTTCTAAGAATACATTTGATGAGTTAATAAAGGGTTTTCCAATATGGACTTGACAACTTGTTTTTTAAATGATTTATGTATGGAATTCGACATCGTTCATATGTCCACCACGGGCACAGTTGCAGGTGTCGATTCGTTGAACCCAATTTTCGAAACGGCCGCTATCTCTTATTCAAAATTGGCTCTGGACTCAAAATTGGCTCAGACGACGCCATCTTGTTGGCATAGACCAATGATTTAACGTAGCTCTATAAAAAGTAGGCGGCCAATCGACAGGACCATTTCTGGGTATGAGAGTTCATCGAATTTAGATTTCAATAAGTCTATTGTTAGATCCGCTGTGTGGTATGTCGCACCGTCTGGTTGAAGCCACATTTCATTAATGTCTAGCTCTTGCAATTGACCAAAAGAATAACGTTGCAACATGTCTTTGTAGCGATCTTCATTGACTGTAACGTGACGGTCCAATAACACCTCTCTCTCTCTCTTTGGCACTATACATCCCATCAAGGGATTTGGCCGCCTCAAATGAGGTTTCATAATCATCCTTTCATTTCAGATAACGAGTGATTAATTCATTGATCCTAAACCCAGCCGTGAAAGTTTTTCCTTGTCACCACCGAGAATCGAACCCGGGGCCTCCAGTCGCTGAAATTACTAATACAACGATGTTATAGAACACACATTGTGATCATTGTGATACAACCTTACAGTCACCAACTGAATCAGTTTAGGCCAGGGCTAGGATGTAAATTAGTTTACATCAATGGAGTTGGAATTAAAATCGTAGGAGCAGCTAGCATACGGTAGTTGGAGCTAGCCACTTAAGATTCGAATGCTCTTTGAAACGACTATGTCCAGTCAGAATCATATCGAGAATTAGAAGATATTATTTTATTACGGTATATGGGTATTTAGCTAAAATAGAATTTGAGTCAGCAATAAAATGTTTCGCTTTACAGAAGCCTGTTGTGCATTGAAACAGTTTCTGCCTTAACAAACGTAGGACGAAATTTTGATTACCATTTTACCGCTATTAAATAATAAAGGAATCACAGGTCCAGGTCCTATAAACATATTTGCAATTTCGTTACCATCAATGTCAGAGTTGGCTGGTTTCTTAATAAAATCATTAGGTCAAATATGACATGTAGTTTAACTAAAAAATCTTCGATAAACAAGAGCCACAGTAGTGGTGAAAGTATATCATCCTGTGGACAACCTTTGGTAACCTTTAGATAGATTGAGAACCTAACCGTAATGGTGTTGTCGATACCAAATCTGCTCCAATGTTTCATGTGAGTGCAATTCAAAGTTTTTTTTAGTATCTCGTTAATTTATTAAATAATTAATTTAAAATATTATTAGTACTTAGCGATTTCGCGTAATTGAAAACGATAATGGAAGTACTCGTTTATTTTTTCTAATCGTGCCCACTATTGTGGTTTCTATTTCAGGCAACTCTTGTGCTAAAAAATAACTGGTAAACCATTATCTAGAGTGACATTACGATCAACATTCTGTAAATATTTATGGTTGACCGGAGCACAATTTGTTCAGGTTTATTGCATATGTTGTATCGGGCAGGTTGTTTTCAAGCTGGGAAATTTCCAAGGAACTTGAATCTACTACCTAAAGATTTTAGTTTTTTTTTCATATAAAACTTTTAAAACGTGGCAAGAAGTAAAACTTAAATTCCAACACAGTTTAAACATCTTAAAAAAAATTACAGACAAATTTTAGAAAAGGTTTAGAACAGTTATTGTTTGATTTAAATGAAGATCAAATTCTTAGAGATGGTACAGCGCGTTCCACGTACATTAAAAGTTTTAAATTCTAAAATGGATCTCTCGAGGCAGAATTCCCTTTTTCGAAAATGATCTGAATCACGAATTCGGCCCTTATACTTCATTATTTAAGTTAATAAAGCTATTAATGAAGACAAAAATACACCATTACGGTCTATAGTAAAACTGTTGACAGACAACCACTAATTAAGGCACTATATTTAATTCTGATTCAGACAAGTTCCAAAATAATAATAAATGTCTGATAGAATACTCAAGAAGCCTTCTAGAAATACATTTAGCTTACCCATCCCTTAATGTTCCATTAAAGTCAAGTTTGTCTGCAACCGAAGTTCCATCTCGTTCGGATAGGTCCATTGTGAAACTATTTCATTCCCAATAGAAATTTAACATGGGGCTTAGCCCGCTGGTATAAATATTCCCACAAACACCGGTTATGGTTGCTTTGGCGTTGTTACTACAAATCAACCAGTAGATTTAGGAACTCATCAAATTAGCTCAGAAAAATTGGGAAACTATATAATATCCTATTTAAAGTCTTGGAATTCCAGACTTGAGAACATAAAGGTTTGACACAACCTGGTTTATTCACTTACATTGCAACACCATATCAATCTACGAATCCGTTAATCCGCAAACATGTATAATATATAAGTTAAGTTATCGGTGTTATTAAAAAATTCGAAAAGCAAAAACAAATGGGTCCTTACGTCGTTACAGGAATCGTTTTCAACACATGCACTAAAATAAAAATTAATAGAAAAACAAGGACAATTCACAATAATGGTTTAAAATTATTTATGCTATAAAGAAAATTTGCAATTTAGCGAGCGAGCGTTGTCATGCAGCAGTATACGACTTGCTTGCTTCCTTGCCCAGTAAATAGCCTGAGTAAATTTTTTCGCTCAGTTTGTTCGATTGTCGGCTGTGCCGATGTACTGGGTTGCCCGGGATCTATCCGCACGGTTTTTTGCATTTGGGATTTTTGTAAATCTCATCATTTCTCACGATTTTCCACAAGAATTCTTTTTTTTGTTGCCCGGCAAGCAGTGAAAGGCACGTGTTCATACGTTGAGCTAGGTTATATTCAGTCAACACATGTGAGACCCACCTGCCAATTTTTCGAATTCTGCCCATTTGGTGAAAATGCTTGGAAATAGGTGCGTATGAGTGACTCCTAGCTATGCTGCAAGCTCTTGTTGCGTTTGCATTGAGTCGTCATTCATAGTAGTGTCAAATATGCTTAGTGGCCATAATAAATTCTACTATTCTGAGAGGTTATGTAACTCACATAGATTTGTCGTTCGTTGTTCTGAAACCTTGTGTCCGATCCTGTAAAAACTATAGAATACCGTGAAAATATTTCTATTTTAAAAATAATTTTAAGCTCGAAGAAAAAATCTGTAAAAATTAAGTCATATACCTAATAATTTGGATGCAGATAGGTAATTTTAAATGTAATGTTAATTGTTACTTTGAGGGAAATTCCGGATACACCTGATGAAAATCATTTTCTAGTATAAATTACGGATAAGGTGGGTAAATTTATCTTGAAATTGTACCTCAAAATCATTTACGACTTCTATAATTTTTTGTTGTAATACCATACCTAATCGTCCTGCTTGGCGAAAAGTTACTTTAATGTTTGAAGAACAAATGAAAACGCGCTTCATCGACAGTCGTTCGTTACTCATGACATGAAGCTTGACAAGAAGAATTATTAGGGCATTTTTTACAAGTTTTCCTGCCGCAAATTCCTTGGAGTATTTTGATCTTGGTATGTATTATTTCGTACTTCGCATTGACCGATGACTCTAAGCCTGTCATTTTTGCTCTATTTCACCAATTAAAATTCACAATTCTTGCCCTTCCTTGTACTTTTGATTTATCACAATTTCATCTACGATTTATTATAAAAAAAGTTATAGGAAAACTTTTCCAGATTTTTTGGAATACATCAAAAATTCTCAAATAAGCACAGCAAGTGTTTCGAATGTATAAAGTGTGTGTGTGTGTGTGTGTATATAATTTTTGTCAAACTGCTGCATCAATTTTATAATAGTTTAGTTTATTGTCCTCTTTGTTTTATCTCAATACAGTTTAATCCGCAAAATTTACCACCCACTTCTGCAGGTTGACCAAACCGTTTATTCATTACTACCTTGTTTGATTAGTCCCAGGCCTGATAGTTAGATGTCGCCACAAATGTTAAATCATTATCATTTTCCACCGCCAGCTAAAAAAACAAAATGTGAAGTTTCGTAACAATCTGTCAAGTTGTTGGTGTTTGAGAGTTATTTGTGCGTCACCATCTCAATGATTTTGTAAACATTTGAAAAAAAAAACGAATTTCGTGTAGAAAGAGTTGATGTTTCTCAATAAAATTTGAGGATCAAGCATAATATGAAGGAGTTTTCGCGCCATTTTGTAACCGTTGGTGAAACATGACTACATCACTATACACATCAGAGACCAAGGAACAACCAAACCGATGCGTATGGACACTGGTGGAAGTCCACTGAAGCGTCCGATACTTGTTTTTGGGAATGTGCATAATTTGTGTTGGCTAGCGGGAACATAGAAGAACATGGAGAATCTCTACGCATTATTAAAATGAATAGGCCCAACGAAAAAATTTAGCACACCATGAATGGGTGGGTAGCTGACCGAAGAGTTTACTCAAATGAAGATGTTATTGTCGAAACAAATTTTTGAGGAATTGAGCGCCGAATACTATAAAAAGCCATGGACATTAGAAACTCGGTCGAATAAGCGTATCAAGTTGAAAGTATAAACTATGTTGAATAATAAATGTGAATTGCCTGTATGGTATATTAATGGGAATTAATCAACCCGTTAAAGTTTTCCAAAGATTTTAGCTTAGTTCACTTTTAGTAATTGTCTTTCTAAAGTATTTAACTTAACCGGGGGAGCATTTTGAAGAATTTTATAAATCTTAGATAGTAAATGACAGAATAAGCATCGGTACTATGCCTTAGGTATAGTTTTTAAATATGTCCCATCATTTAACTCTCTGATTTTTCAAGACCTCCCATTTCTACAGTAATATTTTCCTTTCCCAAAATTGAAACGATCCGTATTACCATTGCGAAAAATGATTCAGTAACGATGTCAAAGTGAACGGTGAACGTTATCGTTACATAATGCAGCACTTATTATCCTATATAGTGTCCACGTCCAGCGGGACGCAAGAAATAATGGCCTTATGAGAATGAGATTATCTATGATGCATTATCTCACGAAAACGACAAGATCAATTGACCGCCGAAAACTTGCGATTTGGTCTCATTGAACTGATGTCCTTGGGAATTCGTGAAATTATAATTCAATGCTGAGAAGTTCGGTGCCAATTTTACTTCAAATTCAAGATTATTCAAGATCGTGTCATGCAACAAAAATTATTTGAATCACATATTTCAATTATGTTGAAAAACTAAGGTACAATAACTTAAAATGGAGGCATCTTTTCATGCTTTTAATATTGTTGCCATATTGACGAAACACTAATGACTCTTCAGCATGACATGTAACAGGCGGTCCATCTAGCGTTTGCAATTCCAACTATCGGTTACTTCGAGTGTGGTAACACGTACGTCATTCGTGTTATGACAGATTATTAATTTAATGTTTGACATTTACGAAATGGGTCGCTTTAGGCAATGCCTCCTAAACTACAGGCCTCTTACTATTCTCATTTTTTGCACATGACGTCAATTTATGTCTAAACCGAGACTGCGCAATAATAATTTTAAGATATTTACACTAACAAAACAACTAGAGAAAGCAACAACAACGTAGACATAGCGTGTCGTCATCATTTGGTGTATGCGGCCTGTAGTTTAGGAGGCATTGCTTTAGGCATCAACAATATTGGGAAATATTGAAAACATACCTTCAAAGTGTGAATCTTTTATCCAAACTGTAAGAAATTTACGTGGAAAATTCAGTAAAAATGAAATGCCTACAAGGCAATTTGTGTATCAATTTGTAAAGCGAGCTTGTGAAACTGGATCATTCATCAACATTAACTAGCCGTCGTGCTCAAGAATTGAACATTGAAAATGAGCAATTTTACCGTAAACCATCTTTTCCGACGAACCTCATTTTCATCTCGGTGCATACGTCAACAAGCAAAATTATTGGTTTTGGGGCTCAGAAAATCCACACATAACCATGGAGCAGCCGATGCGTCCACAACGTATGATTTTTTGGTGTGGATTTTGGACAGATGGCATCGTTGGCCATTTTTTCGAAAATGAGCCATGATTTCCATTTGTTTCAGCAGGACGGCACAATTTGCCAAACAGCAATAACAACAATCTGTCTTTTGTACACTGAATTCGGGGATCGAATAATCAGTCGTAACGGAGATGTCAATTGGCCACCATGCGCAGCTGCGATTTGAATCCGTTGGACTTTTTTTGTGGGAAGCCTTAAGGGCTTAAGGATAAGTATTTTGTTAACCACTCAGAGACAATCCAAGACTTCAAAGATCAAATCGAAGTTGCCATTGATGATCAAGCCCATATAATCGAAAATGTTCTGAAAAATAAGGTTGTAAATTTTTCGTTCGTCTGTTTTTGTATTTTATACACTGGTTGCTCGCGACTATAACACAGAAAATAGAATACAAACAGAAGGGACATACCCCGATTTTTCTATGGAAAAATTTCGACTGTTTTTTTTATCCTTGATTATGGAAAAGGGTAGAATATAGTGGTGAAAAAAATTGTGTACTGAACTTTTTTACACTGAAAAAGGGTAGAGTCAAATTTGGTATTCTGGGCCTAACAAAAAAAACACGTTTTTTTGTTAATTTTTGTTTTGTTCAGTTGGTAATAACCTTCAAAAGACAGCTGTCAAAATTTCATTATATTCTGTTCATTAGTTTATGAGTTATTGTGCGAAGAGTGACGCTACTTTTGAAAAAAAAGAAATAGTTTCATGAAGATAACGCACCGAGTCACAAGTCAATCAAAACAATGTCAAACATTTCGAATTGCTTCCACATCCACCGTATTCGCCATATTGGGCTCCCAGCGACTACTGGCTGTTCGCAGACCTCAAAAAATGCTCTCAAATTTTGCTCGAATGAAGAGGATATAGGTGAAACTGAGGCCTATTTTGAGGAAAAAGATAAATCATTCTAGGAGTTCTCAGTAGGAGAACATTATGCATACGATTCTGCAATATGTTTGCATGAAAATTAACACGTTTTCAATGTAAATACATGAAATTAGTTTTAAACAAATTGTATTTCTTAAATTAAACAAAAAACTACTTTTAGCGTAACGAAAAAGGAGAAATCGAAAAAAAAATAATATCGCCTATTACAGCGCCATCTATCATGAATCGAATAAAATGTTTCAAGGAAATGCTACGTATTTTTAGCCGTAGAATCCGAATCTGCAATAAAAAATAGGGGTTCCTATCTTAGTTTCCAAGTTGGCCCCACCCCCCTTACAAACAGGGGCGGGGGTCCTAATTTTAGCACTAATGTATTATCCCTCCAGAATAATTTAATTTTGATAATGGACATTTTTATCGTAGAGGGCTTATTTTCCGAGATATTTGACAGTTTCAGCTTAAAAAACTCACCCGGTATATTCTATACACGTTAATATATCATTATATTTTCACCCGGTATTAATTTCTTTAATTTGCCTTAATTTTAATTGTAAAGTGAATTTATTTCCTCGCGCGCGCGTGTTGTTTTCTTCAATGAAACCCAAGTATGACAAAATGGAACTCATTTTGACAGTTCCAACTTTCGTTACGTTTTTGAGATATTTCATGGAAGACATGGAACTCAAAAATACCCAGTTCATTGAGTTATGGGTTTTGTTCCACACTTCATAGTACATAAACTTGTAATAAAATGGAACTTAACCGTGGAACTTAGTGCCAACAATTATTCCATAAAAATCGAAATAAGTTGGAAGTAACGATACTTGGGAAGCTAGTAATTGAGTTATTATTTTTTTTATTTTTCTCATTTTTATTTTCGTTCATTTTATGTTGTCAACATTGTATCGAAATGCGTGTCTACGTGGCCAGTTGATGTCGTGCGCTCGTGTGCGATCGATTATGGAAGTTGATTTATTTTATTTTAAATTGATTTCTTAACTGTCGAATTAATTGCATGTCGCACGGATGAATGTCGCGTATTATGTATCGTATTCGTCGCTGCTGGTAGAATCAATTATTTTGCGAATAAATGAGTTGCTACAGGACTGACAGAATGCGGTACTGTAAAGCCAGCCGTGAAAGTCATTTGAATGAAATTGTGTTCCATAAGGACAATGTTCACTCTTTCTAATAAAAGAAACCGCTTAGATAAATTGTATATAGCATGCCCAAAAAAAGACATTGTCATGTCATACTAGTCTTCGATCGTCGATAACATACCATCAAAAAGCGACAAAAAAAATGTTTTTGCGTTTTCATACGCATTTAAAAAAACGGTGCAAAATGTTTTCCATACGTAAATTATTTTTTGCAACGCACTTCCAAGTACTTTATTTTAAACTGCTAGTTTCGATAGTTTCCCTTTTCCTCGCGCTTTGCTCTGAACCCTATTCTGGAGTTTGTGACAGACAGCATCCATTAAAACTTTGACAAATGCCTATATTTACGCTTTTAGAAAGCTTACCATGGTTTGTCATAACCGTAGCTTGTCTGTCTTACCTTATCAGAAAAAAATGCATAAGATAGAATATCAAGAGTTGATTACTAATTCCGAAATCAAACACCGCGAAAAAATTTGCTGGATTAATTTCGTCCAATTTCTCTAATTCTTATATTTTTCGCAGGCTTCTGCGGTAAAATCCATACCGCAAACACATAACCTGCGGTGGTCACTATGCTGCGCTTCACTTCGCCAATAAAATTGTATGCAATCACGCATAGGCGGCGCTAATTGAGGAATTTTGTGTTCAGTTGTCGTTGGGGTTTGTCACAATTGTACAAAATGAAAATGTCAATCATCGTCTCAAAAAATACAAATATTTTCATTTTGATGCCGATCATTATTTTGTGATAGTGCCATCATGATTGAGTGATCAATGTTTTGACTGTTTTGATTCTTTTGCTTAGAAACATGCAAGTAAAATTTTCTAAAAAGTTTAATTTATTATCAAATATTGATGTTTATAATTTTTACTAACGTTAACCAAAAATTTACATTATTTATTTGTATATGATATTGTTACGTATTTTAAATTTTTTTGTAGTTTGAGCATTTTAGAGTAACATACACAAATAAAAATTTTAAATTTGATTCAGAAAGTAAAAAAAAAAATTAATAGTTCGTTTTAAGCAGGTGTAAAATGAAAACCTATCAAATTCCGTGAACTTGAATCGGTCTCATTTTTTATTAAAAAGTAGTTCAATATATAAAACAAATTCAACAATCCCTTTTATATATAAAAATTACCTCCATCTGCATAAAATATCCCAACACGATCTGACATTGAAGCATCGTACACAATTCGATCAATTGATCACAGAAACGTGTTTACAATCTCGTATATAAGTCTTGATATGACAACAAAACTGACCTTTAAAATTACTGTTATCATTCAAAATTATTTACAGCCGTAGTCGATATCAATATATGTACAAAGAAATTGAACGCAGCATCCGAAATTAGGTTAACGATCACTTTCATTCACTTTAATAATATTATTATTATTATATGAGATAATAACAAACGACACAATAACAAGAAATGTTATATTCAAATACCGCTAAAACACGTAAATTACATAATTTACCTCTACATACATCTTCATAAGAAATGATCACGATCATTATTAAAATATATGACATACATTTTTTTTTTACTTTCATTCATCCACTCGATCGTACATATTATAATTACGTACATTTTGAGTATGTTGAGTGAGTAAACTACGGTAAAGTAAAATATGTAAGATCGTCAGACTAGAGGTAGCTATAGAGAGCGATCATGCGATTGTATGTAATATACAAATCTAAACGATCGCGAAATATTTTTTAGTTGTTTATAAGAATTACATAATTATTTATTTTATTGTTATTTTTGTAAAAATGTATAATTTTTCAACATCATTTGATATTGTCGTTTGTTGTGTTGAGTGAAGTGTATAACGAGTATGCCTCTAGTCTATAGAGGAAAACTATCTAGCTATATATACATATAATGAGACTGCAATGCGCAACCGCTAATTTAAAAAAAAATATGACAATATAGTGGTGGTTATAATATCATATTAGAGGAAATCTATATTGGGAAATTCGTTTTTATATTATTAAGAAATCAAATAAAATTGAAAGTTTTGAAAATGTGTATAAATAATTTAATAAATAAGAATATTAAAATTTATAGTAGTTTAGAAATCGATATAGCAAGCTAATTTAGGTCATGTCTTTATATTTCACAAAAAAATTGGTTTTGATTAACTGGTATATATGCGTTAAGGTTCACGTGTATTTATGGTAAGCGATCTGTGAAGTGTAAACATTTTATATCGTTTATGAGCCATAAACTGTAAGAAATAAATGAGTAATGCCATAAAAGTAAACATGGGTAGTTAGAAAACCGATACCGCAAATAAATAAATGATAATTAACATTTCGTGATTTGTAGATTTATATTGCATTGAACTGTGTCGTCCAATACAAGAAGTGATTTGCTTTCATGCTTTCGTCATATTATATCATGTTCTTTACGTTACATTCCAGCACACCTCCTTTTCAACTGCAATGTGTGTCACCTTTACAAGACTCACCGTCGCTGCTTTTAGCCCTCAGCCTCAACAATCGTGCTGGAATTTACTGCTGGACCTCTTCCATGGATCTTTACTCCATTTTATAGGCAAACTCGTCCTTTCACAACGACAATATTATGGACGCAGGGATTTCTGTAATATAAATGTTAATAACATAAAAATGTTTTAATTTCCCTGCTACAAGACAAATTCAATTGGATTTTTTTAAGTTTAACAGTGTAAATTGTTGGTATTATTTTTGGTATGTATTTCACAATCATGCAACAATCCTGTGCTATTTTGTTTGTTTGCCAACCAGTTCTCTGGTTGCGTTCCTCAAGAATTAGGCTACCTCGCAAAACGATCATTCCATCGTGGCGTACAATATCGGCTGCCGTGACCTAACTTCCCACATCTGAAACATCTTCTTTGACCTTTGATGTCATCTGGCTCAACACTTGACTGTTGTAATTTTCTGTGGCTCGAATAGATTTGTATTGGTTGCCTCAACTCCTCCCTTATCTGCGTGATATCGCCCGAATCCAGCTTGCATAAGTTTACTGTGTCTGTGGCTGAATTTGCCTCTAGAGACTTTCTTTATCCTCCTAACTCTTTAATTTAAATATCTTGAGTGTGCTGAATTTGGTTGAGTTTCTGGTCCAACTCGGCAAACAGAACCTGGCTCTGCTCGTAGTTGTACCAATTTAGTATTTTGTTCGTTGCACCAGATGTTGACAAATAGTATACTGTAATTGTGTGAGTAGCGGCATGAATGGGTGTGCCTGAATCATAAGGAGGGTATTAATTGACCTTCAAAGGACATTAAATCCACTGGATAATTAATAATTTCTTTTACCGTTAAAAACCAATTGCCTTGCTTATCGTAGCTTATTTACCCAATTTATTGTAAAAACAATCAAATAACCGAAATACTAGCAATGTTCACTGGGTCATATTTATACTTTTGAAAGTTTACAGAGTCACGATGACTGTGTCATACACGACTTAGAAGTTTCATGTGAATAAACATAAATTGAATAATTCAAAACTTTGAACTATCTAAAAGTATGAATGTGATCCGGTAAACATAACCCTAATGGTGCACCAGTATGAACGTGACCCCCCCCGGTAAACTTGTAGTAAATACAATCCAATGAAAATGGTACTAGAATTTTTTGCAAATTAATTACAAATTTGTTGCATAGTTAGAATTTTTCTACTCTTGCGTATAATTTTCTTGTACACAATTATTTGATCAAGGAATCCAACGGTACCATTCGTGTTAGGCACTTTCGGGACACCTTGTATTAATAGCAAGTCTATAACCTATAATACAAAGAATTATGGTTTTAAAGAGCTTCACTTCTTAGGGGCAGATTTGACCCTCTGTTGGAGTGCAGAATTCAGCGCCGACCCACCGTCCATGTCAATATACAGGTTGACATGGAGCTTGCAATGTGCAGGTGGTATACTGTAGTTGTGTGAGTAGGTGAATAGGTGAATAGGTGAATGGGTTAATGATGTGGCGTGAATGCGTGGTATCACAATGGGCCAAAAACGGCCTAAGTGTCAACCACTGAAACCTAGGGGCAGATTTTGGGTATTGAGCTATTCCAATATATTGTAATTTATTTTATAAAAACTTCTGTATCGCCTACATAGTACTACCAGCCCCAGTACGATACACCCAGTACTGAGTACCAAATTTGTAATTATGTAAAATTCGTAATTTGTAAAAATTCTAGTATCATTTTCATTGCATTGTGTTACAAGTGCTCGTAGCTACGATTCGTAGCTTATTTGGAAATGAAAATTGGATAAAATTCCAATTGGCAAAAATACCAAAATTTCCATTTGAATAAATTTTGGAAACCATAGTGAAAATTATCATTTGTGTCCCGTTTTCACAATATTGATTGAAGATTTTCTGGTCGATTTGAATATATGAAAGAAACATTTCTGGAAAAGGAGATATAACCGTAAGCGCGTACAAATGTCTCCCGTTTACCATAGTTTTAGATGACCATGTACCTGAGATCGCGCGAACATCTCTTGTATCGGTGAAATAAAATTTGAAAATTTATTCATATTAATGGAACTTTTAAGTTGCATGTATGGCACAGAAAATAAAATTATAACTAGCCATCTAGGTTCGGTAACAGTAAAATTGGAAATCGATTGAAATGAAATGTATTGCGTCATATAGATGAGATCTCAAGAACATCTCTATAGGATCAGAGGTATAAAAGTAGAAACATTGTTTAAAACAGCCTTCTGTAGGATTACAAAACTAGAAAATTGCATCACAATTTTCTAGTGTTTATCTCAAATACTGGTTAAAAAATTGTTTGATCTTTACAACGACACTATTATGGACGCAGGGACTTCTGTAATATAAATGTTAATAATTTAAAAATGTTTTAATTTCACTACAAGACAAATCCAATTGGAGTTTTTTTTAAAATTTAACAGTGTAAATTGTTGGTATTATTTGTATTATGTATTCCACAATCGTACAACAATCCTGTGCTATTTTGTTTGTTTGCTTTTTTTGAACGACATCTTATTTTCAATTTTTGATTTTGAGCATTTGTCGTTTTGCCACTCATGCTTCGCCCTTCGGCAGGGTCGGTTGAATTATTTCTTCCTCACCAAGCAGTCGTTGTATACCTGCCTTTAAATCACTAGTTCAGTAGATTAGATTTAGTAGTAGTTCTGCTGCCCCAGTACTAGCTCGAGATTTCTGCAAATAATCGTTAATCCATCATATTTTTATTGGTTTTCAACTGTACCCAAAACTCAACAACTTTTCCAGAATATTTATTAGCAATTTTAAGATTCCCAATTAATCGCCGGAATTCATTATTTAGAATTTCTACATCGCAATTTACTGAACGGAGAATATTTTAACAACAGCATATTTGAAGTTAAGGCTTCCTGAACAAATTTCTTTAATATTTAAATATTCAAGCAGTTTGAGTTTGTTATCTTCTAAATCAAATCTTTGTTTAAAATCAACCAATGTCAATTTAAGCTTTTCTATTCCTTCCTTGTTCATGAAATTTTTTAAAATTTCTTTTGACAGTGCATGACACAAATGTGATAGTTTTAGAACGTATGACCATATATTAAATAACTTATATATACGACGTTCGTGTTCTTTTTTTCTCTTAGCTTATCGCCGTAATTAGATTTTTTGTCACGTTGTCGCTTTTGTCGTTGTTTCGAACTTCGAAAAAATATTCGAAGTAAAATCAAATTGTCAAAAAGTTACGATTTTTAGTTATCAAAGTGTCGTTAGAAACATTATGCATATGATGAATACTACATTACTAACATGTTTTGTTGATCGAAACATGTAATTACATAGTGGAAAGCTGCAAAGATTTATCTTAATTTGGCTTAACATTCTGATGCAATAAGAGTGGTTAATTCGAGTAATAAATAAAATAATGTTGGTTAAAAAAGTGTTTTAATTATCATTTATTCATAAAATTACATAATGGTGTTCCTTATCATGTAAGAATCGTCGAGGTGAATCTCATCACTTATGTAATTTGGATCAAAATCTTTCAAATCCACTGCGTTTAACGACAACGTACTGGCTATTGGTTTTTTATTGATTTTTTGCAATCGTAGAGTTGTTACCAGCTAAAGGGATGGTTTACAGATGTATCTCATCCGCACATTTAATTTAGTTACAAATATTCAACTGGCAGTCATCGGCATCAACTTTTATTAGCACATTCCTGTTCATCTTATATTGATGCCATTTCAGCTGAGTAATCCAAATTTAAAAGTTCGGTGGTTGACTTTTGTACATCTTTACTCAAGGTTCCTTTCGTGTTAATATTTCTTAAGATTTTTTCGCTAATCTGCAGTTTGGATTTCAGGTCTAAACGAGTATTTTTTAATTTTTGGAATGTCTCAACTTGAAAACGTTTCAACTTTCTTAATAAACGTAACGGAATTTGTTCAAAAATATTTACGTATTGTTCTAGGATTTTTATATAATTCGAGCGGCCAGTTGATTGGGTACTTTCCATATTCACTGAACAGGACAGATTATCATTAGATGCAATAGTGTCAGCGCTACAGCTGAACAATTTAACGGGAGAATAAGCATCCTTTTCTTTGGCTAACTTTTCAAGATTTTTCTCTAATTGATCCTGGACGGACTTCAACAAGCTATCACCTGTGAGTAGCTTAAGCTTATCATCTATATTAAGCGGCGTTTCAGGATCCTCTCCTTCGGAAACATTAAACATCGATTTTTCATCGAGAATTTTGATGTCGTAGGACGTAGATGATTGAATTCGGTAACTTTTCCAATTTTCCCCCGACTGAAATAGAATATTAAGAACAATAATTAATACTTAATAAATGTATCAGTAAAATTGACGATATACTCACATTGCATTCGTCTGTATCACCATTTATTATTTATGTATTCTAGCATCTTTCTAGCATTTTCACAGACTATGAGACCACTAAAATTTAATTGAGAACGTTTTTGACATGACAATGACAGTACTTATTTACTTTTTTTTTTACCTACACACAGTTTTTTGCCCTAGCTGTGTTGATTTTCGAATTTTTTTCGAACTTATACTAAAACACCTAACTTCACTCTTAGCTTATAGAAAAATATTTTGGAACACGATTTTTCAAGGCAGTGTCGTATATTGATACTATATAATATTTGGTATGACATAAACAGTAAACACAACTTATTGAGAAGGTCAACAACAAAATTATGAATTTCAGCGACATTCGTGGTATGGAGCTCCTCATAATTATAAAGGCCAAAATAATATTTTAAGGCTTCAATGCAAACATTTTAAAGCAAACGTTACAAAACGCCTTTTCATCGACTTTTCTGAGCCACGAAAAAGTTAATTCCCATTCGGTTTTACATTTTTGATATTATTTTTTGCGTAGGGCTCCAAGTTTTCTACCGAGGAATGTAAAGAATCAGCCGAATTCAATTTGGTTGTTACATTGCTAAAAAAATATTACAATAATTAATAAGGCATAATTATTATTTGAACTATGTTAAATTTTAGCCCTAACATAATCTGACCTGTTCGAATTGGTGATGATGGTTCCTTTAGCCCAGAAGAGCCTAAAGCCGAATTTATTTAACTCTGTGGCAAAATTTTCTGCCGAAAAATTTGCTGCAGTTAGAAGTGAAGTTAGGAATTTATTTTTGTTAAGGTGTCTGCCTTCAGCAAATTTAACTACAGGGCTGGGATGTTGTACCATCACAATTTTCGACTTTCGACTTTTTTTATGTCTCATTTTTTACGAGTAAAATGGAAGCCTATTTCACTTCCAAAACTACGCATTTTCTAATGTGTTCTCAGCTTGCTCGAGTAAAACATCACTCATTTCTTTTCAACAATATCTAAGACTACTAGATTAATCGTCTCTATTTATTACCAAATAATTTTTTCGTGATACGTTCATCGAAATGTAGAAAAGAGAAAAGCTCACAATTATATCAAGAGATTGAAATCGCGATATAAAACACATAATTGTTTACGCGAAATAGAATGATAATTGATTCCTGAAAATTGAGACATAAAAAAGTCGAAAGTCGAAAATAGTGATGGTACAACATCCCAGCCCCAGAATAAATAATTTTTATTCCGAAAGGGCAATAAGTTTTACCAAATGAAATATAGGGGAAATTTGTTTACAAAAATATAACCAATTTAGCTAATTTGATTGGTTGTTTTTGCTCTCTCTCTTCGATTTTTATTCTCCAGAAAATATTTCTGCAGAAAGTTTTACCATAGAGTCAAATAAATTCGGCTTAAAGCACTAAAATAATTGAAAGTTGTGTTAATATAACAAAATTACAATTATGCAAAACATAACCTTTACTTACATGTTCTTAGCAACCGTAGGAAAGCAACGTTTCATATTTATAATCAATTATTTATTATCTTCAAATGACCAAATCACATAAAAATTTGAAAAACTTCATTCGGAAAACCGTTTTTATAACTGAAATGAATAATTAAAAAAAATATTCGCAATGTCGAAATAGAATAAGAGCGACAACGTTGAGCGTCGACGAATAAATAAAAAATATTGCCTCGATATCACTGTAGCTAATAGACCATGCAGCGTATGATGATAAAAAACAACCACATAAACGACATAACCTATTATATTTTATTTACGTCAAAGTGGATTCTATAAACGTTAGTATACTCGAACAATAAACATTTTAAAATTATAAAAATTGCTTATCTTTTGTGTTTTTGACACATGACGTTGGGGCGTTAGGCCACTAAACCTTACAAGAAACCAAAACTGATTTTTTTCGACGAAGCTTAATAGAAATAAATGAAAATCGATTGAAAACAGTTGTTTATAATATGACAACTTATATACATAAAAACAGTTGGCAACATTGTTTTGGCGGCAATGCAAATAGAAATAGCCTCTAAATTAATTCGACGAAAAACTCGTCATCACATGTCAACGAATTAATAAAAAATATCGCCACGATAACGCTGTAGCTAACAGAACGAGAACGTCAGCGTACAGCGATAAAAAAACAACCACAAACGACATAACCACGACATATTTTATTTATGTCAAAATGGGTTCTAACAGTTAGCCTACTCGAATAATAAAAATTTTAATTATAAAAATTGTTTATGTTTTATGTTTTTCGTACATGACGTTGGAGCGTTACCAACTTATATATATATAAAAAACAGTTGGCAACATTGTTTCGCGGCGATAAAAATAAAAATATACACCAGCTCGTCGTTTTCGCTATTGTTCTCTTTTGAGGTTTATGCGTGCTTTGTAAAATGCAGCTTATACGGCTGCGAGCGATGTTTTGCATTAATAGTTGTAGAAAACATGATGTTCGGCAGCAATCTGGGCTTTTATGTCTGCCTAAACGTCATTTGAATATGTTATCACTGATTCGAGGTGAGATGTTGATATTAATTATGTTTTGGCATACTGTTTACTATCAATTCAATTTTTCTCCAGCTCGCACCAAGTTCTGTAATAAATTGAGTCAGCTGGGTTGCATTTCTATTTACGGGAGAAACATCTCTTAATGTGGCAAACATTAAGAAGATGGTTGAAAGTGGATTTTTAGACTCTAGATTTACATATTCCTGTCTGTTATATACAGCAAAGAGTTATGATGCTTGATGTCCAACGTATAATTAAGCTTTCAAGTTTGGAATTCTATTCAATATTCAATACTGGTACACCCGTAATACGGTTTTGACTTATTACAGACTTATTTGACGCCATCTTGAATAAGTCGGTCAAGTCGTTCCAGTTCATTGTACCGACTTATTTGTGACGTAATAACAGAAAACAAAACGCAATTTCTATTATATGGAAGAAAACATTTTCTTGACATGTTGGCCGTTGCCACTAGATTTAAGAAAAAACTGTATGTACATATTACATTTTCCTCACGAGGTGGCTTTTTTGAATACGTCGGTGTTTAGGAAACAGCCTACGTGTTTAAAGTCCGATTAATTTTCGTATTAGAAAATTTCTTCTGAACTTAGGCACTTATAGCAATTTAAAATAAAATCATTGTAAACCAGCCCAATGTTAAAGGTTACAGATTGATAGGATTGACGTCTTGATATTATATAATTTTTGTATTAAGATTCCGATAAAAAACTGCAAAATTTGCGAAACTAGCAATAAAACACACAAATGCGCATACGACTTAAACTCCGTTTGAAATAGTTGAGCAAATTATCTGTTGACCATTGTATGTGGCAATACAATGCAACCTTATAATTACTTACCGGAAAGCGCTAGAAACTATTTAACCTTAAGCTGTAATAACTCAATAAATAAAATAATAAACATGTTTGCACAATACGTTCTAAATGTGCTAAGCCGCAGGAAGGTAACACAATTGCCTCATATTCTGGGTTAACATATCAGAGTTTACGGTACTTGTTGTTCGCATAAAGATTTGCGGTTTTAAATAAACATCGTTTATTGATTTTCATTGAACTTGCTTGTATAATACCAAATGGAGATATCTGTTTGATAATCTTCGCGATCACTTGACTATACTCGCAAAAATAACATCCAAATCTGATGTCACCGTACAGATAAGCTAATCATTCATATCAATTTATATAACGACCAGATTTCCGCATATTGCTCTGTTATATGAGATCGATGGCTCGCACCGCACTTACGCCTGATAGTAAAGCAAACATTATTATTTTTTTAATCTATAACCACTTACGATTTATTGATTGCATAACAAATAAATTATTTAAATAAATATCGATTAAAATGTCTGTCTGTCAGCCAACAACGCACGATTTTATATTTTAATGCGTCGAATTTCTGCGCGGATGTTGTATTTGTAATTAACATTGGGTTTATATAAAGTGATAAGGTCGTGCCGCGAACTTGGACCATATTAAGCCGATACACAAATATTTGGACAAATAACTAAACGATAACACACACACACACATACACAAGAGTTGTATGATAATACGTTGACGTTAAAAATTATGTAGGCCTTGATAGCAAATTTATTGTATTTCCTTTTATTACTAAACTCTATGTCGGTGCGAAAGTACGCCGCCCTTTAATTTATTAATAATGCATTTAATATTTTTAATTTATTTATGTTTTTATATTTAATTTTAGCCGCGTATATACTACCGTGCAGTCGATCCGATCCAGAAATCAATAAATGTATAAAAAACTCGTTTAATCATCTTCGGCCGTATTTGGTGCAAGGTATTCCGGAACTAGATGTGCCGTCGATGGAACCGTTGCACATCGAGCAATTAGCTATGGAGAATGATGCGGGTGCCGTGCGTATTAAAGCATTGTTTTCGGAAATGATTGCGCTTGGGGCGAGTAATTATACGGTGAAGGATGTTCGAAGTGATGTTGAGGTAAGTGTCGTTGTGTGTTAGAAAACTGTGGCTAGTTCCGGAGTTCGTGGAACTTTTAACCCCATTAATATATTCGTATGCAAAATCAAATACCTAAATTTATATCGCATTTGGTTTAGCTGAAGGAGAATTGAAAGTTTTTTCTGATTTCCTAATAGAACCAGTGATTCTGGGAATCCTTATACATTAGCAAATATATTGAAAATATTTAGGCAGCACTTCTTGGAAATCAATAGTTTAGCTGTTCTACATTTTAAAAGTTCAAGTAGTTCTGAATCTTTAGTTTGGGCGTCCGCTATATGGTACATAACCCAAAGCAAGAAATAAACCGATAATCCATTTTAGAACTTAGAAAAGATCTATTGGCATATAAATAATTAAAGGCCTAATTAGCTCCACTCGTTGTTAAGAAAAATATGTGATTTCGCTGAAGGTAGACCTACGAAATATTTTTTTTTAAAAGAGTGTTAGATCAGCCTATAGAGAGACTTTAGTTATTCACATAAGATTAGATCATATTTGGTCTTAATTTTGTTTTAAAATAACCAAAGAATAATAATGGCCTCGCCAAATGTAAAAGGCCATGATCAAAGTTTTTGGCAAACATGGGTTTTGTTTGAAAAAGCCTTCAGAAAAGTCTCAAAATATTATAAAAAAAGGAGGAGCCAAAAGTTGGCCATAATATATTTTTATTTAAAAGTAGTAAATACAGAATATTATGAATAACAACATACTGAACATTTAATAGTTCACAGCAAGTGTTGAAAGTGTTCACAATGAACTTCGATACACAACTCAGCACGTCTCAACATGTTGTGGAAAACTTTTACCAATTCATTTAGTCATTGGTGTGATTTCCGCAATCGTATATCGAATGTTCATTTTCAACTCTTCAATTGCATGCGGAATGTACACTTTACCCTTCAAATTACCCCACAAATAAAAATCGCAGGTAGACGGATCGGGCGATCTGGTGGCCGGAGGTAGACAGATCGGGCGACCTAGGAGGCCATAAACCTGCGGAAACTATACGCTCTTTTCCGAAAGCTTCATGAACGTATGCCATTGAAAATCGTGAAGGATGCGCACCATCTTGCTGAAAAAATGCATACTCTCATTCTTCTTGCACCAGCTGCGCTATGAATGGTTGCAACAATTCCGTTACATACACTTCAAAGTTTACGGTGTTTTTAAAGAAAATGGGGCTACAATCCTTCGGGCTGAAACTGCACACAAAACGCTTATTTTTGCGTCATGTAGATGCACATCGAAGTGTTCCCTGGGAACGGACTTGAAGTTTGTCCTAACTTGTCCCAAGCCCAACGTTTCCAATTAATAATAAAATTTAACAGTGTAAAATATAATACTTCGGGAAAATAAATATTATAATTTTGAACATATGATATTCAAATTGAAAAATTGAAAATAAAAATAAAATCAAAGATAAAATCTGAAATTACAGCCTTAACTATTGGGTGCATCCATTAAAAACCGGATTTTTTTATGAAATGTGAGCCTTTGTTGTGGAAAAATGTTACAAGATTTTTTATTCAAAGTATTGCCCATCGCTACCCACTACTTTTTCCCATCTTTCTGGCAATTTATGGATTCCATCCCAGAAAAACTGCGCCGGCTTGGCGGCCAAAAACGAATCGAGCCAATTTTCGATACCTACCGATCTTGAACTGAAGTGAAGCGTATTCCTGATAGGACTTTCTGCATGGATCGAAATAGGTGGTAGTCGGATGGAGCAAGGTCTGGGCTATAAGGCTGGTGAGGTTGAATTTCCCATCCGTTATTTTCCAAGTAATTTATGACCGGTTCCGCAATATGTGGCCGAGTGTTATCGGCGTAGAAAATGATTAACTAGTGTCTGGTCGCATACGTTGGCCGCTCTGCCTGGATTTTGTGCTTCAATCGGATCAATTGTTGATGATAGAGTTGGGCATTGATGGTTTGGCCACTTGGCAACAGCTCATAGTGGACCACACCTAGCTGGTCTCACCAAAAGCACAGCATGATCTTGGTCCCGTGAATATTCGGCTTTGAGGTCGATGGACCGGCCTCGCCTTTCTCGACATACGCTGTTTTGCGCTTTTGATTATCGTAATGGATCCATTTTTCATCGCCAGTGACAATACGATGCAAAAACGACTTATTTTTGTGGCGCTCGAGCAGCATTTCGGACATGCAAAATCGTCTTTCCACGTCTCTTGGCTTCAACTCGTATGGCACCCAATTTCTTATCTTTTGGATGAATCCCAAGGCTTTCAAACGTCTGGAAATTGTTGTTTGATCAACTCCCAATGGTTCTGCAAGTTCTTCTTGCGTTTGACATGAATCTTAATCGAGTAATGCCTCCAATTCTTCATCCTCAAACTTTTTCGGCTGAACAGGACGCTCTTTGTCATTGATGTCAAAATCACCACTTTTGAAGCGACTAAACCACTCAAAGCACTTTGTTTTTGCAAGAGCATACTCACCATACAAATCCACGAGCAAACGATGACTTTCGCTGCAGTTTTGTTTTGCGAAAAACTGACTCAACAAAACTTCCCGCAAACGCTGTTTTTTCGCAAATTTGATAAATGTTCCATCGTTGAAATCGGTTGGATGTGCACAATCAAAACAAAATAACTTTTAGCTGATTTTGACAGGTATTGAATAGGGCTTTCAAATGACATATATGTTCATGATGTACTATAACGCATAAACAAGTAATGACATCTAGTATCAAATTTCGGTTTTTAATGCATACACCCAATAAAAACCACAAAATGTATTACAAAACAATATAATTAATAGAAGAATAAATTGAAATGATATAGTACTCGATAAATCGCAGTATCCGTAAGTTGTAGAGGTAAAAGTCGAAGTAAAAATCCTCTTTGTCCTAAGATACTTCTAAGAGGTTACAACTTTGAAAAAGTTACACGAGGAAGTTTAATCGAAAATGTTTATAGCGCTAAATCAAGCTCCAAAATATGATCCATTCTAGAAAAGTGACATACTAAAAAAGTTCTTAGAATCTAATTTTCTACCGATCTAGGTTTGCTTGAAAATGATCCAGCCACCCGGAGATGAGTTCTATTCTGGCTATAATAGTTAAGATTTTAGAATTCTTGGGTCTTATTAATTTCAATACCTAGCTGCATTCAAAATTTTATGTTGATATCACGACTGGAAAGCCTAGTTTTTTTAGTTTTGAAATTTTATACGACACAATCGATTCGGTCCCATTCGGACACAGTGTTCCCCTAATTTTTCTTAGAACGAGTATCTTAGGATGAAAGGTTTTTACTTCGTCTTTTACCTCTACAACTCTTGAATATTACTTTATGTAATATTCAACTCATTTCTTACCCTAATTTTTCCGGAAAACTCATGTTTTCTAGTTGGATTAGTTCTAGTTCAAAGTGAGAACACCTACTCTCAAAATTGTAACCTTAAGATATTAATCCTTTCAATCGTATCGGTACCATTGCTCGAAGATCTGGGCAAAATTGCTAGAAGTTTCTCAGTTACTTCAAAGATGTCTTGAGCAAAGAGCACTACTTCACCACGGAATCCATATTGTCCAAAGAGACCAGTGAATTTAACCACTTTGACGATAATGCATGGATTCGTGCTAGCATACATTCAGCCTGTGATAACACTCGAATAACATTAGGAATTGCACCGGGATTAAACACCTAGTATCCTAGGACAAAGGGTTTTTACTTCATCTTTTACCTCTACAACTTTTGAATATTATACCCTGTGTTCCTCTAATTTTTTTCGGAAAACTCGTGTTTTTTAGTTGGATTGGGTCTAGTTCAAAATAAAAACACCTACTCTCAAAGTTGTAACCACTTAGACGTATCTTAGGACAAAGGATTTAGAGTGAATTTTTTTCCTACACTTGTCTTAAAATTGTTGTTGGGTTTAGGAAAGGTTTTGGACAAACTACTTTTAAATAAAAATATAATAATAATTTACCTTTCTGTATTCACACGGGACCTCTTTTATCTTGGCTAGCCTGTAAATTATGTTTGGTGTTTTTAATTTAATTTTGCGCTCATATTCGATTTGGAACCTCATCTTTGGGAAATAAATATTTATTTTTAAAATTAGCGTTTAATTTTCAATTTTGTTAGAACAATTTTTTGAAAGGTTAATTTTTTCTAAAGCTAGCAGAACCCGTTGTTTCCACTATCGTTGAATAGTAGAAACACATTTTAGATCGGTCCTGAATCTTTCAAATTGTGCACCATTCATATAATACTGCATTCTTCTTTTTACGCATTCAACGTTGAGGAATGTTTCGGAACAATTTCTTGAACCCTTCAATGCCAGTAAAGGTTTACTTGAATTCGATGGAAAAGTTCTGGAAAAAGCATTAGGCTTTATCCCATAAAAGCTAGTAGAATACGATTCAAAAATCGGTCCTAAACTCAATTTATAACGCAAAACTTGATTTATTGACATACAAATAATTTTAGGCTCATGATAGAATAATCAAATGCCCCATTAAAAAATTTTGAGTTCCATTCTTTCTTAACCAAACTTCAGGTCATTTAATTTAAAGCTAGCTGGATCCAAATCGAAAATCGGCCCAAAACCGAAATTAGAACGCATAACGGAATCAATCTTCTTACAAATATTTTCATGACAGCCTAAATGTTGGCATAAAAGTTAACATGGTTTATTTTAAAATTGAATGTACCTCTTGTATTGAAGCCGAATATTCGTCTCAAATATGGCCTACAATTTTTTATCTTCATTTCTATTTTTTCATTTCGAATTCACCGAAAAATTTAATGTCGCAGCAGTTAAAACAGATTTTGTAGGTAAAAGGAACAAAAAAGGAAGGTGAAGCCGGTCTCATGAAACCGTGTGAAGCATGGCTCAATAAAAGTAAAGAGAAAAACTTCAAATTTATTTGGCTCTTTACATTTCTTTTGCCAACTATATAAAATAATGAACACTGATTAATGTTCTAAGTTGTTGCTCGTTCTGATCAGTTTTTAAGAATGCTTCTCGAATTCGTTGAAAAAAGAATAAAGTCATGTTTTTTTTGTTCGTAGAAGTTCGACTCTTATAATTTTTTATATTTTACTTCTATACGCACAACGCATCATTCACCATATTGCTGATTTTCCAAAGTGAATGAATGCCACGGTCATTTAGTGTCGCTAACATTTCTCCCCTGTTAGTAAAGGAATCCGTTAACGATCAAATTAGATGAATCTCCGTTTGATGACATCATTCGTGATGCTGGTAAATTATTTGAACTTACGTCGAGTACCGCCACTTTTGCTACTGATCTTGTGAATACTCCTTTTGAGGTTCTCACTACAACACTGCGCACCTGTTGACCTGGTCCCATAATTGCATCTATGGCAATTCCTCGCTTCCAACTATTTTGACGATCTTCATCCACTATCACCACCAGAACCCCCATTTTGATTGGATGACCGGGCTCGTGCCATTTTGTTCGTTTACTAAGTGTTGCCAGATATTCGTTCACCCAACTTTTCCAGAATTTATTAGCAACCTTTTTTGATGGTTCGATTAAAAAATGGTTATGTGTAAGCGCCTCATCGCATTCGCTGTTCAAAGGAATGTATATTATGTTTACTATCTCGGTTAGAATTGTACATAAGACCTCATCTGATGGATTTCTGCATAGTAAAGCATGGTATAACAGGTTTTTACCGAGTGGATCATCCGCTCCCACCTTCCACCCATATGCGTTGCAGCAGGTGTTATGAATTTCCATCTTATTGTGAGATACTCTACAACTAATCGCTCAGTGTTTAGTATTTCGGCTACCTTTTCTAGTTCATTTTCCAGACCGATGCCTTTTGTTCCATTACCGTAATATATTTCCAAGGTTGTCCTCTTCTGGCTATGAATTTTCTGAGACACACTATGATCGAGATAGTATACGTAATGAATACGCTATTTCTAAATGAATTGCTCGTACCGTATCGGAAGAATTGCTGGTCTTCTTCGCCACACCCTCAATTTCATCGATTCTCCCACGGATACTTAGCACGCCTTTCTTATCAAGGTACGGTGACAACTGATAAAGTAAGCTCTTTCGAGAAACGTTTTGACCTTGTGAAATATTATTTGTTTCTTCGCGTTCGTTTCAGCCTCCAAAAATTCGACGAAGCGTAATCGATCAAGCGTAAGCCAAGATATTTGCAATTAGGCCCATATGATCGAATATGAACATGGTGATAATAGTACTAAACGTTTAATCGGGTTGCTTCCGATAGTATTTTTTGACTGATTCGATGATGGTTAATTGCAAAACGTAAACAATCTTGGGTCTTGTCCCACCACATTCCTAATACTTTTTCTGGATCGAGTGCCGCTGGAAAATCTTTTCGGTTCACTTTTCCTGACTCATTCAAAGCTGTCTAAACATATCTAATTACTCAAATCCAGCCTTTTACTTTCGTCGCCGCTTAATATTGTTGCGCATGCTCAATAGCATTTACATTTTTTACGTATTGTGCTGATGACGATGAACAAGACGATTTAAACGTCATTACTTGCGTAATATATGTTTCTGGTTCCCTATCGTCATCAAAGTTTCTCCAAAAAAACGCTATGCATCTTAATCCTGCCGGTTAATTCGAATTTGATAGAACATCTCTCGAGTATCCCCATATATTGCCATAGGCCGTTCTCTCGCCCGATACAAAATTCCGAAATAATCGAATTTCGAAATAATCTCCTTTAGTAGAGTTCTCCAGTAGTGTCCAGGCTCTCTCGTCTTCCTTTAATTCCAACAATTTAATCCGCAGATTCACACCATACGACTCGATTGTATAAAACGATTTAACCGCAGTTGTGTCAGTTCAACATCATTACTTTCCTTACAATTGCACTGGTGAAAATTATGAATGTTTACAGTTTTTCTGCCGTTTGACAGTGATGGACCTCCTAGAATCGATCCTAAATGTGGTTTAACATACGATTGGTTCATTGTAAGATTGGCACTATTGTATGATTTGAGAGGAATATTTCTCATATACGTGGATTAATTTTGGTAATAATATCCTTATTTACAAATTACCGGCATATCTGAACACAGTGGTCGTTTGTATGGCCTATTCAGTTATTTGTGCTAATTTAGATAGGCCCAGCACCTATTGCGAGCTTCACATCAGATTGAGGTTTGAATGAGACTTCAAACATTTTTAGTAATTGGTAGAAACTTTAGATCCCGCTCAAAATTTTGTTAAGTTGCGGCACCAATTGGCTCATACCCGAAGAAATAATTCGTGATTTAAAACAAATGCCTTAAAATCTCCAAAAAAAACCATTGATAAATGCAATAATTGAAAACCGGATAAATTAATTGATAATTTTCTTACTTTTTTCCAGAAATTACGGATCGATTTGAGCCTAGGACTTCCTCGTGTTGAAGTTCGAGGCAAGTATGATGTGATCGGAAACGTACTTCTACTACCAGTTCGCTCAAACGGCCAATTTTGGGCTGAATTTTGTAAGTGTATTTCAAACCGAAAGAACCTAAACGACATGAATTTCTAACCTATTTTTTAATTATTTTAGCTGATATCTCTGCCATTGCCAAAGTATACGGGAAACAAGAACAACGTAATAATGACGTTTACATGAAAATCGAACGGCTAGCGATTGATTTCACAATGAAAAATGCCCGATTCAAAGTAAAAGACAACATTAACAGCGGTAATGTTTTAGGCGAGGCAATCAATCAATTTTTAAATAATAATGCAAACGAATTAGTCCAGGAGATGAGACCGGCCGCATCACAAAGTATTGCCAAACTATTTAAACGTATTCTAGACAATGCCTTCAATAATATTCCAATGCGACAGTGGCTTTTGGAATAAGCGCACGAATTTTATAACTTATCTGTGTTCATTATATAAAATAGTTCGTAGTGTTATGTAAGATTTAGTATATCCAAAGAATTTTAATTTTATGTAAGTAATCCCTAATTCGGCACTATGCACCACCTTCCTATAAATACGAGATACATAAAATTCTTCATCAAATTGTTTTCTTAATTTGCGTTCATATAAGTTATAGTCCTCTCATGTTCATGTTAACTGGTTAGATCTCTCTACATTACTGAAATAAAAAAAATTAATTTGCATAAACAATTTTGTTTAATAAAACAATTTTAATAATATTTTATTACCTAATTATATTAGGAAATTTTAATTTATGTAATCCTCGTTTTATAATTTTTTAAGATTAAGTCTAAAGAGAAATAAATTAGCAATAAACCTAATTAAATTGTGTCCAAAAATATTATTTTTTATGCAACACGAGAAATTTATTCATTGTGGGTGGGATAAGTTCAAAAATGATTTTATGTTGGGTAAGTGTGGATTCGGCAAATTTTGTAATTTTTCGAATTAAAAATTGCAATTTTCGTAAATCTCATAAATGCAAATAAAAAAATTTACAATCGAAGAATGGATTTTACACCTGAGCTAGGATAATTTTGATGGTCATTTTGAAAACAAATACAAAAAAGTAAACATCATCACGTGATCACATCATTGCAACATGTTTTATAAGGGAATTTTATATAATGTTTTATAAGGGAAAGTTCGAATTTATTTTATATTAATTATATTATCCTTATATAAATGATCGATTTGATTCGGTCAATTATAATCTGCGTTAATCTTTCCCTGAAGCAATAACCACCATGTATCGGGTCATGTATCAGCTATGCACATCTATTGCAACTAGGCTAGATTAACGGGATAATTTATTGGTTTCTGTGTATTTTGTTATTATTATTATTATATGTCGTTGTTCGTTTTCTGTTGTGCTTACGGCGATTTAACACCTTGGTTAGTAAGTATAGGGTTTTCTCGAACTTGTTATGTCTGCTTCAACTCACTACCCTTGGCTTGGGTAAACGGACTTAAAGATCTAGTCCGGCGAGTACAGACGTGTATGTGATAATATTATACTTACACTTATGTTGGATTTCCTTTTTTTTTTAACACTTAGACTTTAGATTTAAAAATTTATTTAATAACTAAATATTTGTAACTACAATAACTGTTACGGTTCTTAATTAATAACTGGTTCTTGATAAAACTTGTTCTTGATAATAACTCGTTCTTGATAATAACTTTAATAATTTCAATGACTTTGACAATAATGATTTTACACAACTACAACTGATTTAATAACTAGATAACAACTCTCTGACGACAACTGACTTAATGTAATAATTTCGCGGTTTATATAGTATTTGGTTTTCGTTAATAATTAGTTTTAATTTTATAAAAGGCGGGACTGAAAGATCCTTATTTTCTGTAATTTTAATTAAACTTATTTCTGATTGGCCCGATTTTGTCATCTCTATATTTTAATCGGGGCCTTCATTTATTACGAGACTATTTATTTTTTATGTGACAGTGATATCTTGCATATGGGTTTCTAGTGGTCTCGTAGATATTTGTTTACATTCAAATTTTTTGTAATTAAAATTTCACATCTCGGGATAATGTGTTGACATTATACTCATGTGGTTTAAATCAATTCATGTGTTTATTTTAAGTCAAAATACGTATCTTACTTTTTTATTGTTACAGTATTTATGTTTTGGGATCTTTCTAATGGTTTTTATTGCTATCTTTCATTCTATATAATTTAAAAGTTGTAATACATTTTGTCTGTGTTTTTTATGCATAATATTTGTTGTTGTGTCGAAAATATGTTTCGGGATCTGAATTGAATATTTATTTTTGCTATCTTATGTGCTATATACTTAATTATATAATTTATATGTAATCAATTTCTTATCTTTAATGATTTATGCTATTATTGTATTTTGTGTGACCTGGACGGTGCTTTAACGTGTTTTGTATACGGGACACTATCCTGGAAACACAACAAACACACAATTACAAACCTTTGCATATTAACACTTGAGTTATACTTGCATACAAATTTCACTTCTTTTGTCACTTAATACTTTTGATTACTTACCTATTTAAAGTTTCAGTATTTCTATTATTGTTACTCCTAAAATTTTCCAATCCTACATTTTTTAGTCACCCATATACGAGGCAAAAGTTGAATTATGTATTACTTTTTGTTTATCTTGTGACGAAATCATAGTCGAATGTAAGCTCTGAAAAAAATCTCCAAATCATGGGAAAAAGAATGTAATGTCCCTTCTGGCAAATCCCAGCTCTTCTGAAAACTGAAGCATAATGATGAATTAATATTCTGAAATTATCAGAAATTCAGAATTGTAAAAGAGAGTTTCTGCCGTGGAAATAACGTCACTCACATTGGAGAGAAAGCACTTTATGACAAAAACGAATGTTTTATCAATGCAACGAAGTTTAGAAATTAAAAGATCAGTTACCAAAAAACCAACTTTACGACTAGTTTAGCACAAACTTCAGACGCTTGAACACACGTTTGAAGTTAGAACTAAATTAATCCTAAAAAACAAAAAAAAAAAAATGTAAATGGATGGTAAATAAACCAAACAATGACATTTAGGCGTATTAAGAATTGACAATTTAGGTAATATATTTAAATATTTTATTTAAGATTTTCTTAAGAAATTGATTATCTCGAGACTTAACATGTTTACCAAGAATGTTATTATGTTTTTCTGATAGGTCTAGATTAGGGCAGCTGAAGTGTCTCTATGATATAAACTTTTATTTTAACATGCGATATCCTGATGGATAAAATAGTACTTAACTGGTTTCCTCGCCAACGTAAGACCATTCACGATGGATGAAGTAACGTCCGCCGCCTTTACGAGAATTCACAAATAGTCCTCTAGGTCTAGATAAACCGCTAGCATAACGAGTGACTTTTATCTGATGAAACTCTTATTATACCTCGGGTGTTTCTGATCGCGCCTATATTGTTTTGTGTATAATGATTCAACCAACTGTCTATCCTGTGGAGATACATTTGAATATGCAGAACACTTGCCAAAGCGAAGATAATTCGTTATTTCTTTACCCACGATTCTATTAAAGTCTATGCTTCGGACTAGGACATGTATTATGTACATAGTTAGTTTGAATGTTCAAAATCTTATTTTAAATATTGACGAACTTCTTCGAACTTTTAATGGGGTTCCAATTTATGTAATTTGTTTATCGGAAACATTTTTATCGACTAACGAGTTGGCCATTAGTGGTCCTAATATGTTTTTGGTGGGATAGGGCTAATCGGGTAATTATAGTGGGATATGCACATATGTTAACGAGCTGATTAAATGCAGTGTTGTATCAGTACCCCCCCCCCCCCCCCCCCTCAATTTCTCAAAGGCTCGTTTCTGGCTTTGAATTTCTTTTTTAAATGTCTTCGTGAATAAGCGGAAATTTCTTTTAGGTGTTAATAAAAAATAATTTTTAGACATTGAGTGTCTTTTTAGTTATTTTTCCTGTCGGTATGATGAGGTTTTCATTTCGGGTGATTTTAATTTCGATATTTCTCAAGAGACTTTACTTTCTCGTAGCTATTTAAATATTTTAAATAACATTAACCTTTCGGTTTATACTATTAAAACGCCCACTTATTCTTACGCTACCGTCGTAAGTATTGGTTCTGATGCACTCATTGATCACGTTGTCGCTTCTGCTGATAATTCCATTTGTTGTTTCAATTAATTGTCTCTTGATATAGGCTCTTATCATAAAACTATAAAATGGTTAATACATAGATTTACTTACAAAACATTATAGCTGTGTTGCTTTCAAAAGATTACAACAACAATTGCATTGTATTCAAGCCGATTGTTTTAGAATGTTAAGAAAAAAAATTTTAGGATTAGGGGAAATAAGATCATGTTATGGTTATGGTGTTTACCGCAAGGCGTTATTTTTTCTATTTATTTAAAAATTTATATTGAATAATAATTAAGCATTTGTTATTTGATAGCAAAATACCGAATTTAATTTTATTCTATTTCTTAAAATAAAAAACAATAAAATAAATATTAAGAAAATGAACCAACACAGAAAAATTAAAACGCATTAAAAAATTAAATCCAAAAGTTGTTGCTTTCACATTTCTTAGCTAAGCTAAGCGGATTTACGAAAGCAACACTACTTATGTATCTGTCTGTACTATTATGAAATAATTGTGACGTCTAAATATCCGAATATGTATAAAGAAATTCAGCTTACAAATTATTGTTAACGATAGTATAGCTATGTTTCTCGATTTACAATTTTCAAAATATTCGTGGTCTTTAGAATTCATTTATTTAAATAGATTATGTGTACTTTAAATTATAAATTAAAATTAAATCTCGATTTTATTTTATTGTTATTTTGTGATTTTAGTTCTAGTTAAACAACGTAGTGTTATATTTCTGTTCTTATCAGGTTTATGTAGTTGATGGGTTTGACTACAAATTAAAGAAGGCCCCAATTCTAAGTCGATGTGGATTTCGAGATTGTTAAATGATTTATTTAAGAAAAAATGTTTGATTTTAACTGAAAATCAGAAAATAATTAAAAATTCTTCAACTATACTTATTAAACTTAAATAAGCTTTTTTTTTTAAAAAGAAATGCGTTTATTGTTCATTTGTTTAGGGAAACGACAAAAAAATCGAAATCATATGTTTGTTGTCTACACTGACGTGACATAAACGTGCGCAATATTGCTCGGGGCACGGGTGCTTTACAGTAAAAGGTATTGTTATCCTTGTAAGGCGTATCCCTTTTCCCGCCAGACAATATTTTAATTTTGTTTGCTTCAGTTCGAGTTTGGCCCACACAGGTGTGTGTGTAGGGAATGACAGGTTGTGGTGTCTTCCGGATTTTAACTGTTTAATTATTTTAAAACATTGTAATTTGATAACATATAAATTGTGTAACATGTCAATTGTTTGTTTTTTATACCATGTTGGTTGTTTTACTATTGTTGTAGCTGTGGTGTTGTTTTTCAGACGGGAGTGATTTGGCATGAGTGCACAAATGTGTATTTTGGCCCGGGGGGCGTACACAGATGGATTTTTGACATGATTCTTTTTCGTTGCCCGCGCGATTGTGGTGGCGGGCAGGACGAAAGGTGTTAGTTGTTTTTGTTGGGACAATTACAACAACACCACCTAGCTAAAGCAGAAACTGAAGAGTATAGATGCTTTGTTTCTCAACGAAGTACAGCTACTGTTTTTTTTGTTTCTTGTTGCTATTATTATTGTTATTATTATTTTAATTGATAATATTTTTCAGTTTTACTCAAAAAAAAGAACTTGAGATTTAAAAGCGAATTGTCACGGCTTTGGGTAATTGATTAAGCATTAAGAATGTTTTCTAAACACCGACTGATTGACTTATTTGACTCCTTCTTGAATAAGTCGGTCAAGCTGTTCCGATTGCTTTTATTGACTTGTTTTGACAACCACAAAACGAAGGTTAAATTTCATATCATGTCAACTTTAACATTATTTAACCCTTTCGCAGACACGTCGGTATATACCTACGTTTCAATTGACCTACCGTAGGACACGTCAGTATATGCGGATACAAACAAAATAAAACGCGGCGGTAATTACAGACGTTGTTTTCATATGATTAATATTGAATGTGGTTTTTTGTGTCCCAGAGGAAGCGTTACTGTTTTCATTGTACCGTGTAAGAAACATTTTAAATAATCGTGCGTCCGCGAAAGGGTTAAATTAACTAAATTAACTAATCAAGATTTTGGGTGGAGGTCTTCATAGTATTTTGTCAATGGTTTTGATTATGGTTCGAATGAAAAATCTGTTTTGTTGGGGAAGATAATTCTGGTTTAAGTCTTAATTATGCCGAGATCTAAGTTTACTTATATTTAACATAATTTATTTAAAAGTTGGACTAATAATTACTGAATTATATTATATTTTAACAGGTTTTATTCGGTAAAAGTGAAATTTATTTGCTACTTATTAATAATTCTAAATATATGCTTTAATTTATTACTTTTTTTCGTATTTAGAAGAGTTGAAGTTCCTGAAATTATAATTTTGATTCTATTTAGTCTTTATATTTAGATTTTAGCTGGATTTTCAGATGACGCCAGTGACGAGTACTATTATATAGTATTGTACTAATTGTTTGATGGTTTGAATTCAATTAATTTTAATACATGGAATACAGATTATATAAATCCATATTGTTTTTGGTTCAGTGTATTATATCACTTTAACTATTGCTGTTATATTTTAATATAATAAATGTTTTTATTTATTTAAAAAAAACAGTTTTTTAATATGTATTTATTGTATTGGGGTGTAACAGCAAATATTAATTTTATTTCATATTTGTCAGGAGAATTGAATTGGATTAATTAATACTAATCATTATATTTAAGTCATTTAACTGCTTTAATTTTATTATTTAATACTTCAATATTTACCAATTTTTATTAGTATTCCTAATGCTTGGTTCACGTATGCGATCAAGGAATGATTCGCGAATCAAGCCAATCTTTGAGCGTAATTATTTCGCATTATTACTCATAATTTGTTTTTTTTTTTTATTATGTTGGATGCTTCCGATCAAAATTTTCTCAAAGTTAAAATTATTTCATCTCGGATGGGGAAATTTGTATATGTTTCCAATGATTTAATTTTCCTTTGATTCGTAAATCATTTTTTGATCGCATACGTGAACCAAGCATAATAGTAAAAACGACCACTAAAAATAGTATAAGTTATATTGCAGATAATTTAAGATATTTTTAGGATTTTGATTCCTGGGTATTATTCCATAATATATTAAATAATTATGTTGTCTTGTGCTAACCGTGTTACATTACAGTTCAACTAACACTTTACTAACTATTGACTACTAAGGTGTCTGAAACCGGCTCAATTTTCATAATAATTAATTCACCTTTCCTGTCCCTCCATCTTTTATATGTAAAAGAGCGTGTGAATGGGCCTTGCGTCAACTGGGAATCTTATTTAGGTTTGGTCGCACATTTCAATCAATTAATCAATTATTCAAAATAACATGGTCTCCAACTAACACTCCATATATCTAAGGTTGTATTTGAATTTCTAGGGATATCTTAATTGGCCAAGAAGAATTCTATTAATATATTTGGTCAGAATACAAAATCCTATAAACTGTCCCCACCCTTCGATGGGAAGCCCTGATTAGTTTTTCTGACATGGTCCTCAACAAATGCACCAAAGTTTTTTTTAAACCGCCCATTTTTGACAGAGTTGAATTTTGACCACTGTGGTTATCCCATTTGATTTCAATAATTCATCCTAATTAAGGATTTCATCTTTTCAAAATTTATAAACCGGCACCGAAGTAAAAGTAATAAATTCGTCGTTTCCTGTAATTATTATTATTATTATTATTTTTTTGTTTTTGTTTTTTTTATTAAATTAATAAATGTTCATTTTATTTAGGTAACCAGCAATATATTAATTTAGTATTAATTTTCAGGAATTATACATATTGCTTGTGAAATAATATTTATTTATAAAATTAATTGCTGATTGTGTAGTTTGGTATTGGAGTAGAGTTGTTAGAGTTGTATTGTCTTTGTGTTACTAACTATAACGTCTCTATCTCTATCTAGATGTATGTAATCGGGCCGATTCAATAAACCAGTTTTGTTTGGGAAGTCGAAAAGTATTAATATAGTATTCATTTTCAGGTGATTTCCAGATACATGTGAAATAACAACATTTTTTCTTAGGTTGCAGATTTAAAGAAGCAGTTGTTGATGACCAATACCATCATTATCCATTTAACCTGTTAAACCTTTATCCTTCCCCAAGTAGATTAGTTTTGTGCTGTCTTTGTGTTACTAACTATCGGCTATACCTAGGTGTCTGTAACCGAGCCGATTCTGTCCCACTTAACTTACCTATCCAATCCTTCGGTTTTGTTATATGTAAAAAAAGAGTGTACGGTGGGCCCGGCGTTACCCGGGAGCTCCTGTGTAAGAACTTGGTCGTACATTCAGAATCAATCAATCAATCAATCAATCTTGATATAGGCTCTTATCATAATCTCCTTTACTCTCGAACTAAAAGTTTCAGCTTTAGGGATTTTTCTAAAATTAATGAGATTTTGCGTGCTATTTCTGTTCTTTTTTTTTTTCAAATATTATCTTTGGAAAATGAGCTCTAATTCTTAGTGTTATCTAGTGTTCAACTAACACTAACAACAGGAGTCCTCCTTTTCAAGAATTTGAAAAGCTGTTTTAAATGCAACAAACGACACCTTGCTACATCTTGAAGAAGTCACTAATTCGCCAATCTCTAACAATAAGAAAAAGGTGTCCTTTGCGTCCCCAGAACCGAGCGCATCAACTTCACAAGAAGGAAACATTTATTTGATACCTGCGATCCACAATGATCTACCAAAGGCTGAACTCATTGAAAATGATCATATTCCAAACCCACCAACAATATCAATGGTCCGACAACGGAGATCGAAATTGAGGATAATTTCGATAGATGGACAAAATGTCGTGCCCCTCTTGACTCTGGTTCCACTCATTCGTTCATAACAGAAAATTGCGTTAGTTATATGGGTATTCCGACAGCCAAGGCTAGAATTTCAATTGAAACCAAGAAGAACCAGAATTATCAAGTATCGAGAATTCTCTCCAGGGATTTTGGGAACTGAAGAGATTCTCAACCCTAGTAGTCTCACGGATGACGAAAGTCCCTGCGTCCAACATTTCCGCGATAACGTTTTGTACCAGGACCATCGAATATCCTTATCGTTACCATTTAAAAAATATCCACCAAACCTCGGTGATAGCTACATCAAGCATTGCGACGACATTGGATGCAGATTTACCACTTAAGGAAGCCTATCTAAGTTTTCCGCAAGAATACTTATCCCTAGGGCATATGGAACCTATACCCTGACCAGAGATTCATGCACTGAAGACGGCATCCGGAGAATCTTTAAATAATAATCTCCTTGTCGGTCCTGTTATTCAACAGAATTTAATAAATATCCTTATCCGATTCCAACAACACCGATTTGTAATTTCCGCCGACATCGAGAAGATGTTAAGGCAAATTCTCATCCATTCCAGAAATAGAGATTACCAAAAGATTATCTGGCGGGAAAATCCAACGTAAAAAATTCAACATTTCCGATTGAGTACCATCACCTACGGTACCGCGACAGCACCCTTTTTAGCCACACAACCGCTCCATTCTCTGGCGGATAAATTTTCTGACAAGTTCCCGAAATTTGTGCCGAAATCCTAAAACGCGATTTTTACATGGATGACCTGATGTCAGGGGGGGGGGACACTGGATTCAGTACAGCTGCTGCAAAAGGAACTCATATGCTTACTCGAATTAGGTGAGTTTAACCTACGAAAGTAGTCAGCGAACCATCCTGCATTGTTAGAACCGATTCCGACCGAAAAACGAGAACTTTCCTCTTAGGAGATAGGCGACGAATCCAAGACAATTTCCGTTTTAGGTATAAAATATGACCCTGTTAAAGACCACTTCTTTTTTCATTTACTTCCTACCCAAGGCCAATAAGTTCACTAAAAAATCATTCCTGTCGGAGACTTCCAGAATTATTGATCCGCTCTACTTGCACCAGTCACCATCTGCCTGAAAATATTATTTCAATCGCTTTGGCTAATGGGTATGGGCTGGGATGTTGAACTCCCTCCAGATATCGTACATGAGTGGGTTCTAGTTTGGAACCATCTAAATGAGCTAACCAAGGTTAAATTTTCCCGATGGATTTATTCGAGAACCCATTAAGAACTGCATGGGTTTGCGGACGCAATCGAAGGATGAATACGCGGCTGTAATATATGCACGTGTAGTGGAAGGAACCGTAGCCAGAACTAACCTGGTAGCAGCGAAAACAAAAGTAACTCCGATAAAAACGATATCTATTCCACGATTAGAGCTAAACGCACCTACATGCTCATGCGTTTATTAGAGTTAGTCCAAAGGTCTTTATGTTTATCATCCGATCCGGGAGTGTTCTTGTACACTGATTCATCAATTACCTTAGATTGGCTATCTTAACCACCCAAGGTCTGGAAAACCTATATAGCTAATAGAACGTCCAAAATCCTAACTTGCACATCTCGTAGTCAGTGGTATCATGTCTCATCAAAGCAAAATCCTGCCGATTGTGCGACGTGTGGTGTTTCACCAGAAGATTTACCACAAAATAGGCTTTGCTTTGACGGTCCTGATTTCCTTTTGAAACATGACTTTCATCTCCCGAGCCAAGTATCGGAGTCCGAGCTGGCTATTTGCAACCACAAAACAATTACCGAATTTCATCTATCCGAGGTCCCGAGGGAACACTCAATTGTCGATGTCTTGGCCGACCGTGTATCAAAATACCAAAAATTGACAAGAATAATGGGGGTTGTATTAAGATTTATTAAAAACCTGAGATTGGAACCTCACCAACGAAATCTTAATCCCATAAAAGCCACAGAGATACGCGAGGCCAAGACTGTTATTTTTCGACGCATTCAAGAAATGACATACGCCAGTGAAATTATGACTTTAAAAAATCATTACCTTTAAGTGCATTCTCTAATTTAAATTCCCATTATGTTTAAAACATCCCATTATACTGCCATCCAGCCACATCATAATTGAACGAAAGGTACAACAAAAACATATTCAACATCTGCATGCCGGACCAAAATTATTACTCAACATGTTAAACCAGCGAATCATGATTCCAAGAAAACGGAATCTCATCCGCCGAATCATCCGACAGTGTATGGTTTGCTGCCGACACAACGCTGTAACTCAACAACAATTGATGGGCCAATTGTCATCCCCACGGTTTAACCCCCCCCCAGTCATAGTCTTTATACAAACAAAATCCATAACTCCATAATCTTAGGTTGAGTTAGATAACAATTTGTATCTCTTAAGAACATCGTAGACCGGAAATGACTGTTTATGTTTTAAGTTGGTAATGATATGGTATTCACTCAATATACCGTACAGTTTCAAAACATCAATAGCTAATTCCGGTACATGAAGGCTTGGCCTAAGAATTTTTATGAGATACAAATTCGAAGCTGGCCCTTTACTCAAATTTCAATATACGACTGGTGCTAAACACTTACAGGGTTGGGATATTTTGTTGTTGTGGTAATAAACACAAAAATTGTTTTGTACTGGAATGTAATAGAATAGTTTCGTGTAAAATTAAAAAAAAATCCTGGGATGAAAAACTGGGATAACTTCATGTACTTGGCTTATCGCATTTACTCCACTTTCTAATAATCATAATCACTATGTACTTTAATATTGATTTATTTTTAAAGTTGCAAAAGTTATAAAATTGACCAGAAATACATTGCAATGGTGCATAAAACAATTTATTTAAAATATGTAACGTGCCCTTAAAAACAACGAACGTTGAACATCAAACCTTAGGTGCTGTGAACTATCTCGCGTAATATGTTAAAGTATCCCCAAGCTGTTGTGCAAATCTGTTAATCAAAAAAATATTATTAAAATACCACAACTTATTGTATTGGAATAGACATTTACATTCAAAAACATTTCTAATGATGGCGTAAAATTTCCAAAATACTGTAAAGTCATCGGCTTTTGTGATCGCTGTATTATAAATAAAATTTTACGCTGATAACGTTTGTCCATTTCGGGCCATCGTGACGAATACGCACCCAAACTAACATCAATACTGGCGGTAAGCAAACGATCCGAGAACCAATTAGCCAGAAATAGTTGCGAAACGCCGGCACATAAGAATGGAAATTCGGTAAAAAAATGTCCGACCGTTAGTTGTGACGCCAACGAGAACAGAATAAAACAAATATTGATCGAGCTCAGCAAACAGTCAAACCCGAGCAGCGGACCATACATTTTCACCATTATTTTCGATAATTCGATAAGTTGTATGTGCCGTTGAATACATCGGTTTAATTTATCACTGTCGCTCATCTTCCATTCAAGCCATACGCCAGAATATTGGGTTTCCGCTAAAATTTCCTGCAACGCCATACATTGAGCGCACAGATATAATATCGTAAATGCAAATAGGGTCATGAGTCCGATTACAGATGATATCATAATTATGGTCGCAGTCGTTTCCATTACGTAAGTAATTACTATGTTGTAAATAATTGGTTTTGGTGGTAGAACCATTTCTCCGTTTGACCCGAATAAAATATTGTAAAGGAATAGCACGAATGGTTGCATAATTTTAACGACCATCGCACAAACCGACACGAAAATCCCAATTTTTAAAATTCTGCGTAATTCCAGACCCGCTTCTTGCATATACCTTTGCTCAATCTCGTTCATATCACACGATACATCCTTATATAGATCACACATTAGCTTACTAAAGCCTCCAGTATCCTTAATTAAAATATAACAATATGCAATTACGAGTACAGCACCATTGCAATGACTTATTGCATCCGACACCTTCAATTTATCCACTTCAATAATACTTTTAATGATTGCGTAAAAAAAATATATGAATTGCAAAATTAGGATGACCACGGTTTTCATCTGAATTTTATCCGATGGCCAGATTCGCAATTTTAACAAATATTTTTTAATTTTTACGTAACTTTCCGCTAACAGTAACATAATGCCAAAGCGTTTGGTTTGTTATTGCATTAGAACCTAAGTATTTATATGTACAATGGTCATCAATAAATTATATAAGGCAGACAACTTTTGCACGTAAAAAGTTTTCAACTTTATAATAATGCTAATTAAAATTATTTTCTTATACAACATGATCGTTCTTACCATAAATACAAATCTTAATAATTTATAGCAAGTACATAATGTATAGTATAATACATTGGAAATTAAAGCAATGGGGAGAAAGCTTCCTACTCGTTTCGAGTTCGTCCCGTATTTAATTGTACTCCAAAGTGGTTGGCAGACTGAATAATTATTACCTTCCTCATATGGGGTATAATAGACGTATGTAGTTGTCCTTCCCCTACTACAATTGCTTACAGTTTTGGTTCTTAGTGCGGTGCTTAAATGACTTGGCGGGGGTTGGGCCCTTCAAGATCTAGAAAGAGATGTAACGAAATTGGCACATCAAGCTTACGGTAATGCACATGCAGATGTGTTGGATGAAGTAACAGATTTTTTCATCAGCTCTGCCATGAACGACCATAGGAATCTTCATTGTGTAAGGAATGAAGACGCAAGTTTTTTAAATGTTTATTTTTTTAATTTTCCAACGTATAGCCTTCTTTTAGGTCGATACACTTTTCCCAACCTTTCTGCCATTTCTTTAACCCCTCCTAAAATATGAGTTCCAAAACTCTTCAAAATAAACTTCTGTCTCGGCGATAGCCTTCTCGTTTGAGCTGCATGTTTTTCTTCAAGACATGTTTTCATGTTGGAGAACAGAAAGAAATCACAGGGAGCCAGGTCGGGCGAGTACAAATTGGGTGTGGCATTAGTTCGTAGCACAGTTCTCGATGAATGAACCTTATCATTTAAAATATTAATTGCCGTTCCGTAGGACACCCCTACGGCCTCTGTTACTTCGCGCACTTTAGTTCGGTGATCAGCAAGAATCATGTGGTGGACCTTTTCAACGATTTCCTCAGTAACAATGTCCGCCGGGCGGCCTGGCCACTCGTCCATCAAAAACAGACCACGTTTAAATTTGTTGAACCAATATTTCACGGTTGTCATAGATGGTGGAGGGTTTCCATAGACTGCTGTATCCAACTTCGCTTTTATTCCTTCGCATGTTTTTCCATTCAAAAATAAAAAGCGAATTACGGATCGATGTTGCTCTTTTTCCATTTGATTATGAGAAATAAGAAACACGAGTGACACAACTGACTGCCAAATAAAAACTAACATTTGAACTGATTGATTGATTGATTGATTCTGAATGCACGACCAAGTTCTTACACAGGAGCTCCCGGGTGACGCCGGGCCCACCGTACACTCTTTTTTACATATAACAAAACCGAAGGATTGGATAGGTTAGTTAAGTGGGACAGAATCGGCCCGGTTACAGACACCTAGGTATAGCCGATAGTTAGTAACACAAAGACAGCACAATACTAATCTACTAAGGAAGGATAAAGGTTTAATAGGTTTAATGGATAACGATGGTATTGGTCTTCAACAGTAGTTCTCTAAATCAGCAACCTGAGAAAAAATTTGTATTATTTCACGTACATCTGGAAATTTCCTGAAATGTAATTGTAAATTAATGCAAAATTTAATTGATTAAATCGACCCAGTTGCAGACCCTTAAATAAAGTCGATAGTTATTAATGCAATGACAACACCATTCTAATCTACACAATCAACAATTAATATTTCAAAGAAATATTATTTCACGTCTGTAGATTTCCTGAAATTTAATTCTAAATTAATATTTTCCGGCTTCCTAAATAATATAAACATTTATTAATTTAATCCTCCTGCAATTCCACGACTTACAAAAGGATTTCCTGTATCCATAATTATTTAAATTATATCAAACTTAGTCTAAAATTCATTAGTATTTAACCCTTAAATCGAGAAAAAAAAAAAAAAAAAACAACAAATTTTATATGTAAGGCATCCCAAAGGCAATGGTTCCCGGAAAAATATCAATGTTATTCAATACCAGATTAACTACCTGATAGGATATTTCAAACAATTTTAATTTAATTCAAAAATTTCAAATATTTTATTAGTTTTGTTCACCAAAGAAGAGAATATTCCATTAATTGCAAAGTATAATTATAGTGCACAGGATATTTATATCATGCTCAATAGAACTTTACTATTCCTCAACCAATAACTGTTAAATATGGTACGCAGAATTGGATTGGCACTGTAGCATGTTCAATGGAACTAAGCAAACTCAAAACAAATGATGATCAAATTCGGGTGCAAAGCCGAATTTGACGAAATTTTCGGATTCAGCTATAATGAATGAAACATGCCGTTTCCAACCGAAATTTTCCAGTTCAGATTGTAGAGCTGGGCTAGGATTCTAATAAATTAGGATCAACTTGTATTGGGATTTTAATGTGTCTTTTTGATTTTGATAAAGTTCTAAAATTCGATAATTCTGAATGGAACTTGGCCATACCCCGACCAATTATTGTCAAATCAGGTAAGCAGAATTAAATATGAATGTAAAAATGGATTTTAGAGAAGTTCTGGATTTCGGCCGTGCTAAGCAATGTCTTAACTAATCATGTTTGAATCTGATATGTTGAGCTGAATCGGGATTTCAACATAAATCCCGGGTGAAGTACTGGATTTTTCAACAAAATAAATCCGAAAATAATCGGCCAAGGAATTTTCCTATTTCTCCATTTACACGTCAAAACAGCCAGTTGACAGATGACCCAGCCGAACTAAGCCTCTCCCAAATTAATGCTAATTGCTAGAATTGCGATTTGCTAGAATTCCAATTAAGCCCAAAAATGATTTTATGCATCTTCCGCAGTATATTGTCTCAATCAAACAAAAAGATCATGATTTATGTGAGGTGATGACACGAATCTTCCGCAGTATATTGTCTCAATCAAACAAAACGATCATGATTTATGTGAGGTGATGACACGAACGGAAAATAGAACCACGCGGAAGGCTTTTTACACAATTGGTACATGAGCAGGTCGTTGATTAGGATTTAGAATTCAAATCAATCGATATTCGTATATATCATTCCCATGCAAAGACGAACCTGTTTCGAGAAATATTATTGAGCCAGAAATTCTTTTAGATAAAATAGTGCCAGCATTAAGCAATTTTAAAAAAACAGTCAACATTAAAAGGCTGAAGGATATCACATCAAAGATTTAATTGTCATTACAAATGGAAATAAAAAATTAAAAACCATTTTCCCTTTGCCATGCCGTAACACATATGAGGTCTCATCCCTTTAAATCAATCTACAAAAAAGTCATGAATATTTATATATATATACACATATACATACATATCTACACACATACACACACATATACATACATATATATATAAAATTTTACTATAAAATGAAATAAAAAATATTTCTGTTCTTTGTCACTCTTATGAAATTTTAAAGTTTTTCTTTTGCGTATTATCAGTAAAAAAATTGCTGTCAGCAAATCTTTCACGGAATTAATGCATTATTTGTAAAACTGATCAACAAGAAATATGTAAAAGAACAAAAAATATTTTGTTTTACTATTCACTTATCAAGAATAAAGTAGAAAGAAATGATATGTATTCTCTATTCGATCGTTCAATACAGGCAACAATACATTTTATCCAATCAGTAACTACAATGAATTTTCGCTTTCTTATTAGAATAGAAAAGTAAAACCAAAAGAGCAGTAGATCCCGTTCGCTAACACAAAAAATAAGATCAACCTTTTTAGTTTCTCATTATTCGCTCATTAGACACTATTCGTTTTCTACTGCATAACATTTCTGAAAATTCATTTTACTATTCAAGAGCGAAGAGAAATTAGCATAAAAAATTCATTTAAAAATGAACGGAAAATGAATGACAAGCAACAGAAGAGTATTTTTATTTTCATCCTTTTTGTCTTATTTGACTAAACTAAACTACGTGAATGTACGTACATATATCCATACACACACACACAATCGCAAACGATACGACACATCACAAATGCGTATATTAAAAAATATTTACATTAATAAAATTAAAATTTATATAAATTTTTTACAAAAAATAAAAATTAAACAAAATATAAACTAAACAAAGTATAAATAAAAATATGAAACACAAAAGCACTTAGCTTGTGATGCGTTCACCATTGCTGCGTCAGTGCATCACACAAATAACAAAGCAACCCGTCATAACAACCTAGACACTTTCACGTTAATTCACGTTTCAATTTACTAACACCAATTTATTAACACTTTATATTATATATTTAATATTTAATTTTAATAACTTTTATATATAAAATATTATTTATTTATTTATTTAAAACAGAAAAAAAAAATTTAAGTTTCAATTTTCTATACAGAGAAAGACAAAAACGCGTCTTTCTCGTACGACGATCGATCGCCGACCTCGCCAAATAAAAACTAACATTTGAACTAGAATGAAATTTAGTATGATGTCGTTTGACAGATGACAGTACACGATGGTAATGTCAACTTTCCTTAGCAACGCCATCTGTTTTCAAACACGGTTATTTTTTGATCGATAATCGTATGTCGCAAACAATTGTAAAACTGTGTCAAATCGGTATAAATTCAAATTATTTGACTTTGAAATAGTCAGCATGGCATAGATAATATTTATGTAGATTTTCATGATAATTGGTGAAGTATTTTTGAAAATGGTCATTTGGATGGGAATACATTAAAGACTACTTTTCGATTTTAGTACCTCACGTTACAAAACCATATCTAAGCTCCCTAAAAAATGAGCGATTGAACTGACTCATGACACAATGAAAATCAAATATACGTTCGGATTATTATAGCAATTGAAATTGTATCATATAAATTATTTACCTCATGACTATAATCCATTTCAAAATCTACTTAATATCGATATAATTTTAATTCGATGGATTTCGATCAATGGCGGGGGTTGTTTAATAATCGGAGAGTAATGGCGGCAGAGATGGGCATTTACACGTCATCTGATAATTTTTTCGTCATTGAGTAGACAACTCGTCGACCACATAACCAACGCCGACAACCGTAAACTACTCGTGGACAACGTCGACAAGTCTTGTAATTCCGCAAGAATTGGTTGATTAATGTGTCTCATGCAGTTGATTTGTCTAATACCGTGTACCTAACGTGGATTTTTGTCTAAATTGCCAACTAACTAATTGAACGTTTTTTATTTTAACAGTTACATATAAATGCCTCTTGTTAAACCAAAATATGCATGCTATTTACATCTAAACTGCAAACTTCAGATTTGCAATAGCCGATTAAAAATAGTTTCGAAATTGATAAACCTTACCGTAGACAGACACAAACTAGATAACCTCATTATTTAGATTATTAAGTTATTTCTGCCTGTCTGTACACGATTTTTTCAAAACTGAATTATTAAGTTTTCATAACTAGATAAACGCAATCTATCCCGATAAATTAGGCACACTCGCAAAAATCGGGTTTCTGTCTGTTGCCACAATTTGTTTATTACTATTTTTATAATTTATTTTTCAATCTAGATAATTCAAAATCGCGATAAATTTTGTGTCTGTCTACGGTAGGTTAGCAAACTTGATTAAATATTTAGATACAGTTTGTTTTTCGCCATCTCTGAAACTAATCATAAAACTAAAATTCATAGAAATAAATGATACTACAGTACCGAATGAATGTTAATTTTTTTGCCCATATAAAATTTGCTATTTCATGTGTCACAAGCCTGAGCAGGATGGTTATATAAAATCTCAAAATAAGAAACCCCTAAACCAGTTTTTGTTTTTATACGAAGTGCGACTTAATTTCGTGCTTTTAAAATTATTAATTAAACTTTTAAGTAAATTGAAGTGTATTGTGAAAAGTTACAAAACTACGACTAAAAAAATTTAACTTGGTATGTTTACCAATAGTGTCTATATAAAATAAAATGTAAATTATTTTAAGAAGAAAGTATTTTGTGGTAAATTTATCCGTAATTTAAGTTATAAATCAGAGATAATTAAGAAATTAATTTTGGTTGTTGGCGTAGGGTTTGTTTTTGTAAACTTATGTTATATTACCAGTGTCGCATTTTTTTATTACTATACGTACATATTACTACGTGTTTTTTTTCTCATAACTAGTTTTTATTTTGGAATACTATAAGTACAGTTTTTTACCGAAAATAAAAAACAATTAACGCGTATACTACGTACATACTATTATAGTGGAATAAAAATAATTTTGAATTTGTGTAGTTTTTAATTTCGATCGAACAAATTCTAAATACGGCCCGGTGATTTATATGCTTTCTCGTTTACCCTCCGAATTTGTGACAGTTGCTTACACTCATTCTATAGAATTAATTTAATTCTATGCTAAAATTAAATAGACACCCTCTAAACTTGGCGAATCGAAAACGAATCGCAAGTGAGGAAATTTAAATATGAAACACTTCGCAAACGCATCGTCTTAGCGAGTCAAAAGCGATTCGTTAGTATTTCGTTTGGCGTATGAAAATTAAAATGAAAGTGAACTGATTTGTATGTATTAGTAGTTCGCATTTCTCTTCATATTCGATTCATTTACGAAACGTTTTGGAATCAGAAACGAAATGCAGTTGATTGAAAACGTATCACTACCGAACTACTTTTTATCACGTAGTTACTTCGAATATACTTACAATGACTTATAATGCACTACAATCTATTATATATTTAATAATTGATATTATGTACAATACTTTATCACTTTTAATATTATTATTGTTATGAATTACTAAATAATAATTAATATTCACTATTTTTACCACTGCACTTATTATTGTTATTAAATACGAATTATTTTTATTTTTTAAAAAGCAAAATGGCTACATAAGTAAAATAATATAAAAATTATATCCATATATAGCAAAAAACAACTTATATATGAACGCGGTAGTGTTGGTGTCATATAAAAAAAATACGATTTACGTGCGTTTCGTTTTCGATTCGCTTTGGTGAGGCCTCGAAAATTTATTTAGAGGGCAATTATAATACTGTTACGGTGACACCTAGAATAGAATAGAATAAGTTAATTTCATTAATTGTTCAATTACATTTATAATGTATACTCAACATTTAGGCGTATTTCTATACTAACATATTTGCTGCGCATTTAGGATTATTCTAGAAACAAATATTTTGGTATATAAAGGCGCGCGTTGACGTGTAATGCTGAGTATTATTTTAAACGTGATACAGTGAAGGTTAAATAGAAAGATTATTAAAGTGATTATTAAAGTGATTATTAAAGCGATTATTAAAGTGATTATTAAAAAGTGTGTTATAATTATAATAATTAATTGTGAATTTTGTGTTGTATAATAAATTGTGTTGTGTAAATAAATTGTGTGAGTTGAAATTTGAAGCAGTGTATTTATTCACAATCCAGTGATTCGAACCTTGATTGACAAGGCAAAATCGTAACAATTGGTGACAGCGGTGGGATTGTGAATAATAAGAAAAATGATTCTCTACGAATTAAAGCTTGCGCAATTAAAGGAGCAACTGAAGCAGCGAGGTTTGGCTAGTGAAGGCACAAAAGCTAGTTTGGTGGAGCGACTACGTGAGGCCATGGAGAAGGACGGTTTAAATCCAGATGTGTATGATTTCGAGGAGGACAACACGGATGAGATCAGTGTGGACAAGAAAGAAAGGGAAGAACAAACGATGGTCGGAACAACACAAAACCCATCCGGAAGTTTCGATTTATCGCAGTTGATGGCTGCTATGAATCAAATGATGGGACAACAGTTGGAGCAACAAGGGGCGGACATTAAACATCAAATGAAACAGCAGATGGAGCAACAAGGAGCGGACATTAAACATCAAATGAAACAACAGATGTTACAAGTGGAGCAACAAGGGGCGGACATTAAACAATCGAACCACGAAATAAAACAGCAGATGTTACAAGTGCAAGTTGGCCAAAAGAAAATGGACGAGAGGTTTATGGAGTTATCTTCTACATTACACGGTAAAGTGGAAAAACTGCAAACAGAAGTACACGCAGAAATTCAAAATGTTAAAGGGACGGTTCAACAAAAATTTGAATCGGTTGAACAAGATTTTAAACGTCTCGAGAAGGAGCTCAAAGATGTCAAGGCGATTGGAACGACACAGCAAGTGATCCAGACGGTTAATGCAGTTAAGATAAAACCACCAACATTTGATGGAACAACATCCTTCAGTATTTTTAAGTTCCAGTTCGAAACCGCGATTAAGCAAAATCAGTGGACTGAAGAACAATGTGTTGCAGCGTTAATTGTGGCTCTTAAAGGCGAAGCGGCAGAAACACTACAAATCATTCCTGAGCAGGAACGGAACGTTTACATCGGAATTATGAAGGCGTTAGATCGAAAATACGGAAGTGACCACAAACGAGAAATCTATCGCATGGAATTGAAGGGTCGATACCAAAGAGCAGGAGAATCGCTACAGGAATTTTCATGGGCAATTGAGCGGCTCGCGCATTTAGTACATTCAAATATGTCGGCCGATTACATGGAGCGAATTAAAATGGATGCATTCATTGACGGTATTCGAGATCCTGAGACGCGCAGAGCGGTGATGTTGTCACCTAAGGCAACTTTCACGGAAACCATCGCTTGTGCGTTAACAAACGAAACTGCGCAAACCATCATCAAACCAGCAATGAAAATTCGTCGAGTGGAGATTGATTCCAGGATAGACACCGAGCGGGCTACGCCAAGGTTCAGAGATGGAAGTGGCAGGATTAAATGCTGGGTATGTGATAGAATGGGTCACATCTCACGGGACTGTTGGGAGATTAAGAAGAAACGAGCAAGGTCGCCATCTCCTATGAAGCGCAGATCAAACGAGGAGCAGATAGAATCCAGAAAGGCGGGTCAGACGACAGCGGAGTCGTTAAACTAAAAAGAGTCAGTTTGCAGGGGCAGAAGCTGACTCCCACAACCGATTGCCCCATAACCTCCATCCATGTTTCGAGAATAGCAAGGAGCGGTGATAGCTTAACAATTGAAGCCGATATTGATGGGAAGAAATGCATGATCACGCTGGATACGGGAGCAACTCATACGATTGTTCGTGAGGATATTATCGATGGAATTATGGAACCAGCTAATGGAATGAAGTTACGAACGGCGACTGGAGAAAATTCAGCAATAAAAGGGAAAAAGGTCGTAAAAATAAGGATTGGGCGAAATCACTTTCAACACGAGGTGCTGGTTGCAGATATTGTAGACGAAGTCATCTTGGGGATGGACTTTATGAGAACGAATGGCTTCGTGGTGGATGTTGGACGGGGTGTATTAACCTACGATAATATCGAGTTGCCACTTCACGTCAGCGCAATAGGAGAAACGAGCAGGCAAATTATAATGGATCATCGGGAGAAGCTGCCACCGAACTCGGAAACAATAGTATGGGCAAGATTGGAGGAAGGTTCTGGGTCACCCAGGTTGTGGGTTGTGGAAGCCAATGAAGCGGAGAGCGGAGCCAGAGAAATTATGATCGGGAAAGTTTTAGTAAAACCAGACAGCGATAATAGAGTACCAATTAGGACTCTAAATCTCTCGGATAAGACGAAAACCATCAAGAAAGGGACAATAATCGGAACATGCGAAGAAATATCTGCGATTGTGAAGTGCGAGCAGAAAAATCCGATTAATACGACTAACTCGCAAGGGCAGAAAGAGGTTGTAGAACAACTCATGGAGAAATGGACCGAAGATCTTACTAAGGAACAGAAAAATTTGGCAAAACAATTGCTCGAGCGGTACATGCCAATATTCTGCAGTACATCGGATAATAATGGGAGAACCACAATGGTAAAACATCGAATAGATACAGGAGCAGAAATGCCGATTCGCCAACCACCCAGGAGATTACCATTGGCAAAGCAAGGAGAAGTGGATCGAATGGTAAAAGATATGCAAGCAGCAGGGGTAATCGAAACATCAAGCAGTCCATGGAGTTCACCAGTGGTGTTAGTCGAGAAAAAGGATGGTAGCATGAGATTCTGCGTGGATTACCGAAAATTAAATGCTGTGACGAAAAAGGATAGTTACCCATTGCAAAGGATCGATGACACGTTAGACACATTATCGGGTGCTCGAATATTTTCGACATTAGATCTGCAAAGCGGCTATTGGCAAGTGGAAGTCCAGGAGGAAGATCGCGAGAAAACGGCATTCAGTGTGGGTAACGGATTATGGCAATTTAACGTTATGCCATTCGGATTATGTAACGCCCCTGCGACTTTTGAACGGCTAATGGAGCGCGTGCTAAAGGGATTACATTGGAGGACGTGCCTCGTATATTTGGATGACATCATCGTTATGGGCAAGGATTTCGACGAGCATTTAAGGAATTTGGCAGAGGTTTTGGATCGGATACAAGCCGCCGGATTGAAGCTAAGCCCAAAGAAATGCAAACTATTTAGAACGGAAGTAAAATATTTGGGTCATAAGGTAACAACCAATGGAATCCATACCGATGAAGACAAGATCGCAGCAGTGAAGGAATGGCCACGACCTAAAAACTTACATGAATTACGGAGCTTCCTTGGATTGTGTACCTATTATAGACGATTCGTGCCAGGATTCGCCAATATTGCAAAGAGTTTACACGAGTTAACCAGGAAGAACAAGGCATTCGAATGGAAGGATGATCAAGAAGAGGCATTTGTGGAACTAAGACGACGATTATGCGAAGCACCAATCCTCGCATACCCTATACCCAACGTTAAATTCATTTTGGACACCGATGCAAGTAATGATGGTACAGGAGGAGTATTATCACAGGCAACAAATGGTGAGGAGCGAGTTATTGCATATTACTCCAAGATGTTATCAAAACCGGAACGGAATTATTGTGTAACACGGAAAGAGTTGTTGGCTATAGTGGAATGTGTTAAGCACTTCCATAAGTACCTCTATGGCCAAAAATTTCTTCTACGGACGGATCATGGAGCTTTGCGCTGGTTGTTACAATTCAAAAATCCAGAGGGACAAGTAGCACGTTGGATCGAACGTTTGCAAAGCTACGATTTCCAAATTGAACATCGGAAGGGAACCGCACATGGAAATGCCGACGCATTATCAAGAAGGCCATGTCCCGTAGAATGCAAGCATTGTGGGCGTGTGGAGGGTAAGGAAAACATCATCGATATTCGACTTATGCAAGTGCTACCTGATGAGGAATGGACTGATGAAATGATCAAGAAGGAGCAATTACGGGATGCTGACCTGTCATTCATCATGCAACATAAGGAAAAGGAACACCGGCCCACCTGGAGTGAGATAGCTGACAAAACTCCCATTGTAAAAGCATATTGGGCTCAATGGGATAGCCTCCACATAGAAAATGGTTGTTTAAAACGAAAGTGGGAAAGCACGGATGGTAAAATAAAACAATTGTTGGTAGTGGTGCCAAAAGATCGGATAGCGGAAATCCTCAAGGAGTATCATGGAGGAGCAAGTGGAGGTCACCTAGGGATTAATAAAACATTGGCCAAAATTCGACAACGTTTCTACTGGTCCGGATGTAGACAGTCAGTAGTAGAATGGTGTCGAAGATGTGACCAATGTGCGGCAGTAAAGGGACCAGCACGAAAAAGCCGTGGAACCATGAAACAATATAATGTCGGGGCACCATTTGAGAGAATTGCAATGGATGTGGCGGGGCCATTTCCGACCACCGAGAGCGGAAATAAATATGTGCTAGTAATAATGGATTATTTCAGTAAATGGCCGGAAGTGTACCCCATACCCAATCAGGAAACAACAACAATAGCTGATGCCGTGGTCAACAATTGGATTAGCAGATTTGGTGTACCTATGGAAATTCACACGGATCAAGGAAGGAATTTCGAATCGGTGATATTTCAGGAGATATGTCAAATGCTGGGAATCAATAAAACAAGAACGACGCCTTTACACCCACAGTCGGACGGTATGGTGGAAAGATTCAATGGCACATTGGAGGAATATCTAGCAAAGGTTGTGGAAAGGAACCAACGCAACTGGGATCGACATATACCGATGTTCCTGATGGCCTACCGATCAGCGGTACATGACACAACGGGAGTGACACCAGCTAAAACCATATTTGGGAACAATCTGCGATTACCCGGAGATTTAAAGTTTGGGGCTGTTCCATCAGCAGCTCTATGCGGACAGGATTACGTCGACCGGATGAAAGAGGAACTCAATGAAATACATCAATTTGTACGGGAGAAAATTCGAATATCAAGTGATCGAATGAAAGCTCGGTATGACATACGAGCAAATAATCAAGGCTTCGAGGAAGGGCAATTGGTATGGCTTCACAACCCGCAACGGCACAAGGGATTATCACCGAAGTTGCAACCCACATGGGAAGGACCTTACACTGTCATTAAAAAGTTGAACGATGTGGTTTATCGCATACAGAAAGGACGGAGAGGTAAACCAAAGGTGGTGCATTTAGAGCGTTTGGCGCTCTACAGAGGAGGTGATCTGGATCCTGTTCGGGACGAACAGGCTTAGGTGGGGGGTAGTGTTACGGTGACACCTAGAATAGAATAGAATAAGTTAATTTCATTAATTGTTCAATTACATTTATAATGTATACTCAACATTTAGGCGTATTTCTATACTAACATATTTGCTGCGCATTTAGGATTATTCTAGAAACAAATATTTTGGTATATAAAGGCGCGCGTTGACGTGTAATGCTGAGTATTATTTTAAACGTGATACAGTGAAGGTTAAATAGAAAGATTATTAAAGTGATTATTAAAGTGATTATTAAAGCGATTATTAAAGTGATTATTAAAAAGTGTGTTATAATTATAATAATTAATTGTGAATTTTGTGTTGTATAATAAATTGTGTTGTGTAAATAAATTGTGTGAGTTCAAATTTGAAGCAGTGTATTTATTCACAATCCAGTGATTCGAACCTTGATTGACAAGGCAAAATCGTAACAATACAATTTCAGTGGAATATATTAACGCCATCTATTGATAACTGGTAGAAATAGCAAACAAATTAGTTTAGAAAGTAATTTATGCTGTGGGCCTCAGAAGACTTTTCAAGTTTTCAAATTTTCAAGCTTCCGCTACTGTCTCGTGAGGTTACTTTTCAGACTTTTCATTTAATTGTATGACTTGAAGCATAAAGCAACATATATATAAGAGGACTCATGTAGAGATTCCGAGGTTAATCTATTTTACTTTTGGCAATCTGTATAAGCCTAACAAGAACAATGAACTATAAAATAACTATGCCGATATGTTTATAAGATTTGTATATATGGATTAAATATAGAAAAAAATTAAATTTGTGTATATAGATATATTTAAACTATAAAATAAGATTAACCTCGGAAAAACGGTTTGTAGATCTGACGGCAAAAAAATTAACCTGATTGGGTTTATTTTTATATGTTAATTTTTATTTTCATAAAGTATGCTGTGCCAAAATTTCATGTAAAAAATGACTCACTACTCTGGACATTTATAGTTCTCAATATAGTTCTCAATAGACAACAACAAGTGGATCTGACGGCAAAAAAGTAAATTTATTGGGTATATTTTTGGATGTTAATTTTTATTTTCATAAAGTATGGCGCCGTGCATTTATTTTGACGTTTAGAAAAAAATAAAAATTATACAAAGAAAAAAATGGAAAAACGGTCGTTCTCTATTTGATGTAAGTTTATTTGTATTATTAATTAAATTCTATATAATGTACATTATTATGTACTAATATTTATAGGGATAGGGACATATTTTTAGTATATATAGGGACACAAGTCGAGACAGAGATTTATTCAAGTCAGAATTACTCTTGAACATTTATTTAATGGCAAAATGTTCGAATTAAAAACCAGTTGGGATTATGATATACCAATTCATGTCATTTACGTGGGTTGTGTGTAAGTTATAATGTTAATTTATTTTACAGAAAAGTTGGATTGGAAGTCGATTTACTGGAAGATAATTGGTGCAAATTAAAAAAAAAATGGAGTAATTTAATGGATCGATATAAGGTAATTTTTGATAACTAAATATGCCACAGGAATTGAATTTACAAACTTTCTTATTTTTAGACAATAATTGAGCCGCCAACAGGCATGGGGACGGAAGCTACATGGCCCAAATGTGGCACTTGGCCGTATTTCGAAGTGCTACACGAGTACTGCTAATGTAAGTCCGGCCCTTATAGTGGATACGAAAACGTGACGATGACGACTGACCAGACAATGTCAAACAGTTAAAGCTGCTAGAGAGAGCCACCAAATTATACATAAAATATATGTCGACTTTGGTGGAGCTCTCTATAAGCGATGACATAGTGATATTAATTAATATGATATTTTACCTACAATTTATATAGTATGAATTGTGATATAATACAATTTACCTGTTTTTATAAGGCTGAAGTAATTTTACTTTTTTATAAATAAATACATTATATTTATATATACATAAATATGAATATCGTATGAAATAAAAAATTGAATTGTTAATTAAATTCATGTTGATTTATTATATAATGTTCATTTAGTAATATATCTATGGCAATAATCTCCGCAACAGGTTCCTGCGAAACTCGAGAGCACTTCCATCACTTGGTTCACTCGTATAATCGGCGTCTAACACTTCTTCGAACGGCTCTAACTCAAATGTACCGTTGATACGAATATTGTGCATTAAACAACATGCTGTTATTACTTTTACACAATTTGAAATGTTCAGCTCCACCCAGTAAACCATAAGTCATATATTATTTTTTGTTTCATCATATATTGGTCACTTTGGAGGTTTGACATCACAATTCGATCACCAGGTTGACCACTACCTAGCAAAACATCATAAATTAGATTTTCGTGTGACACGAAGTCATAAGGACTCATACATTGATTTTTTTTTATGACTATATAAAAATTAGATATTTAGTTTCGAATAAGATTATTCAAAAAATGTTTGGAAAGTCACAAAGTGGTTATTATACTGGTAGGTATAATTTTAAAAGTCGTATATTGGTTTTGTTCTTGATACATAGTCATAGTGAACCATATATCAACTTTTTAAATTATAAACAATTAATTTGATTTGTTTTATTTACGGTGTCTAATATGTGATCAAAATATGGTTTATTGTAATTTAATGTCCTAGAATTTTAAATTTGATTGTTCACTATATTTGTAACATTTCACACTTGATCAAATGATCAAATCTCAAAATATTTATTTAATTGGAAAAAATTAAAACAAAGTGATACCTATCGAAGACACTTCAGAAAATTATCTGCGAAAATATTGAAAATATTCAACAAAAGGTTTGAATCTAATGTTAATCAAAATCAGAGTCAAAAGCAATGCAATTTGGAAAGTGAAATCTCATCAAACCATCGTCCTACAACATCGGGGTTAAGTAAAATGTCCAATCAGCCAACATCAATACATTTAATTAATGACTCTGGCCATGTGAATAATCACACGAATTTTTCTAATGGTGATTGTGGCAGCGATAGCACGATTAGTGATGCAGATAGCACAACTTGTTACGATAGTTATTTTAATTGAAATGAAAGTATTACAGACGATGTACTTAAAAATACCGATACAAATAACGTCTTCTCTAATTGAACTGAATTGTACTGAAAAAAATATACCGTTGAATAAATTTTTGAAATTCTGGACACATTAATATAATATAAACCAAGCTGCATTAAAATCTTTAATAAATTATTTAAATACAAATTTTGAAACAAAATTTCAAAGCGACCTAAGAACTATAATGCAAACTTCTCGTAACAAACGCCAAAGGTTAATCAAAATAGAAGGTGGGGGATATTGGCATCAGGGACTTGAGGAATGTTTAAGATCATACTTTATAAATCTTAAAGATACTATTTCGATATCTTTAAACATAAATATAGATGGATTATCAATTTTTCAAAGCTCAAAAGCCGAATTTTGGCCGATTCTTTTTAATATTCATGAAATACCAGAATTTGAACCTATGGTAATCGGGGTATTTTATGGAATAACAAAACCAAAGAATTTATATCGCCATTTGTAGACGAAATAATTCCAATTATAGAGGATGGAATAGAAATAAACAATAATAAACTTACAGTGAAAAACGTTGCTTCATGACCGCCGGCACGATCCTACCCTAGTGGGAGAGTTTTCTCATTCTTCAAACACAACAATTTTTCACAACCAACATGCTCTTCTTAGGACAGATGAAGGTTTTCGTTCCAGAATGTATGGCTTACATCATAACAGTTATAAAACAAAAGCACCCGAAGGACCTATTTGTCGAACTAAATTAGAACCAATCACAACTCCATTACTACGAACCCAATCATTAGATATGATACAAGATTTTATCGTTGGCGATACCCTACATATTTTACATCTGTGATTAGTAAACAGATATTAGGTGCGGGGTTTAAGGAAGGCCGCTTAGGATACGGTACGACATGGGACTCAAAAACAATTCAAAGCAAAAACGAAAAATTGTTAAAGATTAAATTAATACCCGATGAAATACATCATGAGTAGCTTGAATGGTTAGTGCGCTACGTTTGTATAAGATCCCGCAAAAATGAAAGAGTTTGATTCCTACTTGTGAAAGTAAGTAAATAATCAAATTACGTAAATAAGTCATTAAAAATTAATTACAAATAACACCGATTTAAAATATGTGCGTATTGATTAAATAAAACTGGAAAAGGTTAAAAAATATATGTAAGTCGGAAGCCTCTGGGAGTTGTGTGTTAACAAATAAAAGTTTTACAATTATATTTTAAATATTTTAAAGTCATATTTAGATCATTTATAAGACCGAAATAATACTTATACCACATCTTTGATGTAAAAGTGTGATATATGACTTGTCTTAAATTGATCATTAATTTGTCACAATAAAAGTCATATCAGTCATAACAAGGTTGATTTAAAGTTTTTAGTCATATAAGACGTCATACGGACGTTAATACATATGATTCTTGTACAACCATTGTATGACCGCATTTTGATCACACAAACATAATAAAGTAGTAAATTATGATGTTTATATGATTTTGTTATATGACTACACATCATAAAACAAATCATATAAACTTATATATGATCGATTTACTTATATGATTTGTCATAATCACTACTTATATGATTTGTGGTTTCCTGGGCAGTGATTTTAGAAAAATTCCCGCCATCGTGCTTTTATAAGGGTACTATGTTTGCGTTTGCACATGCTTGTTAATCTTTCTTCCGCGAGTACTCAGTCCTGGGAGTGCATGTGCATAATATCGGTAAACGCGTTTATTTTAGTTAATGGCTCACTATTTCACTTCACATTTTATGCTTTCATCTCACTATGCTTCCCCCAAAATCCAAATTCTCTTAGCAGAAATCGACGAAATTCAATTTTTTCAATTTCTTCTTCTTAGAACACACGCATTCGATTCTGCAATACGTTTGAAATAAAAAACATCACGTTTTCATTGGAAATACTCGAAATTCGTCATCAAAACAATTTATTCAGTTTTGTAAATCACATTTAACGTTTGTGTTATTTCTTATTTTCATGTTTTTCGTAATTGCAAAATAAACGATAAAATACTTTAGAATGGAGCGTTTAGCTGTGCCAGAGAAAATTGAATTACAACGCCATCTATCATGAACCGAACAAAATATTTCATTCAAATCATACGTACTTTTAGTCGTAGAATCCGTATCTGCAATAAAAAATATGGTTTCCTATCTTAGTTTAAAAGTTACCCCTGCCCCACCTACAAAGCGGAGGGTGGGGGACTATTTTTTTGCACTAGTGTATTTCCCCGCGGTATGATTAAATTTTGACTATGGACATTTTTTCCGTAGAGTGGCTATTTTTCGAGATATTTGATCGTCTCAGTTTAAAAGAAACACCTGGTATATCTTGTGTATAAATATATAAATAAATTTGTTATGTGTAAATTAGTAAATCTATATGTAACGTATAACCAACCCCCCAGAAAAATAGGAAAATTTGAAAATTGTAGTTTCCTTTTTTGTAATAAGCAAAAACGTATACTTCAGGTTAACATGAAATCCACGACGTTTTAACAATGGTGAACCAAACAACAAAAAAAAATTTATGTAACATATAAAACACTCACCTGACGTCTGTACATTTTACACTGTTTGGCGTTTATCGGGTTAGCGGTCAAAATACCGTTTTTTTTTTTTTTTTATTAAATTCACCCAAACACTAAATGGCGACGTCTACCGCCCACGCGTTTCACTATTTTATTTAGAAGATGCGTAAACTAGCATTTTCTTTTCTTTTTTCTTTTTCTTTGCTTAGCACTAAATTTTCCTCTTTTTCCGTTTGTCCCTTTGCTTTAATGGCTAGTTATATAGCCGAAAACGAAACGGACTGAAACGAAACGAACGAATTGAATACATGAAAACATACTAAACCAATTATATAGAAGAAACGAACGGAGAAATTGATTCAATTCAATTTGCTTTCGTTTCGTCTTTGCGGTTATACACTATCGGTTATGTTTTTTTTGTTATCCTTAGTAGCACTTATGTCAAATTGCCAAAATATTTTATATTTTGTATAAATTTACATATTTTGTATATTTCTATTTAATTTGCCAAATATAAAATGGATTTTCCACGTTAGTTTTCATACACACGAGAACTAAACTTAAACCGTTTCAACAATTCGTCTATATAACCATATCTCTTTCGTCTTTCGTTTCGTTTCTTTTCAGTCCGTTTCGTTTTCGTCTATATAGCTAGCCTTTTAAGCTCGAATTTACGAATTACAATTAACAAAATTATAGATTAAATTTCTGTTAATTATTTAACAACACAAAATACACCGGGTGGTCGAACCACGCGTGCGAACGCTCAACATACTCCACTTTACTATAAACGACACTAATTTCTCTTAATTGGGAAATATCATTCGTTTTTTCGAATCCTGCAATTTACTCCCGTCCCGTCATGGACATCTCGTACTCTTTTCCGTATTCTTGGTTTTACCATACGGTCATGCAATCACGGTTAAGCGTCTAGCACGCGACCACTGCAGTTGGTAATATTTTTTGGCTGGCCCACCTTAATTGGTTAATTTAGGGAATTAAGATAAAAAGTAATAAAAGGTAAAAAAAAATATTCGTACGAGCTTACCCGGAGAAATTTGACTTTGTTTCTGTGCTTCCTAGGTCTAATATAATATGTAGCCGACTTTACCGACTTCCTTGCGTTTATTATCTTTCTTACTACACAGTGGTACTACTGACGAAGCAAAAGAAGCAAAAAAAACACATGCGTTTGTAACAAAAAAACAAATTTAGCAAAACAGAGTAATTATAAACGGTATGTATTTACCTTGGATTGTTATTTTTATCGTCTACGTCAGTCGACCGATCTCAAATGAATAACCGACTGTGCAGAAATTCAAGAAGATGTTGTTGTTCTTGCAATTTAGTAATAGACGAATACGTTCCACAAGTGTTGTATAACAGTTTTACCTAACCATCTATTACCATATTAATGGAGATTTCGAACATTCATTTTGGCGCACACCTTTAAACAACACAATGCCGAATGCATTTTCGATGATACTTCGGGCCTTATGTACTTGGTTAAATTTGTTCTCTAATGCTGTGAAATTATCTCTTCTAATAAACAATGTAATAATAGTTAATGCTGTCACCCAAAAGAAAATACTCGTTTGGTGGGAATGATCTTTCACTATAATTTGCTATTCTGTAACACGCCAATACATATGTATTGGCTATGTAATCTAGTTGGTACAAACATTTTATTATGACAGCCATCAATAGCCCCTAGTGCTTTCGAAAATATTGATGTACCTGATTGCTGATTAAATTTGGGTGGGCAATTTTATGACTTTGGGTGCAAGCTTGACAAACATATCCAACAGTTTGTGAACAATTGTTCTAACTGAATATCTTGATATATTGAAGCTTACACCGGTAACCCGATAGCTCAATCCACGGGCAAGCCAATACAAAAACAGAGAAACTCGAAATCGTAGTGTGAATTTAAAACCTTTCATGTGTTGCTGTGCTCTGTAGCGAACCAGATGATACTCTTAGGTGTTCTCGGATATATCCATTGTCTTTAGACAATATTTTTTTGTATATATCACTTTGGTAATAATTTCGTGGACACGACAAAAGAATAAGAAAAAACTACAAATCAGAAAAAATATTACTATAACTTAACCTCACAGATTATATATTTCATAAATTACTATTGTTAATCGCCTCCGTTTATTTTTTTTACGGCGACTTCTAAGTAATGTATACTTGTAATAAGTCAACAGAATGTTTGCGTATTTTTATGAACTTCGGATGACACTTATAACGGGTGGGGCAAAAGTCCCGCTACCATTTTGATTGTCTATAACTTTGTTCAAAGAAAAGATAAGTAAGTTTGGTTTTCATAAAAAGTTGATTTGGTCTTTACATTTTTTTCGTTATGATTGGAAAATTATATCGGCTAAATGGTGACCACGATTCGCTATGCAACTTTCGGCTCTTTTTAAGGCATTTTTCATGACATCCTGCAACACCTCAGGCTGAATTTCTTCAATTTCGCGACGAATATTGTCTTTAAGATATTGAATCGTTTGGGGCTTACTCACATAAACTTTTGATTTTAAAAAACCCCATAAGAAAAAGTCTGGTGCTGTTAAATCCGGAGATCTGGCTGGCAATGCTAAATCGCACATTTCGCGAAATTAGTCTTCGTGGAAAAATGTCATTCAATAATTGAATTGTTGAACGGGCTGTGTGTGCTGTGGCCTCATCTTGCTGAAACCACATGTTCTCTAGTCCTTGCTGTTCCATTTCAGGCACAAGAAAATTTCGAATCATGTCTTGGTACCGTTCAGCAGTAACAGTAACTTCAATACCTCAGTAATTTTCAAAAAAATAGGGACCAATATAGTTTCCAGCATGAATACGATGCAATGATGTTTCATGAATTAATTGAGGATTGTGTGTTTCCCAAAACCGACTGTTCTGTTTATGGACGTGGCCACTGAGAAAAAAATGGGCTTCATCGCTCACTATCAATTTAGACGAAAAATCTTCTATTTCACCAGACAGCCTTAGGATTGCATTACTGTACTCAACTCGTTGATCATGATCTCTCGGTAGCAATTTATGGACTAATTGAATTTTGTACGGGAACATTTTCAAATCAGTTTTCAAAATTCCCTTAAACTGCTTGCAGAAATGTGTAACTGGGAACCATGTCTCCAAATTGATGTTTCTGGAGACGCTGCAACACTATCGCGCACCAGAGCCTCATTTTCAGCGTTACGTTGTCTTCCAGAACGAGGTCTGTCTGCTGTCGTACCGTACTGTCGAAAATTCGCATGTAAACGATGAATTGTGGTTTTGTGAGGCATTGGACGATTAGGATATTTTTGACAAAATTTCCGCTGAGTGGCAATAATGGAACGATTATTTTCAATAAATATTGTCACTATTTCTGCTCGTTCTTGTGGCGTATATTTATCCATTATAAAATTTGGGCGTCTACACAACACAATGGTTAAAGCGAAACTGACATAAACGTCACATAACCAAGATGGCGCGCAATCAAAATGGTAGCGGGACTTTTGCCCCACCCTATTAGTTTAGTTGAATGTGAGGCACAGATTTACTTTTGTGCTAAGGACATCTGTTTATATATTGCTTCAACTATTAGTATATTGAATAGTTTAGTTTCAAAAGTCTTCTGAGGCACACAGCATTAATTTGTAAAATTTAAAAAATTGTTTTTGCTTCGTTTTATGTCCGAACCACACAAATGTGTGAGTACAAAATTATAGTTTGCAATGGCGTTTTTCATAAAAAATTTCGCTTCATTTGAAGTACAATAAACACAATTGTGTGTATTTCTGTTGTGGTTCTGACGTTTTAGAAAATAAATATTTATCATTGACCAACATACACAATTGTGTTGCTTGAACTATAATTAAAGTGTTTTTTTCGGACGAAAATAAGTTTGAAAGCTATACACAAATGTGTAGGTTGGTTCAAAATACATAGAAAAATTAATTTTTGACATGATTCTATTGCCTAACCCATACAATTGTGTGTGCAGGGAGGAAAAGGGGTATAACATTAATTTCCTACGAATTTTTTTTCCTCATTTTCGATGCCTCGCAAAGCAATATTATACAATTATAAATTTATATTGAGCTTGGCGTCGATTTTTTTGTTTGTAAATTGTTATGATTTTTTAATCTCCAATTAGAAATATTTTGGATTTTTCTGGCCTACCGAGGGAATAAATTTGGGGTAAACATTTTGGAAACAAAGTTAAATGGCAAAATATTTTTCCCTATCAAAATTTTGGGGAGCAAAAAGTTTACCAATTAACATTGTTTTGCAAATTTCTGCACTAAACTTATCCCTTCAGTAGGCCAGAAAAATACAAGTTGGGCAAGAATGCTATGAAAATACTTTTCCCAATTCCCTATTCACGGGGAAAGCCAAAATAGTGCCACTGAAGGGAATACGTTTCGTTACTGGTGCAAAACATTTCACGAACCAATTTTATTGGTTTTGAGGTCGGGAGCGATTTTATAGGGACTTTAAATTTAAAAATCATGATAAATAAAAATATATATAGTAAATTATCTAACGGTATTTAAATATAATTGAATAAAAAATGTAAAATTAAATTATTTGTATATGCGGTTAAACGTTTTAATATTAAACCTTAGTTGTTAATAGGTAGACGAAAATAGTAAGAGTAAATTGCGAATCTCATTAGCGTGTGTGTCCTCTTATAGATTAATTTTGATAACCACCATGTTAACGGGACATTCGGGGAATTTCTCACCGAATTTAGAATACCGCTCTGTTCGCGATATTTAATATGAAAGTGTAGGGTAGGTTGTGGGCCATAATCAAGTAATTCTAGAAATGTCTATTCAGATCTGTGAATGCCCTCGAATTGTGTCTCGATTCGTCGACCGGAACATGGCCATTACCAATAGTCAGCAATTGCTTGGAGAAATCTTCGGCAGATGGATCGTTTAACCACAGACAATCAAATTAAACTTTTCCTTCGAGCTAAAAAATGAAAACAAAATATATTTCTGATAATTCTAATGTCATCGTTTTATCCGTGATTTTTCGATAAACTGCGTATATATAATACGCAAAAAAACAAAATATTTTTGATTGTTTGCGGTTATTTACAGAAAATGAACTCGCAGTTTAAATTTTTACGTTTACATTGTCTCTGGGGCAAGCGTTTATTTCATCGACAGCGGTCGATCTTGGAATCACTGGTATTTTTTGACGGAAATCGCCGGACAGTTGAATCATCCAAAACATCTTGAGTCATTGCGTAGATCTTTCATAGTTCGATTGAGTGCTTCCAATGCGCATTTGTGCGCCATTGTATGTACATTCATAATCGATGATGATTTTACTTGCTACCAAAACTTTCGCCATTGCTGAGTGTTTCGCAATGTTGCATGTCGGGTTTTCAGCCGATTGAAGGTTTAACGACAATTTCAACGCTGAGCAACTGCTACAGCAATATCGGATCTCGCACGAACAGTGGCCAATATCAATAACATGAAGCTGCCTTCCCAGTTCTACCTGGCGCATCGAAGGAAAATAATCCAGCATTTCCATTATGAATTATATAGCTAAGTCGATAAAATAAAAAGATTGGATAAAAAAAATAAAATACTAATTTGCATGCAGCCTCCAGTCGGATTCGAATCCAGTACCTTGCGGCCCAAGTGCCGAAGCTTTAACCACTGCACCACTCATCACATACAAACTACACATAAAAAATTCACTTAAAAAAAAGGTTTTTTATTATATTTTTGGGGTTTTCCTTTTGAGTTTTTCCGACTTTTATTTTTTTCCTAAATCAGCACCGTATTGAGACGAACAAAATAAGCAAAAAATTATCGAAATCAGTGAATCCGTTCTCTAGATATCATCATAAAAGCAATTCCATACAAAATGTATGAGAAAATGAATTTTCTTGATAATTTTTTTTTCGTGAATTTTTCCAATCTTTTAATAGTTGCTATTCGGAACGGAGTCAAATCCAACAAAACAAAGATCATAAAAATCGGTCCAGCCGTTCTTGAGTTATAAATCGTGTAACTAACCGGATTTTGTTTTATATATATATATATATAGATGTCATGTACGCAGCATCAGCGTATGGGTCCCATGTACTAAAATAAAGAAAAATTAAGAAGAACATTTAGTTTCTAATATAATTTCCTAGGTTGTCGACGTTGTCTACATTGTTGACGTGTTGACAAGTGCGTATATTACATTGCGTAATCTACCACTCTTAACCCTGAATGGCGGGGATCATGACCGGGGGGAGGAGGTAATCAACGTAGACATAATTACTGAGGTTAATAGATCGTACGGGGGGAATGACGAGGGGTATTATCCTGGGGATACCATGAGGGTAGTAATGTCCTGTAACAAACAAAATAAATCGACTCAACAGATGTTTTCAATGAAATGTTTTTCATCAATTGTTGTTTTTGGTGGCTTTATAGTTTTCGATGAACTTTTTTATTCGGTAAACTGTCCATGTCGTTGATTTGTTGTTTTCAGAATATTAAGTTTTAACGAAGATTTTGTTTATTTATGTAAAACATGAGTTTCCGACTTTTAGGCAATATTCACAAACGTGTAAATGCCAATCTGCCTATTAAGAACGCAACTAAATAAATTTTACAAATTAAACATCTAAAACTAAGTTTTAAGTTATTGATGTATTTATGTACTGCGACGAAGATAATTTATGAAAACAATAAGTTCAAACAAACAATTGAATTACAAACATTTTTCAACTTTATATTGGTTTGATTGTTCAAAAGGGCAAACAGTATAATTTATTGTAAATAATAAAACTGTCTGTAGTCAAGCGAGAGAGAACTTCTATGTAAATATAATGAAATTTCGCCGCTGAAAGACAATATGTTATGAAAATATGTCGTCACTTCGGTAGTGTACATTGACTAGTACATTAACGATCAAGACGATGTCCTCCAATTTCAATATATTGGATAGATAAGCCCAAGTTCATAATGTTTAGTTGAACAATTTAGTTACATAATTATTTTGCTTACTCGGAAAACTATTATCAGCTCTTTAAATATGATATTTTTTGTGTAAGCTACGGTTAAAGTCCGAAATCGGTAAATGCCCGCAACCTTAATTTCAGAGAGCGCGATTAACACCTCCGAGCCCATAAGAGTTAGTAAAGCCGTTAGCATAAAAAATAGTTGGTGAGGTAAAGGATGAACCATTTCGAGACATTTAACGGCTTTTACCGTACCATATATATTTAAAGATAGTATTTTTTATTGAAAAATGAATTCCGCGCCGCCATACGCCACTTATATAATTGTATTCATTTATGGTGATGGTAGGGGTGCTAAATAATTAGCAGTACCGAGATTATCGAAAATATTCACATAAAAACGGTTTAATCTCGAAAATGTTATTAAGTCAACATGGCGACGTAAACAACTTTACCATATAAGTTCAATGTTTATGAGATAATAACTATTATTGTTTGATCTCTGTAATATTCGTTTTCAATATACATACACAACAATTTAAAAAGTCTCCAAAATATTCAAACAGAAAATAGAAAATCGCGATAACGCTAATTTATTTGAGAAATAGACATATATGGAAAGCATGATCTTTCATACTCGCATGGCACTTGTCTAGCCAAAGGTTCAATTTGTGATGGAATATAATTTTTTTTTTGTACAAAGAAATTTTTCTAAACTGAGGCGCAATTAGTCATTTACGTATATATAATGTGTGTATATTCGATAGTTGAACACGAGCTGCCTTTCTGATTAAACTGTACTCCACTATGTACTAGAATTTTTTATACAAATATTTAGGTTTCGAAAAGTTGCAAGTCATGGTGCGCACAATCACACAAATTTCTATTTAAATCAAACACGATTTCTATTTATATATAATCAAATAGTTACTTTAAAATTCTCGTTCGTTCTAGCCAATTAAAAACCGTTGAACCCTGGTGTTCACAAATATTCTCATTCATAAAAAAAAAAAAATGTTTGTAATCTCGATGATAATTATGCCAATTAAATATAATAATTAAAACCAAATTAATTAAAATAATTGTTTTGTGGTGTCCGCAAAATTTCGCGAGTCCAAACACTTTTATTTTTTGATATAAGAACGTTTTGTAAATGAATAATAAGAAAGATGTGTGTAACCGCACATTGGATTCAAACAAGTCGAAGTTCAATATGAATCCCGATTTTTTGTCTACCAAACATTATTTTCTTTTGCAAGTGCTCAAATCATAATTTATATACGTTGTTATTTTAGGTCAACAGGTTGGACAATGACTTGAATATATTTTTAAATTATTTGCAGTATTTTTTTTGTGATAAGTGATTTTCCGTCTTCGTCAGGGACGTGTTGTCAAATATTTATATCAGTTGTTTTGGTTTTGCAATTTAAATTTTACTTTGCACATTATTCGGTTTCAATGTCGCATATTTAGGTAATTTCATCAATGAATCATTATTAGTCATGTGTCTCACCTATTTTGAATTGGGAGAGTATTTGAATTTTTATTTAGTAGCAGTCCTTAACATCCTTACCTTATCATACAATTTACAAGGTTCGGATAGGTCATTCAACATCCTATGTGTATGCTGAATTGGTTATTATACCGATAATTTTGAATTGTCTAAAGCGAAATTGTTACTTTTGTGGTTCCAGAAATGTTCAGGGTTCTCTTATACATTTTTGGATAGCATTCTTAATGGTAAATTTTGGAATTCTCTCTAAATTGTAATTTACCTGTTGGAGCAGCACGCACAGTTCAACGAAACAACAAATAAAAACTTAATAAAGTATTATTTCGCTACCATCGGACCCTTCATAATTATTCGCACTTCGAAACCATCGTGTCATTTATTATTCAGTCGCAATTCACATTTTTTGATCTTCCGATCTTCGTGTTATGTCGTGGCGCAACAAAACAACACCGTCGTTAAGGTAAATTAACATTTCGGTGGTAAGTCCGCGACTTGACCAGTGAAAATAGTGATTCAATGCGTGAAGCATGCATCACTACAGTGGGTCGTCGTAATGCTATTGTGAAGGAACAAAGGGCCCACAAGTAATACGACAGGAGTAAACAACGAATTCGTATAGACGCAGATCGACCACGTGACGTTTGGTTACAACGAATTTTGAGACAAACAAAGCGAAATTGAGTCCATGTTTGGTGATGAAGTACTCCAGCTGGAATACGATGTATGCTCCCAAGCGGAAGATTCTTACCTCCAGTTTTCAAAGGGGAATATAGTAATTGGACTGAATTCGACAAACAGCTGATCCACTCGCAGAAGTCTCATAACTTTAAATTCTAATTTAACTTTGGCAATTACGAGGAAGCATGGAGTATTCTGCAACATCGATATAATCATCTTCGTTTCACCGATAGACATCATCACAATTTTAGAACCATGCCTGCGCTAGAACTTGAATCAGCTGTGGGATTGCGCAAAATCCTTGATACAATTACCGACTCCAGTCGCTGCCTGCAAGTTTTGTGAATGCCGGTCACCACGTGGTATATCATCTTAATTAATGTCATCGCCTATAAATTGGATCGAAAAAACCCCTCAAAAATGGGAGATGTCATTAACCCGAGCACATTATCTATTATGATCTTATTGATATTCTGAACACCCGATGGCAATCACTGGAACTGACTTCCATGACCAGAACAAAATCGAATTCATCACTCGCACTCTCATTCAGACTGTCTACGTATTCGAGGAATAGTAGATAATTTGTAAAATAAAAATGCAAAAACTAAAAATGTATAAACTATATGTACAAATTTATTTTATTAGCTATGTGCTGCTGCTTCCAACGTTGAAAAGAAAGAGCTTTTATTACATAGATGTTGCTGCTTCCAAATTTGAACAGTAAGAGCGTTTATAAAATCTTGAAATTTAGGTTGTCAAAGCTATGTTATAATTATAACAAATGTACATAATATTATTTACTTGTAAAGTAGCGCGATCTTTGAATCGATTAACGCACTTTAACAATCTAGTACAATTGTTATAATTTTACAACTGTTATAATAGCAAAAGGAGCAAGTTTGACAGCTCGTTTATAATTTAATTTGTTTATATTTATATAACGCAAAGTGGTTTTTAAATTAATTATGTGGAAAAGTTAAATAATAATAATAACTGTGCAAATAAAGTTAATTGAAAATTATAAAGGTATGTGGAAGCTAATTTTATGTGATATCGAAACTGTATTTTTATATTTTAGATGTATGCATTGAACAGCTGATCATCATAACAATTGGAAAATTATGGTGTTAAGTTTAAAATTATTTAAATAAAATAAATTTGAAACAAAACGAATAATAATACGACAGTAAATAATTACAATATTCTATAATTGAATATAAATAATGAGTTTTCATTCATAATTATGTGTACTTTTGTGTTGTGCATTTTTCAGGTAGAAAATTTTATGTTGTACATAATGTTGCCCGTGTTGCGCGGCAACACAGACTCTCACATCCTTATGTATCAATTCAAGCTTCTTATATTCAAGGAAAGGTCAATCTTATCAGGGAAAAGAGGTTATGCTTCAACTCTACTCGAACCTGAATACCGAATCGTCATCCGTCGAATCATCATCTCAAACTATTACCACGACCTATGTCACATGACCATTTGCGGATGTACTGATAAAATCATTATTGTTCGAGCTCTGTTAGATTCGGAATCACAGGTTAGTCTCATGTCGGAGGGTGCAGTAAATTGCACCGGATTACGGTCACCCACTTGGATCAGTTGGAACTTACCAATTTTCTTTATTATCTTCCCAACAAGATAGAGATTTTACTCGAAAGTGATGTCATTTGGATGCTTGAAAAGGACGGTTGCATCAGCGGTGTTAGCGGTTCACATTTCGCCCAAAATACATAATCAACTGACTAATTTAATGGCAACTAACGTAGATTTTAACACCATCGACAACGCACTCAGAACATTCTGGAAAATCAAGGATGTTTGTTTATTTTGAGAACTAGCGCACGGAAGATACACAATCTTCTTGCCATTCAATGACAACTTATCACCTCTTGGAAGGTGACGAGAGGATGCAACTCAGCTTTAAAAATAATAAATTCATGCAAATGGATGCGATTTTCCCGGAATTGGGTCATATGAAAGAAGTGCTAAAAGACCAAGACAGCTCATAGGATAAGACGTGCTACGATGTGGTACCTTTGAACTGCGGTAGTGGTCCTCGAACAGCAAATAGTTTCTCAGAATCAGCATGAGCTGAATTGGGACGATTCAATTAAAACACTTGGACTTTATTAGACTCCTTCGGCCGATTGTTTAGGATTCAGCATCGGATGTTGGCTCGCCAGCTAAACGAACATGCCGCATACTTGGCAGATTGCGTTTCCAAAATAAATGGCTCAAAGATGGCTCACTTATCGAGCTAGTTTGTGATCCTTGGAGGTTTTTAGAATCGATCGCTTGAGAAATCATTCGACAAATTTCGAATAAATTTGTAATTCCTCAATCAATCAATGATGTCCTCAATCAAGACAAATTTTTTGAAATGTCCAGCATGTATCGATATTACTGACGGCTGTCACACTATAATAAAGTGTTCCATGCAAGGGCACGATGAATATATAAATTATAAAGGTTTTTATTATTTTGTGTTCAGGCTGCCGTAGATAGTACCGGACAGTTCAGAAATTATTTCATTAGATATCGTGGATCAGTGCTTATGATACTCGCACTTTGCAAAACAGTCCGATATATCGACTCCACACATTTCGTCCCAAAAATTATCACATATTAGAAGATGCAGGATACGCCTGCCAATTGGACCCTTGTGTCTTAATCTAACACCTTATACAACTTCTAATGATATTTGAAATTTATATTTATTTATTGATTTAGCCAACAGGATTATTGTACATCTGGTATTTAGAAAAATCAATTCCGTAATTCAAGCAATGGAAGACATACTTAGGAGTAGTTGCGGTAGTCACCTTAAGGCAAACAACAGAAAACGCTTCTGAATTGATTCTATATGGATAAATTGAGCTAATTGAGAAATATACCAAGTGCAACCAAAAAAATAAAACGAATAGAACTTACGATCGAGTTGGAAACGTTGAGACAAAGCTTATTCAAAGTACACTATTCATAGAAAATATTTAATTCCTGTTGTAGATGAACCAGATTGCCATGATTTCGAATCCTGCAAAAATATTAATATCAGCATAAATCAAAAACTCCCAATATTTGAAATAGCGTTTTACATCATCTATGAATGCAATAAATAAGAGAGGTTGAAAATGTGGGATGCCAGACCAAATATTTATATTTCTAGATAAAATGTTATTTAAAAAAATTGTTTGAGTTTCGTTCGGCAAATGTGAGAACATCCACTTTAAAAGAAGGACATCGCACTTGAGCGACGAGCTAGTTTATTTACAAGACATGATCAGTTTTATCGAATGCTTTATTAAATGACCGTCCGGAGTAAAACCCATGTTGGTTTAAAGAGATGGAATTTTTAATTAAGAAAAAGGTACGGTCCCTGACCATCGATTCAAATAATTAAGGATAAGATAAAAATATCGATTTCTAAATTCAAGGGACTACTATACTCGTGAATTTTTTCTGGGCCACAACTAATATTCACATTTACATTCAACAGAACATGAAGAACGTCACCGGTAGTAATCTGAAATTGAATGCTTGGATTGTTACGATTTGAAGAACCGCCAAGATCATCAGAAGCAATGATTGTACCACGTAATTCCACTAGTATGAACACCAGATCGAAGATATTGTTACTTTGGTTCTCGATTTTGTTAATCTGTCTTAGTTCAAATGAACAGATTGAGTCCATCACGAGGTTGAGATTTCAATTTAGACAGGTTGAATAGTTTCCTTTGGCTTTTGTGTAATAAGACGTGTTTCTTTTATTTGCCGTTAAAATATTAAAAGTTTATTAATTTATTTTGTATTCTGTAACATAAATAAATATGCAGTAAATAGCTATCAATGCCTTTCCGTTTATGAAAAGACTCGGATAACTTTTAAAGGCGATGAAGAGAAACAAGGAATTCTAAATTCACTGCTCGACTCAGTAATAATCTAAGAATTGCTACAAGATCACAGATCTGCTGCCATAAAACTCACGAGGAAATTTGCGTCATATATATTCAAATTTTAAGGACAGCACAATTCATTATACATGAGCTTTCATGCTCAAAATAAGTGTTGTTGTTCTCAAAATTCTTGTAAAATAAATAAATGACGTAAAAAAAGTAAGATCTCCAAAATCATTACATAATCGAAATCAACAGCCCAACTGATAGTTGGTTTGAGAAAAATGCAAATAGCACTTCGTATATATTAGCGGAGGATCCATATGAGTGTAAATAATAATTATCATCAACATCAGCTTTCCATTGAAAGCAAGTTTAACAGCAAAAATCCCCAACTCGTTACTCTCCAGGTCAATAATATCCACACGTATTTTCGAGACAGCTAGCAGAATAAAGCCTCCTCTCGCCATCGGTTCAAGATACGAAAAGTTTTTGTCTCTGAAAACAGAGTAGTCCTGTGCTATCATATCCCTTTTATACCAAAAAAAAAATTGTTGGCTCAACTTAAGTCCAAACCACACAAATGTGTGAGTAGAACAACATGGGAAGTAATGGCGTTTTTTGTAAAAAATTTCGCTTAATTTGAAGTACAACCAACACAATTGTGTGTATAGTTATAGTGTTTTGTTCGGACGAAAATAAGTTTGAAAGTAATGCACAAATGTGTAATTTGGTTCAAAACACATACAAAACTGATTCTTTTGCCTTACCCACACAATTGTGTAGGCAGGTAGGAAAAGGGATATATACTCATATCAACACCGATAAATACAATTCATGCGATTTTGATCGAATTCTGCTAGAGTTGTGATAATAAATAATACATGTGTTGGTTTTGGCAGAGATCGACAGTGCCGGTTGAGCAATAGGTGCAGACAGCGGCACCCGAGTTGATTTATGCACATAATCGGTTGAGGTTGCTGCAAATGTTGTTACAGCTTCCGGAAGGAGTTCGAACAATATTAAGTAGATCGTTGTATGGAAATGAGAACTAGAGCTTTTCCGAGCCAATAAAATGAGTCTAATGCTTTAAAAAATTGTTTCTCTTTTATATTCATTATAAAGCTTATAACAGTTGTTTTAGCTCTTTTGATCGATCATTCTTTAATAAAGATCAGCAATCAAAATCCACTGGATTGAAATGCATTTTTTTTACAGATAAATCGAACAATTTGCTCAGCTCTTAGGCACCTCAATATAGCAACAAGGAAAGATGCCGTTTTATTGCAAATGAATCAAACGAGGTCCAATGTTAACGAAACACGTTCATAAAGAACCGTCGGAAGGGTTAATAAGAAGCTCGCAATTTTATTTATTAAACTCGATGCACATATTATGCAAAACATATGCTGCAATGATTCTTGCGCGTATACATTCGATGTTTTTCAAATCTAGATAACGCAGCCTTCGAAAACGAAAAATTAATTATTTACCTGCACGAAGCGTGAGTTCTATTGACTTTTTTTTTTTTGATAGAACACACCATGTTTCTAGAGGGTAACCTTTGTCATCCAAAATCTTATCATCCTGGTCGAAATAACTAATTCCACTTCTCATTTTTATGTATAATGGAATCCCGAAAAATGTAAGCATGTACCGAGTTCGAGTAACCTACAAAACAATTTATAATACTCATTTTGTCATCACAAATTGCTTGTTGGTGTACGTCAATCTCTATAAATCCACAGGTATTCTGCATGGGACGTGTGTACCATCAACTGTTCCTACAACTCCTTTCGATCCATTTTGTGCTTCGAATATATTTTTTCCCATAAGATATTGGGTCAAATGTTACATCGTGAGTATTATTTTTGTGTCATGTTATACGGAATTAGTTTCAGTTTGTTTGGGCTTCAAAAATATAATTTTTACCATAATTAATAATTTGTCTCACTAGACCGCTGCCAGATATTAAGTCAAACGTTATCTATGCGTCTTGTAGAGGGAAAATCAACCTTACTCTTGTGTGTAATAAATTATTTTTGTACGGAATGGGCTTCAGAAATTTAAAGCTTCAAAGTTGAAGCATTTACCGTTTGATCCTTTAATTTATACGAAATTCAAATTACACATTTGAAACCCATATATTCTGAAGGTACACAATTCCGTCTAACATGACAAAATAATAATTTATTACACACTATGGTTGATTTTCCTTTCACTAGACTCACGAGTCACGAATTGACTTTTTTGAAATAAATAATGGTTTTGAGGTGAAATTTACCCTTAGGCAAGTTTTAGGAGGGACCTTAATCTGTAATAAATTCTGGTACAGGAATCATCTCGATATCATAGCTACATCAAAAGCTACAATTTTTAGCCGTGCAGGTTTTATTGTAAACTAAACCGACCACTCGTTCTTCGAAAACGGTAAATGTTATATTGGTTTAGGGAAAATGAAACCCATTATTTTCTCGCTAGATGGCTTTAGTGATATATATCTCGTGATGAATTTGTCGAAGTAGATCAAAATTATACTCGTTGAAAAGTGGGATTCATGTACTAAAAAATTATTTTTCACTGTTTTCATTGATCCAATCAGTTGTGAGTTATAGCATGTCAAGGAAGAAGATAAACAAAAAGAAAATTCACTATATTTTCTTGACGTTTACAATTTCGCTTTGATTAAGTCGAAAATGCAGTCGTTGCTTGTCTGTTATCCGTCGTATGAACCGACAGTGAAGTTCGTGATGCCCTGTTATTTCGTTTGGCAAACATAATTGATTTGACAGCTACCGCAATACTTTGGGCGACTTTGAGCCCATCAATACTTTAATTTGATTTAAAAACTAATAAAAAATTACTTTTTCAATAAAATAAGTTTTTCGTTATTTTGGATGACTGCGGTTGGTAATTGAGCTGTCGCTCTCCGTATTTCCAAAATAGAATAGGATATTGTTTTGAATTTTGCTATAGCTAGTAAACAAAATTCTGATAAACAAAAGCTGGTATTATTTCCATAACAAAATCCAGATTTAATCACTTTTCTGTTTTAGTAAACAGAATAATAAATTTTTAAAATTAATCAAAATAAAATAAATATTAGAAAACCTGCTCATTTAAATATAAATTCGCTTAGAAAAGTTTTGATCAGGTTGGATAAATGTGGTGGACATTTAGGAGGGTTCTTTTATCCAGGAGACGGACCCCTCGAATTCGAGCATGTTACTAATTTCATATAATCCCTTTCCCCATCCTGTACATACAACTTATACATGCTAAAAATATCATGACGATATGGGTGAGTGAGTTTGGCTTAAACACCCTTTCGGAACAAAGAGACATTTTTGGGAAGAAATTATTTTGGAGCACTTAGGCCCAGGGGCCCCCTTAAAAATATTTCAAAAATCTGCTCATTTTGATATAAAATACCTATGCTATTTTATAACTCGATTGGATGAATGGCGTGGAGACTTATAAGAAGGGACTGGGGATCCATGGGATGGACGCCTTAAATTTAAGCATGAGACTAATTTTATATAAACCCTTTTCTAAACTTATTCCCTTGGACAAATTTATAACACACAACTGATCTATAACACAATCAATTGATTTGTATGCCGAAAATGATATCCATATCCGCATTGTATGCGCAATTAGTATAATTAGGTATCAAAATCCACCATCTCGACTTGCGAAAAATAAAAGTCATTTACGTAATTAATACCCTGAAAATGGAATCCATGTTAGCATTATTGGCGTAGATAGTAGGTAGATACCAAAATTGGCCGCCCCCTCCACTACACTTTGTGAAAAACCAAAGGTGAGTAAAGTAATCAGTACCTCCGAAATTGACACCCACATTGGCGTTGATAGTATAGGTGGGCACCAAAAAGGACACCGCTTCCCATTTCGAATTCAAAAAAACAAAAGTCGGTACCTTAATTAATACCAAGAAAACCCCGAAAAGGATACTCATATCGGTATTATCGGCGTAGATAGTACCAAAACAACACGGTCGCTTTCTTCCTTCATCACGACTTGCAAAAAAATGTCAGTAACGTAATCAGTATCCCGGAAACTCGAAAAATGAGACTCATCTCAGCATTATAGACGTATATATTAGTATAGGTACTATAGACACCGCCCCATCTCGCCTCGCACAAAAGAAAATTTCTCCATCTCGGATCTTAGGACAGATGCCATATTCCTGATTAGCACTCGAAAACCGAAAACCACGAAAAGGACCTCATTGAAGAAAAAACTTAAGTCACGGGCCGAATTTTTGTTAAAAACAGTTTCTTGTCAAAAATCGTCGTTTCCGCTTAAATTTTGAAAACTTGATTTGGACCTGTATCGTTGCTAAATTAATTTACAATCTTTCGTTCTTCGTAGTTTCTCTTGTAAATGATACACATTTTTAATATAATTGCAAAAAACGAAAAAGCTTCTATGGAAGCGCCACTCCCGGTGTGCTGTTTTCGGCCAAAACTTACAGAATCACTCCTCACGACTCATAGAATACATATGTACATTTTTACTGAAATCGGTACAGTAACTCTTGAGTTTATCGATCGAAAATGTTCCTATTGAAGCTGCAACTTCCTGTGAACTATTTTCAACTAAAACCACTTCTCATCACCCATAGAACATATACAAAAATTATCAAAATCGGTGCACCAGTTCGTGAGTTTTAATGTTACCAACACACACGTCATAAGATAATAAATATAAAAAATAACTATATTATTTCAATATCTATTTTAACTTTCATACTTCACAATTTGGTATTACGGTTCGCATATTTGCATTTACATATTTCTTTTGTACTAACAAAGTTGTATTTAGGAAGAAATAAGAAAAAATAAAAATAAGAAAACTTTATTTTTCTTATTTCACTTTTCAATAAGATATTCAGTTATAAATCAATTTTTTTTTTATTATATTCTGAAGGAAAATTTTGGCGGCCTCGGCAAACTTCTTACGGACCCCCTAAGGCCCGCGGCCCCCGGTTAAGAATCACTGTTCTAAGCTATACAACGAATTAAAATTACATTAAAAAATAATTTGTATATACTGATAGTTGATTTTTTTAACGTTTGTGACATTATCAGAAGAAGTGATAAGAGCGATAAAAACTTTTTGATCTGTGTCTGCAAGGATGACGAAGCAATTAATATTAATAAAAATAAAACTAAAAATATTGGAAAAATAAAATACTGAAAAATTTTCCCCTCCTAAAAACTGATAGGAAACAATCCTGAATTTAAAAATTTATACTCCTAACCTGATTTTCTCGATGTACTATATACGTAAAGTAAAATTACGCCAAATATACCACCGACAGTGAAAATCAAAAATTACTTTAAATATTCCTCCTTCACCAAAATGCAATATTTTTTACTCTCACCCCAGAAAAATGTTTGTGTCGTGATAGTTTTAGCTGTCATGACAGTACATTTTCGGGGCTGACTGTAAAAATGTCGTGATTTTTCGGGCTGAGAGTGTAAAAAAAATGTCATGACAGCAATAATTAGTGTTGCCATCGCATTTTTCGGGGATGGAATTTGGGCTATCTTCACATACATCTGAAATTGAGGTCATTGATCCGCTTTTATTGGAAAAAGTCATCATAAATTTTGATATTCGGATGCAGGCCTGTTGACGAAGCTGTGGTGGGCACTTGAACGGAATTGTTTAAATTTGACGTTTCATCCCAAAATGTGTGTTTTATTTACAAATGGAAAAAGGACTAATAGATGACCCACCCTGTACTATTTTAGTACACACTATCAGCGATGCGATGTGAAAGTGGTATAAGAATAGTATACAATATATATCTATTTCTCAATAATTATCTTTTATAATCTCGTCGAGCTTACTTTTCATTATTATTAACTAATTATTTTGTTTTAAATAACAAAAAAAACGTTCTAACTAGTACTAAAATTAAATTATTCAAGATGCAAACCATTAGTGTTGTCTCAGTGTTTTCCATGCTAACCTTTCGAGCCAACTTACCTAATACAAGTATATACCACTGATATTTAAATCAAATGTAAATTTATTGACTGACAAATACATTTTCAATTTAACAGTTAACAACAGTTGAAAATGATAACACAGTAACTGATAATTGCATCGCACAGAGCGCAACAAAATTAATTTTGATGTATGCAAGAGGAAAGAATTATTTTTGATGTGCTCGTAAGTGTATAAAATGAATCATAAACTCGTGAGACGATTCGTATTTCTGAAAAAGGACACACCCACTATAGATAAAACTTAACCATCAGCAGGTAAATACTTACATATGACAAAAGTTATTAGATTTTGTAGATTCCGGTTGTCCCGCCCCTCTTCTCTCAGGGCAAATTATTACCACCCTGTGTATTTTGTTGTGACAAATATATTGGAATTATCTCTTTCCTTGTATATAATGTGTAAGCACAAATTATTTTTTATTGTTATTTGTTTTAAACGAATCCATTTGTAACGGCAAAATCTCAATTTATCAGTAATCATTACTTAAGTATCGCCAGAGCACTTCGGAGCTAAAGGAACATAATTAGTTTTATAATTAAAAACCGCTTTTAATTAAAAATTTATAACTTTTGTGTAATTAAATTTTAACATGTAATAATAGCATTTCTAAATTTGTGTGTAAAATGAAAATGATAAATCGAGAATTTTTCTATGAGCAGTATCTAATATCGAACTGTTTGTCTTATTTTTATTGTTAATAACGAATAAAAATCAGCAAATTTCTGTTGTACTCGTACTATATTAGATACTAAGTGTCCGCATTTATTATTGCTTTGTGTTCTAAGTATTTTTTTGTGATATTATAAAAAAAAATTAAATAAATTAAGAATAATTCTAGTCGGTATAACATGTCGAATATTATTAAGTGCGAGATTAAGATTGTTGCGGATTTTTTGTTTTTGTAAAAAAGAGCTACGTCTGCGTGTATGTAAAGCTTTGCACACAAACTGGGAATAAATAAATAATTTTAATTGATAAAAAAGTTTCATTAATTAATTATTCAGACATATTTGTAAATAAAATCAATAAAGATCGATTTATTGGGTGACGAGTGTGAGATAATAATATTTAGACAATTTGTTGCTGTCGTGTGAAAATGCTTAATTTTACAAGACGTCAATGGTTAACGCTCTTAATTATTGGATTAGCTGATTTTTGTAACGCCATTTGTGTTAGCCTACAGGCACCATTTTTTCCGAAAGAGGTAAGTGCGCCTTATATACTTCTATTATTTATGTTCCACATGCTTCCCAGTATCAATTGCGCGTTTAAATTCCAATCAGATTTATAAATAATAATTATATATGGTCATGCCCTATCGCTATAGATAACAATTTTGTTTTTTTAATCACTAGACACTAACTACAGCTCGTGCGCCTTACTTAGATGTGGATCACTTATATTAAATATAATTATATACCAACTCAACTAGATTAAGCTGATTTTTTCTCAAGCTGTTTGTGCTTTTTGACCTAAAATTTAGCGTAATGTTTAGTCACGAGTGATTTAAATCGCACAACATTTTACCAAAAATTAATACAAAATTTGCAAAAAATAACAAATTTTAAAGGTTATCGCAACTTTGTTGGGGTCTAATCGCCATGTGCATGGTATTGACTGCCTAAACGATTTTTGTATTTTCGAAAAAAACATGAATTAATTATCGCATTTGTAAATTCAAACGGTGCAAAGGTAGTAAAAATCGTATCAAACAGTTTTAAAGGAAACTTTTTAAATCGGGGTAATCTGACGCGGTTTTCGGTTTTCCAATTCCTATTTTTCAGTAAAAAAGGTAGTTCATTTTTTTGGGGGCCTTTTCTGGTAGATGCTTCGGCAGTCGCTTTTAACACTTCTTGCGTGAGTTCTGGCTCAAAATATTTTATTGTGATAGTTTCTAGGCTCCAGTTGTGGTTTACTACTATCAGCAATGCCGAATACAGAATCCAGATTTTATTTTGAGCGAAACAGTTGTCAGCCCAAAAAATAAATTTTTGACACATCCCGCCTTGATTGTTCAATAATATTTAAGAAGAACGCACCATTTGATGCAGACCGAGCGGTTATGTCTTCCCAAAAACACATAAATTAGTTTGATCGTGTTGTTTGAACGAAATAGGAATTGTTTGATTTCTTTTTCGGTATTCAGAAGTCATCATCAGAGTAGGTGGTACACAACTAGTAGTTTTTGGAATTGTTTATGTTCAGCACACACAGGAGATTCGTCCTGTGATACCACGATAGTCAGTCAAATGGCACCAATTCTGATTTTTCATTCCTCCGTTTAAAATTTTCCGACAGTGTGAAGAAACGTGGTCTTTATATATACAATTTGTTTCGTATTTTCTGCATTGGGTGGACGATTTGGAGTGGATGACGAATGGTAATGTTTAGGTTGAAAATATTCCGCATTTCTTTTTGCAACTACGTTCATTTAATAATTGTATTGTAGCATTTGATTTTTTTTTTCTCTTGGTGGACCGGAAGTGTTGATTGTTTGCTTTCCAATGGGGCTGGCGGTGGTGGTTCGTTATTATTTTGCAAAGGCGATAGTGTTTTAATGTTGTATTACACAGGTGGTGATTTATTATTTATTTGTGGAATCATCCATGGAATCTTGGTTGGAAAAAATTCCCAAAAATCGGAACTATAATTCGGAACTTTAACAATCGTTATTATTTTCGTTAGAATAAAAAAGCTACAATTTTCCACAAAACACAGTATCTTTTGCAAAACTACTATGTATTATATGAAACCTTTTTTTTATAAAATTAAAACACTAGGCTGTTTCCCAAACACCGATTTATTTCTGGACACCGACTTATTCAAATTAGTCACCTCTTGGGAAAACTTTTTTTTTAAGACTAAGATTGGACCGCAGCCTAAGTGCAGAATAAGATTTAATAGTCTACAGTCTTCGTTAAGACAAAAGTTTTCGCTAAGACAGAAAATATGTCTGTGACTGTACGTCAGAATCGGAGGATTATTTGAATAAGTACGTCTACACAGAAATGTCTCCAAAACGTGTCTTGACTAAATGTAATAAATGCAGTTTTTTTTCATATCTAGTGGCAAAGAACAACATGTGACGAAATTTTTTTCTTCCATATAATAGAAATTGCGTTTTTTTTGTTATTACGTCACAAAAAAGTCGGTGCAATGATCTGGAACGACTTGACCGACTTATTGATATAGATGGCGTCCAATAAGTCAATAAGTCTGTAATAGGTCGGATGTAACATTCTAGAACCGGGTTTTCGGTTTTAATTTCCCCATAAAAAACCGTAAAAAATATTGTTTTAATAATTTAAAAATTAAATCCAAATTATGTTCCAGAAAATGTGATCTCATTAAACATAACATGTTTATTGTGTCATCAGCTAGACGTGACCGAATTTTTGTACATATATTCTCTGACGTCGAGCATGCTCTTTCTTCCACGCTTGTAGGTGGGATCGACAAAAGAAAATTGTACACTCTCTCGAATTCTGGGCCTCTGACCCCATCCAATTCAAACTCGGTCGACTCCCGGCGAACCTTAAGTATTTAGAGTAGGAATATTTCTTCTTTTTGTGGTTGAACCGTTATTTGATGGTCAATAGCTTTTTGTAATAAATCCTCCATGGTGGTTCATATATTTTTCCACAGGTTCTGATAGTTCGAAACAACCTTCCATTTCGATAATATGAGAGAAATATCAGCATGTGAATTTTTTGTCGGCATCCATCATCTGGTATTTGTTATGGAGATGTTGAAGTAAACTAGATAAATTGGTTCGTCTTTCCTTAATTCGTGTAATAGCTCCATTTTAATATCACGTGCCAGCTACCCCCTAGTTGTCTCCAAATGTGAGATTATAAAGTTGAAGGTCGCATCGGCAGACAGGAAGGCTTGCACTTCGCCGGTAAAGTGACTCGACTCCAAATTTTATGGGTAAAAGAATAGCAATAATTTCTGATAGAAGTTTAAATTCATCCAATACTATTTTTTTTTCTTTTTCGTATTCTAATACGACATATTTTTTAAGGATATCGTCGTTTTTCACTGGTGAATTTTGAAAAAGTGTTACAAGTTTTCGTATCTTATGTATAAGAGGTGATAATTTTCTATTACTAAGTTCTTGATGATTATATTCATCATTAGAAAGCGAAACGCTAAAATTAATTTGGTCAGGATTTACTGCAGTCATCAACAAGTCTTCATCATTGACGTCGGACTCGGAATCGTCATACATATCAATCATATCATCATTTTCTGTCATTCGTTCAAATTCATTTGAAATATTGGAGCTAGAAGATTTATCTTTACAAACAAAAGCTGTTGTTTAGCTTCAATTAGTTTTCCAATTTGTCTCATAACTGACGCACCATCTGTAGTTACGCAAACAATGTCACTCGACAGACAAATTCCAAATTTCATTAGCTTTTCTTCAAAGATCTGTATATATTTTTCAGCTGGCAAACTTCCTATCGAATTAATCCAAGGCTCCAAAACTGTTGTTTAGTATGAATGTTAAAGCGACGATTTGATATTGATATCGACTCATCGAATGTCAAACTAAAACCACAACCTTGCTTTTTCATGTCTGAAAGATTATGTTTAACTACATCGCAAAAATTTTGATCGCAATTTAAAACGATTTTTCGAATTGTATTTGACGATTTTGGAATGTTTCGAAATCAGTTCGATGCAAGTAACGATCTTAAATCATCCGATGTACAAAATAAAGAAAACGCCAGACCATGTTTCGCTTTACTACAACAAATGACTGTTAACACACTATTCAATATGTACAGAACATAGCCGCACTATGATCAAGTCAGTACGTATCAATAGGGCCGTATGTAGTATGCACTTCTTGTCTGTGTTTACGTTTTTTGCTTTTATCTTGTTTCCATAAAAAACATAAACAAAGATCTAAATGGTTTACGTGACTATCGCTGCGCAAACCAAAGCGCAGCAAAAAATGAAAAACGCAATAAAATATGTCAGATAAATAGGGTAAACTTTTAGGAAATAATGAAAACATGAAATTAAATTTTTTAAATTGGGATTAAAAATATTCAGAAACAGTTAACTTGGATAAATTAAAATTATGTCATTGAAAAACTTAAGTATTTACGGTAATATACACGAAATTAAATATGTCTGTCAAAAAATCGCTGGTAGTCGATGTTTTTTACTATGGAAAAGTATAATCGCAGTTGCCTGTCACTAAAATTATGTTGCCATGGCCGTTATTATATAGCGGCAGTGATCAAGTTCATAAATAGAAAAAATACATGGTTACAAGTTTCTGTATGAAAATATTATTGTAAACAAACATTTTGAGTAAAGTACTAGGTGGATATTTTTTCAATAAAAGTTATCAAAAAAGGCCGTAGGGCTATAATTCTTAGAGCGTTAGAATCATAATTTTATTGATGGCGGAAGAAATTGCCATTTGCAGTTAAAATCTATCTTTTAAAATTCCTTAATGGTATTTTACACCTATAACGCCTCCCCGTGCCTTTAATCATTCAAGAAGCGGGTTAAACGCGAGAGAGGATGGATGGATCCTAATCCAAGTAATTAAACTGCTTTTGATTGCTTTTCTAGCTAGATGTTCTTGATTCTCCGATGGAATGGAATATAAACAATCAGCTCCAGTTTTGAAGATGAAATACTACTTCTGTTAATACTCTGTTTTCATTTGCTAGTTCGAATCACGATTTTATCATTTATGCCGATAATGTTGTATTGGTACCAGTAGACACCAAACAATTTGGCGGAACATCATTCTTCTTTGGGTTAGTTTGTTCTTCATAAAGTCGAATTATAGCATTGTACTACAGAATTTCCAGGTTGGTGCTTCTTAGATTTAAATAGTAAGCTCACGATAAATCTTCGTTAAAAATGGGTTTCACATGACTACTCTTCATCGGTTTGATGGCTGCATCTTCTTCCAAAACCGATAAATTATTATCTATTTCTAAAGAATAATGGGGCATACTATAAAATTGAATTTGGTTATCTTCCATAATAATGCCAACAATCAGTTGGCCGAATATACTGTTCTTCGCATTCGGGTACCATCATCATACTTCTCTCTGATGAAATGATATCGCACATATGTTTGGTCCTTTTATGGAGCTCTGGATTTTTGATGAGCCGAGTCGCGCTTTGTTTAAGGAAAATGGTACTCTGTTGTCGATAACACCTTTTGGCGTTCTGGCCCCAACTTATAATTCTTTGGCCAAACATGAATATATATCCGGACATCAACCGCCTAGTTTCGATGTTTTCTGCATAGTCCGCTCCACACCATTGTAGTCACAAAGACTCAAATTGATATCACTTTCAAATCGAATTCCTATGTCCATTGTCTTTTTTATGTATTTCATAATCCGTTTTACCGGATTCACATGCGCTGCCGCTGGTTTCTCTAACTGTTTGATTTGCATTGCTAACAGCAAAACTGATGATTCACAGACCACAAAGTTCAATTTTTTAATGAATGCGGTAAACTTTTTGTTCCAGCATCGCGACGCTGGTTTCACACAGTATCGTTCACTTCTGATTCAATATCTGTCACATTCCCGTTTTCGTCGGCCTTCTTATTAGGGTTATTAATATCCAGTGCAGTTCGTCTCCGGATTCTACAATCGATACGATTTCGAATGATTATCATATCCAACAAATACACACTTAATTGCTTCTGGATTCAGTTTTTACCGTTTTTCCTTTGGAATGTTTCCTTTGTGTGTCATTTCCAGTCGATTTAGTACATATACACTGCCAAATTGTCAGCCTCCGCCCGGAGTGTGTAGTCCATCTGCTTTCGCAACCATTCTGATCCATCGTATAAGGTATACAGTTCGCTGATGATGCTCAATGCATATCTCATTGGAAACTTTTCCAATTCCACATTAACGAACTCGGTTCCGTTTGCTTCATTCGCATTACCGTGAATTTGAACTTCACCGAATAACTGAAACCTATGGAATTATTTTTCCACAGGTTTCAGTAATTTCCCCCTATTGAAGAAGTGTTCTATTTAAGTAGAATTTTGTAAAGAATGACATCAAAATATTCTTTGAAATCCGGATATACAAAACAGATTATAAATGTCTTAGCAAACGTCCCATTCGACTTCAACTTTCATTACACTAAGCTCAGTTTCGTTCAAGTTCCATAATTGGTCAATTTCTAGAACAGGTCAGCTCAGAAGTTCATATATGGAGTCTCATTTTCGTCATTCAAACTGAGTCAATCCAAATCGGTTAAGAAATGGCTTAGTCCCATTCCACTTTATAATTTTTCACAATCACATCTTGAGAACAGGTTGAGGAAATTTTATAGTTTTATTAAAATAATTCTATTTTCTAGAACCACACAGGATCGATTGAGAAACGAGTTTAGAGAAACGAGATGGCTTCCAACGACTAAGCCTTGTTACATTTATTTTGGCTATCAAACAAACTGGGTTTTACATTCGAATTTTCCATTTTCTACATTTTACATTCGAATTTTCCGGGAATAATCCCATCAGTATTCGGGACGATGATATTTTTTAAATTCCATAATTCCTGTTCTAAAAGTCTTAGGATAGTTTACTTGGTGCTTTTATGCATTGTTTTGATTGATGAGACAGATCCCCAAGTAGAGCATGTTCTTCCAGCGTTTACATCACAATTCCTTGCATATTTTACATTTTGTACAAAATTGATACCGATGGGTTGAGGTTTTGAGGTTTTGATATTTTGTAAGCTTCATGAAAGTCATGACAGCCAGCGTTTGTTCGAAATTACAAGCCCCCCCCCCCCCCCCTCTCAAGAACATCTAAATATTATTTAGAGTATGAGGCGTTCGTACATAGCCATTATTGGTGAACTGCTTGCGATTTTAATAGATCAACTAGGGGTCTTCGTTTATTTTTGAAATTTTTATCGTGTTACTTATCGTTTTACACGTTCACCCGGGCGCGCAATTCAATTGATGGTTGGTGTATAGTAGAAAATTTCTGGCCATTGGTGAAATTTTGTCATCTAAAGTCGATAAAGTCGATGAAGTTTTTGATTTTGATTGGGACATTATTACGCATATCTCCAACAATCAATTGACACCTTGGATCAAGACCAATCTTGATATCATACAACTGACGACTTCATTATAATCCGAATATTTTCCTTTTTCTTTCTCGCTATTTTAGGAGTGTTATCTGGTTTGCTAATTGAAAATGATATTGAAACACCATCGGTCATCAATGAATAATCAAATTTTTTATGAGAAGTCTCTGGAAATACAAAATATTTCCTGCATTCACTATCTCGTTCAAATAGGTACGACCAAGAAGCGTTTGTGATGTCGTCCGAAATTATACATCGGTTTCGATGCATAATTACTTAGATTATTGTCTTCGTTATAACGCTGAACTGTATAGAACAATTTCACTGTTTTATGTACTTTAGGTTGTTTGTAATATCAAGAAAATATTCACCAATAGTTTTTCTTTTGGTTCCTACACACTCTTTTCGCGAAATAGATATAGTCTAATGTCACAATATTCTGAATCTAGTTCATATTTCCAACAAATGATAGAAATAATCCACAATTTTCTCTTTCTCAAATTTACCCTCACTCCATTTTTTCATCAATGCAAAACGTATATATCTCGAATCCTCTAAGATATTTCTTCCACATCTTTTGACTTTTATCATTTTTATCAATTGATTTAAACGTTTTGATTTGAATCATCCTCAGCTTTTCCCTTTGAGATCTCGCCAAATACTGAATGATCCTCCATAATAAATGGGCTCCCGAATGAATTTAAATTACTGAGTGGGCCCCCGGAAACTTTACAGTATTATCAAAATTTTATATTTTTGTGTAAGATGCACCTAATGGTCCTCCGAAGCTAAGTTAATCCAAGGAAAAAATATGTAGTAAATGAAGTTATATCTTCAATAATTTCAAGTTATTCTTTGTATAAACAATTAAAATTTATTTTGAATAAATAAAAATCAACGTTACCTGAAAATGGCTATCGAATACGGCGATAAGGCTCCTATAGCGGTTCCAAGTAAGAATAATAATACTGATATATGTTTTAATTATCGTATAATCTTATTTTATAACACGACATGTTGTACAACACCACACTAAAAACTTAATGTAGAACAAACGAATATCGGTTGTGTCATTTAAATCTTCGCGTAGTACGATTCAAGTATTTCTTCAATTTGAACTATGCCCAGCCAACCAAATTAAGTGATGCAGCTAATTTATAAAAATCATTAATAATTTAATCATCAATCATTTAATTGCTATAATTATAGATTACTCCAATTAGAATTTGGTCTGGATTTATGAGAACGTCTACGTAAAAAATATCTAGAACTGATAAGGAAATCACTTGCAGCTACTTAGCACAAACATAAAGACTGTATACTATTAATTTTAATCAATAAACAAACTTAAGTATTTTAATATTTTTATACATAGGAATAGAAGTCTATCTGTAAACTATTAAATATTTAATTGAATCCCATATACATATTTTTTAATGTTATCATTTCGTATACATATATTGTATGTAATATGCTCATAAATTTTTTAAAATATCCGTTTAATAATATTTTTTTTTTTGTGAAACGAAATCGTATGATAACCTGTCAACCTAATGCATATTTCTCTAGCAATATTATAAACACATTTTGGCTACACGTTACTATACCTAAGATGTCATCGGTTGATTAGAAATGACAAATAATGCAACAATGTACATTGTTTGGAACGTATATAAGGAGATTAGGTCGTGCGCATCGGAAAAAATGCAACGAGATAAAAATTTAACTCGTGCGCTATTATATAACTCTTTGATGTCAGTGTGAATGAATCCTTCTAATATATAATGTGTGCATATTATGTTTTGTGAATGTACAATTTTGATTTGACTCCATGACGCAAAAATGATGAAATTTTGTCAAATATTATATTATACCGCATGTTTTCTGTTATGCGAAAATAATAATTTTGGTTTTTTATTTATGTATTTATAGGCTGAAAATAAAGGTGCTACAGCAACAGAGTATGGACTAGTATTTGGCATTTTCGAACTTGTTGTATTCTTGGTATCACCGATTTATGGACAATATTTAAACCGCATTGGACCGAAAGTATTGTTCAATGGCGGTATTTTTACAACGGGCATTTCGGCCATACTATTTGGACTACTGGATCAAGCACCGGATCACACATGGTTCATATCGCTTGCATTCACCATTCGAATTGTAGAAGCCATGGGTAATGCAGCATTTTTAACAGCATCTTTTGCGATCATTGCAAAAGAGTTTCCTGACAATGTGGCAACAACATTTGCATCGTTAGAAACGTTTTTCGGACTAGGCCTAATTGTTGGGCCAATGGTTGGTGGTGCATTATACAGCGTTGGAGGCTACTATTTACCTTTCGTAGTGCTTGGTTCGTCACTATTCATAACTGCACTATTAACCATGTTTATTTTACCGAGACATCCGAATGAAAATGATCGCGTAATTGGTGGACGTAAGTTAAACAATTTATAAAGAAAATAAAATATTTAATAACAATTCTTTTTTTGGACAGCATCAATGTTTTCAGTATTGAAAATTCCTGGAGTCACAGTTTGCGCACTTGGCATATGTGCAACCAGCGCCTCTATTGGTTTTCTAGGCGCAACATTAGAACCGCATTTACGATCGTTTAAACTAGGCCCTATTTTACTCGGTATGGTGTTTGTAATTAACGGTGGTGTTTACGCATTGACAGCACCCTTTTGGGGATGGGCCGTGGACAAATGTCTAAATCCTAAAATAGCATCGTTAATTGGAAGTATATTTATTATACTTGGATTTTGTATAATTGGGCCAGCATCATTTATACCGCTAGAGACTAAATTGGGAACAATCATCGGAGGTTTAGTACTACATGGTGTTGGAATTGCAGCCCTACTTGTATCAAGTTTTACGGATGCACTTGGTACAGCAATGTAAGTATATAGGTTTTTAGCATTAAGCTACGATCATTAACGAATTTATATGTAATTTTGTTTGTATTAGAAAACATGGTTTACCCAATAGTATTGAAACGTACGGATTAATATCTGGTTTATGGACGTCTACATTCGCATTAGGCGCATTCGTTGGACCATCGGCGAGCGGTCTTTTATATGATTCGATCGGATTCCGGAAATCATGTATCTTTATAATTACACTACTCGTAATATATTCAATTATTGTTTGCCTGTTTATGTCGTTCGGCCGAACACCATCCCTGTACAAAGAGCTTTCATCAACCGAATCTCTAATAAAGAGTAACGACAAACTATTCAAGCAAATTGAAGATAATTTTAAATAGTAAGTGTTTCTATATACATTGCTACTTGCTAGTCATGCCTAAAACATTTATTAATTTATTTATTTTTTTCTAATCAGCCCTATATCAGGTAAAAATGGCAGTTCACTATCAATTGATCATCCGTCACATGCCTGCGGTATGAATTATCTACTAATATCAGCGGGAAGCTATGGTAGTAAACAGAACCAGTGGTCAACAAGGTTAGAAAATGAACCAGGGCATAACGGTTTTGGGCAATATTACGGTAGCGTGGACGTGCATCGACATCAAGGGTATACCGAAACTATAGCATAAATTTTTTGATTAAGAACAAATTAATTAATTTAATTTATGTTTCGTTCTCCACTCTCATCAGGTTACACACAAAGCAACTTATCATTAACGTCTAGTTAGTAATTAAGTTAAGTTTATTTTATAAGATTCGAGCCGCGCGTGTATTTAAGACACTAGAATTATATAATTATAGCGAATGTAAATTTTTTTTTTATTATTTTACTTGTAGTAGTATATAGTTTTATGACTTTTTTTTTGTTAGTGTAAATGTGTATTGATAATAATTAATTAATTTATTTTCTATATAAATTGAAACTAATAAATGAAAATGCAAATCCATAAAATACAATAATTGCTAATGTAGCCATCTTTTAGGGGAATCTTGATTTTAATGTTTATGTATAGATGGCGGCTTGTTATTTAAACTGACATCTGTGAATAAATAGAACAACCAAAGTTTATTTATATTTACTTGCTAACATTTAGGCGAATGCAGATTTTGTATTTGTACGCGACATCTATGGATGAATAGAAGACTTGTACTTTATTTGTATTTATCTTGCTTACATTTAGGCGAATGTTGTTTTTATATTTGTTATGCTGATTATATAAAAGACTTGAATGCCAACATTTTTCCATCTAAACTAGAAACCTTTGATTAAGTTTGATTAATTTTATTAGGCCGATTTGTGGAAATATATGACCCCATATCACAAACATACAAACAACTCATATATAGAAGAATTAGTAGATGATGACGAAATAGTGAAGTTGATGACGCGCGCTTATATAGATGAATATATTTCACTTTTCCATAGTTTACAATGCATAAATACATTGAGGGCGGCAATTCAGAGTAGAAGGAAATATAGAATGAGATAAGGAAAACGAAGAAGAAATTTTTAGACTAGACTAGTCCCCGTTTATTCGAAGATAAACTGATTATTCAACCTCGAATAATTATTCGGTTAAATTCCTACATAGAATGTGGTGCCACTAAAATAATTTAAATGGTTGTGCCTATAGACACTAAGCGAGAATATGGCTTGCATTGTGACGGTTAGTTTCATGTTAATATTTTAATTTGACGGTGTATATGTTCAATGGCTCAAAAGCTTTCAACTATATCACTGATGTGATCAATATTTTTTGGGCAACTTCAGCTCATAACGGTATTCTGGAGAACAGATAAATGGTCAGCTGGCTTGATTTCTGCTATACAAAATAAATCATGGTGATTTCTGCAATGATCGTCGAGTCGAATTTACTGATTATTTCTAGTGAATATTTAGGTTGTTACATAAAAAATAACGAATGTATTGTAAGTGTATGGCGATGGGATTTATGACAGAAAGATGATATAGAGATGATATAGATGATATAGAAAATCAATATTAATTTCGAAGAGGAATTGAGTCTACAATATTTTTTATAAGTCCGTCCGGCATGGTGTGCCCAAATCTAAGCCACAAACAGACATCGTTTGGAATTGCGACTTATTGATTGTCATTGCGGATAGGAAATTGGCACGCCTGTTAGAATCATTGGAATTAGTGGCAGCAAAACATTTTCGGCTCGGAATCTGCCATTCAAAATGGTGGCTTCGATAACGTTTTTCATCAATTTTTAAATGAACAATCGCGTACCATTAGACAGCCGTGGTGGGTTCAAATTCCAAAGCAACATAACCGTATAGATCTAACTTTCACTCGTAAAAGGTGTGGTGGCATGCCTGGCAAATCTAGCGAGTTCAAAAAATCTGTTGGATAATTTACAGCTTCGTTGGCATCGCAAACTGTATCAATCGATTTGTATGATACCAAGTCGCCTGGCAACGACTGCTGTATCTTGAAGTTTAAATCGTCGACGTCCACATTTGTTGCTGCCAAAATGGCTCTGTCTGTCAGCCACGCATGATTTATGTATTGTGTGCGTACATCAGGAAATATGCGGTCAATGAGAGCATTTTGCGATTGTGCAGAAATTAGTGGGCAATTTTATGTATCCAGTATTTTCATATAGATATCAACTTTTCCATCGCCGATATCTAACAATTGATTTGAGAATGTGTCAGCGGATGGATCTTGTAGCATTTGGGTGCGCATGTTTATTTTTAGCTGGATTTTTTCACCATTACGACACAGTGGCGATGATTTCGGTAGTGTCGGCGTCCCTCATGATAGCGTCTCGCAAGTGAATGTATTCTTCCACACACAGCTTCTGTTGATTGTGTCATAAGAATCGCAGTCGTTTGCTCTCTACCTTCGCGTACATGTCGATCATGAATCATTGGCACAGCGTCGTTGATCGCATCGAATCAACATACGATACGCATAAAAATCCATTGAGCTCACTTTCTTGTTTGTTTCGGCTCCTGTAACAATATATTCATAAATATTAATTCAAAATGAGTAATGATGTTCATAATGAATTACCTATGGCGGGATCTCGTTGTTTAATGTTTATGCAATATCCGTCTTGACCCTTCCAGAAAATTATTGTTTCTTCTTCGAATCACGATTTCTCGCGTCGATGTGCAATCGTCAACCATGATTCCAGCAACGTTGTCAACAACAGGCGCAATGAATCTACGCACGTGCTCTTCAGCTGGTGTTTTATCAGGATTGATGACAATAGCGTGATTGTCACTTTCCAGTTCGTGCATTTGTGATTTGAAGAGTTTCAATAATTCATTGTGTTCATTCAATAGGGCGCCCAGTTCGCTGACGATGCGCCTGGCATTAAGCCACAACGTGCATCAACACGATTGATATCCTCACCGTCCATGAATTAGATTTATAAAAATTTATGTGGTTCGTTTGGCATTGGCAGCAAAGAGCCTACTTTGTGGTACACTTGCTATTTGTTTTGAACGTATAGTATTGAATTGTTCACTATTTGCCGCAGTATTGTGAACTATGAATTGAATGTGCGAATGGGCTTAGGAACAGTTTTGAATCTGGATCCGTGCCGATGAGCAAGCCGTTCAATGGTTCTGGTGGTGTCTTAATTTCTGGTAGTTGCACTTTTCCTGATGCGCAACACATCTCGGCTGAGTCATGTTTGAATTTGAGCGCATGACAATGGGGACATTCTTTGTCCATAGCACCAATGAGCACTTTCGGATGAGCAGAATATTCAATATCTGGCTCGTATTGTAAATGCTCGATGTACTTGTTGGCGTTGTCGGTCATTTGCTCTGCGTGTGTTAATTACGACCGAACTCCATTCCAATTGTCGTTGTTGATTTCGTTCAGCATGTGCCTCTTGTGATTGAGATACACGCAATTGCGACATGCTCACACGCTCATTTTCGTTATCTTGTTGGATTTGTTCGTCTGTTATTTCTGCTCTACTATTTCGCATATTTGTTGCTTTTATTCGTTCGACGGCTCAAATAAGATGCTGTATAAGATAGTGGAATTTTGACAGCGGAAAATAAGAGATTGCGCTACTCGCCGCAAGTGGCAGCACTATCACTAAAGAGAAATAATTTTGTTATGTAATTACCAGCGGAAATTTGTCATTCATTATGTACCACTTTTTTCACTAAATAAAATATTTCAGCGGAATAAAATATTAAAAGTGAACCTTAAAATGGCAAATTAATTGATCTCCGAAGTAAAGAAACTCGGTATATGAAATCTTGAAATTTAACAACAATCCGTCTATCCGCCATTTCTTCCAATAGTAACCAATACTTTCGGTTGTTTTTCTAGTAGCCTAGGTCATACTGAGACTATATGGAAAATTTGGGGAAAATTCATAGACCAGAATTTTTACTAAAATTTTTTGATTTAGACACATTAGTCGAAGTTTTTGAGATATTGGTCAAAAACTGAAAATAACATATGGCCGCAGAAAATCAAAAAATTCTAGTAAAAATTCTGGTCTATGAATTTTCCCCAAATTTTCCATATAGTCTCAGTATGACCTATAGGCTACTAGAAAAACAACCGAAAGTATTGGTTACTAGTAGAAGTTTTTTGAGATATTGGTCAAAAACTGAAAATCTCTTATTTGGCCGCAGAAAATCAAAAAATTCTGGTCAATGAATTTTCCCCAAATTTTCCATATAGTCTCAGTATGACCTAAGCTACTAGAAAAACAACCGAAAGTATTGGTTACTAGTGGAAGAAATGGCGGATAGACGGATTGTTGTTAAATTTCAAGATTTCATATACCGAGTTTCTTTACTTCGGAGATCAATTAATTTGCCATTTTAAGGTTCACTTTTAATATTTTATTCCGCTGGGATATTTTATTTAGTGAAAAAAGTGGTACATAATGAATGACAAATTTCCGCTGGTAATTACATAACACAATTATTTCTCTTTAGTGATAGTGCTGCCACTTGCGGCGAGTAGCGCAATCTCTTATTTTCCGCTGTCAAAATTCCGCTATCTTATACAGCATTCAAATAAGTCCCTTTCCGTCTTGCAATGGCATTGTTCACTGTAATATACTTACAGATGAAAAACGGTACACCGATAATGTATTTATTCTTTTAGCTTTTTACCAACCTTTTTACAATCATAAAACACGTATATATTTCTTATAAATTAAAATAAATCGTACCTAATTTTGCACCCATTGCGTTGTGATACATAACAAATGCAGAATGACTTGCGTGTATATCAATGTGGATGAAATGTATGTGCATGAAAGTTCGATGAGGTGGACGTAGCGCCATCTGTCATTCAACAACATAAATAATTTCGTTCTGTTTGAAATACGAACGACGGTTAAATTATTTGCATATTTTTCATACAAAAATACTAAAATCGCGATTAAAAAATGGGAGGGTAGAGGTAGGAAGAAAACAATTTTCTGGATAGGGGTTTGAAATATACTCTACGACCTATTCTCATGTCTAGCAAATATACTTAAAAAAAATCATAAAAATCAGTCGAGCCATTTCGAAGGAATCCAGTCAACAAATTGGTCAACTTCTGAAAAATAAGATTATACACCTTTCGAAGAGATTCCGATCGCAAATCTTGGTAACTCTAAATTCTTTACTACAATCGGTCGTAACTCGGGGCTCCACCAGATCAAAATGGAAGAGTCCGACACAACAAAGTCCTCGTATTTAACAATGAATGTTAGTATTTTTGAGACTACCCTTTGGACTTGAAAATGCACTGGTTGTCTTTCAAATAATGAGAGATGGAGTATAAATATATTGCCAAGATAGCCACGTAGATATTGGTGGCATCATCATTGTCGAAGGTAAATCTGAGAACATCGAATTAACGAAGAGAAAATCCTCTCTAAACTTGAATAAATACATAAGTTATGAGTCAACTCGGATTAGAAGGAATTATTGAAATTCAAATGTAATCCTAGAAACCAAATTTCATCATTATTGGTTACAAAACGCCGAGACTTTGGTTAAGTATCGACAGATTTAATTTTTTTTTGCTAAAATGTTTCAGCTTTACAAACTTATTGTTTAAGAAAATGCTAAGTTCAGTTCGGAATTTCTATCCACTACTAAACCAAATTCCATTATATTTCGTTAGGAAATACATTTTAAGTTGTCAAAATTCCCATATCGAGTTCTCCAACTTTGGGCGTGAACCCATTTGACAGTGTTAGTTCTCATTTGTGGTAATGCTGCCTCTTGTGTCGAGTAGTGTAAGCTCTATATATAGCATACTGTAGCACTATTCTGGCAATTCTTCGGGAATAGAGAACTGGGGAAAGAATTTATATGTAAATTTTGTTCAAATAATTTTTTTCCGGCCTGTGCAGATACAACAAAAAATATATTGGGAAATTGTAGTTTTTGCGATTACTCACTTGTATAATACACGGCGCTAGTAGTATGAAGAATTTGAATTTTTTTTTTGACAGTCAGTATTGTCATTTTGATTATTTGTTTGTTTATCGAAATATATAAATGAGGGAACAGGTAAATAGAATTTTTTTTTATAAATTCTTAAAAATAATATGTAAATAAGTTTTAGATTTTAGTATTGTATGCAAGCGACAGCGATGATTTGGATTTATTTTCATCCAGAGGCTCATCAACATCCAGTAATGAAAACCACGCTAAGGTTGAAAATTTCATTCAAACTATAGACAACTATTACAGCGAGATGGATTTCAAAATGCATTTTCGATTGCGCCGATCGACAGTTATTTTGTCAGTTCTTAGATTATAATTATCAAATTTGTAAAGGAAAAAATTACATTGATAATTATAGTCTGACTTTTTTTTCAAACTTTGGAGTAATTATTAGGATTATCTAAAGTGGCTATGTCTCAAGGAAAGTAAAATACAGGCGAGAATGTTTGAAAGTATGCATAGAATTCCTAATATTATTGGGGTGATGGACGGCACCCACCTTAAAATAAAAGCCCCTCGCGGGACACGGCCAGGATACTGTTAAGTTAGCCGAAATTTTCCAGCCGAAAGATAATGCAGATAGTGTCTTTGCTACTCCAGCCGAAATATGGTAATGCAGCTATTGTTTTTGCTATCCCAGCCGAAAAAATAAATTATAGCCGATACCTAGTTCTATATTATTTATACTATGTTTAATTGGTTAGGTCTTAATTATAATTACCGAAATTTGGGGCAAGTCTAAATGGGATAGGGGGCGGGAGGGTCTTCAGACTTGCTCCAAATTTCACATGGGCTTACCTAGGTGTATGACATTTCTAATACATAGTGGGATTGATGGTAAAGTAGGTTACTCAGAAGTTAATTAATTTAGTTTCGAAAATTTCGGATTTTCTGGTACATTATAGCAAATTACACCCCCACCCTATCCCATGAGACTTGCCCCAAATTTCGGGGATTAGGATTATAACCTAACTAATAAACATAGTATACATAATATGAAACTAGGTATATCTAGTAATGTATCTTTCGGCTGGGATAGCAAAGACACTATCTGCATTACCATCTTTCGGCTAACTTTAATAGGGTGGCAGGATTATTTGAATAGAAAAAAGTTTTGCACCGTATCCTTGCAAATGGTAGGGAATGCAAAGAAATGATTCATTGATGTATCTTGTGGTGAAGCTGGATCACTGCATGATGGCAGAGTTTTAAGGCGTAGTGATATTTTTAAATGTGCCGAAGAAAATATGTATCAATAATTTTGCCCTCCAAATACGTTCATCCTTGGAGACAGTGCATATCCTTTGCGATCACGGCTCCTTCCTCCTTAGGACAACGGAACGTTAACAGACTCCAATAAAAATTTCAACAAAATACACTGGAAAACCCGCGTGATAGTTAAAAATCCTATTGGCTTGTTAAAAACACGGTCTCGTATTGCTCCATTTTACAGAACAAATAAAAATTTGAAAAAATTGCAGTGTTGATTTATTTTCTCGATTAGTCAGTGCTTCGTTTTGTTAAGGCATCGTTAATTTCTTGGAGTCGAGTTCATGGTACTTTGACGGAAGCTAGTGGAAGTTGAGAGAAAATTAGGCAAGATTGGTTGGTTTTTTTTCGTAAACTATCAAAGATACAACGCAACTTTTGATTGTCAAATATGTTTTGGGCAAGTATAAATAAACAAAATCGATTAGAATGAAGATAGTTATTTATTGTACTAAAACAAAATGGGGGAGGTACTAAAAAATTGCCTCTTATTTTTTCAAAGGGAAAATCTGAAATTTGAATAGCAGATCTGTATAAAAACCAGGATTTTGGTAAGGTAGTGCGTTGCAGGTAGTGCGTTGTGTAATTGAGAATAATGCATTAAAAAAGATGAATTTTAAATTAGAAACTAATTTCTGATCAAAATATACAGCATCATGTACATTTAACTTTACACACTAAGAACATCTGGATACAATCTATCGAGATCTATCGAAATTTATAAAAAAACGTGATACTAAATTGGCAGGGAAAATTATTCCCAATATGATTTTGTTTTCAAAAAATTTAACATTTGCTTTTTACTTCAGTATGCCTGAAAAAAAATATTTGAACAGAAATTACATATAAATTTTTTTTCCAGTTCCCTATTCCCGGGGAATTACCAGAATAGTGCCACTGGTATCACTAATTTTCAATGTGTACATTAAAGACGTGTTTTTTGATTAGCCTTGTTTTATTATTCGAGCACTATCCCGGCGCTGAATGGGAATATTCTACTGAAACTGCAGCTATTATTCACTGGTGTCGCTATACCATAAAAATGAAAAATAAATGCATCCATAAATTAGTTTCTAATGGTAAATAAGAATTCATAAGTTTCTAATGGTTTCAGGGGTTTACAAAATAAAGGCGTTTTCAAATTTCCCATTGAAATGGATAGCGGCCCCGATAGCGGCTCCCGATAAATAGGTAGAGGAAAATGTTTTTAATTTATTGTTGTGGATAATCCTACGTAAACGTTTGATTTCCAACGACTCGGCATAAATGACTTCTCAGTGATTTTACCGCAGCCTCCCACAATTCACTGAAATGTGGAGCGCTTAAGGTGCCATGTAATGCTCTGCATTGAAAAATGATCCTTATAGGTTATAAGTAGAAAATTAAAATGTCCTTGATATAAAAGTCCTCTATTCAGATTTTTCGAGCCATTGGATGGTTTTCACCTTCATCTATTGCTAGCTGATATATTTTTTGTATTGCCTAGAACAAAGCTGCTGATGTGCCACATGTAACAGGAGTCAAGTTGTATTTCTGTAATGGTTGGTTTGGGTTCTCCCTCCATAGTATTCTTTGTTAATCTTGATGTCCCTTTGTCACTTCAATTTGTCCCCGAATCCTATTTTGTGCTTTCTCCACCGTAGAATAAGTGATATAAATTGTTCTGCAGAATAGCTCCGACATGCAGAGTGTCATTCAAATAGCAACCAGATTTTGAATTCATTTGGGCGTCAAATACAACGCGAAATTTTGTTTCCTTTCAGCTTTCCTTCAAAATTGTGGAATCTAAAATTGTCCCTTGCAATTGGATGATGGTGCGTCATATGTCCCGTTTGAAGATACTCTCTCATGAATTCTAGATACAGATGTAATAGTCGTTCATTATTTTGAAACCTTTTCAAATTGACAAAAATCAGTGCATGACACTTTGTTTTGAAGTACCGAAGATGCTGGTATCATTTTCTTTAAACGGTAAGTGAACGATGTACCGTCTACTTGGACCCCGCGTTACCGTTTGGCGGTAAATTGTTTCACACAGTTCATTTTTGATGTCAACCGTTAGAGTTGTTAAAGTTACCAACTGGCTACAGCCGAAAAATGTCGACAATGCAGATTCTGCTGTAATAACTAAAAATTTATCAGCTGAAACACGCCGACAATGCAGATTAAACAACTCTTACTACTCGCATAAAAAACTTTGTAAGGCAGATTCGTATAAATGGCCAGCCGAAAAATGTCGATAAAGCAGATACATAATTTTGTTGTTAAACAGTAATTTATTTTTAATTCAAAAATATTTATTTCTGTTCATTAACGTATGTATATTATTCAAAATTAAACTTTTTTATTAAATACATTAAAACTACAATAAAAAACTGTTTTATTACTGAGAAAACTTGATGACACATATTAACCAAAACTTCAAAAATTTAAGGTCAATTTTCTGTTGGGTGTCCGGGAAAACTCGATTGAATATATCGCACACACAAAATTTGAAAATGTCTCAAAATTGACCGGACCTAAACGGTCATGGTGAAAATAGTGTCATGGTTGAAAATAGATTCAAATAAAAGGTTTCAGTAATGATTACACCTGGAAAAAATTTTAGGTCAATTTGCTTGCTGTGAGTCCGGGAAAACTCGCACACACAATATTTGGAAATTGACCGTTTGAAGTGGCATGGCTAGAAAGAGATTCAAATGAAAGGTCTTATTGATGCTCACATCTACAAAAATTTCACGTCAATTTCCATGTTGGGAGTCTGTGAAATTTTGATTGAATATATCGCAGACACAAAATTTGAAAATTTCTAAAAATTGAATCTATTTCGTGTTATGACACTTTAAACGGTCAATTTTTAAATCTTTTTAAATTTTGTATATATTCAATATATTCAATCGAGTTTCCTCATACTCTCCACATGAAAATTGACTTGACGTTTTTAAATGATAATTATTAGATGAAGTGCCATTTAAAAAATTCTCCAAACATGTTACTATTGATGCTTTTCACGTCTTACTGCTCCAAACATCTAATACAGCACTTAGAGAAATTTGAAGAACAAAATAAAAATTTCTAATGTAATAAATTAAATTCGGACATACATTTTTTATCTGCATTATCGACATTTTTCGACTGTGACGTTACCGACAAATAGGCTGTCATTTTCGTTTGATTTGTTTGAATCTGCGTTATCGACATTTTTTGGCTTCTATCTATAGCTTTGAACACTGATGGAAAATGTGGTTGAATTTCCAGACGACTACCATGAAAGGATTCCTCATAGTGCTTTAGGCTGTTGAAATCCATCATTTTGACAATAATACGTATGAAGATGGTGCTCCATTCGTCCATGATGTGGCCTAAGTTTTTTAAATCTTCTTTACACTCCTTTACTGTATCATGCATTTGTCTAATATCCATTATTTGATGCATTTGTTTGAATTGTTGGTGTGTTCAACATGGTGTCAATATATTCGGCCACGATTTTTCGTTTAAGTTCTTCAGCAACAACGAAATCTGCATACAACTGCCCTATTTGGGTTGATGTGTATACATGTCTTCCGGGAATCCTTGTTGTAGTTGGACAAGAGGGTTTGAATCTCCTTGAACCTTTGTTGTTGCTCCTTGCATATAGGTTGTCCATTACCGGCGAATGGCTGATGAGTGATGTTCTATGTGCCACTTTAATGGTAGTTGATGGTATATGTGACCCGACCGATTTGGTTTTGCTCGAAGGACCAAAGAAAGGTCGTATAGTCATTAAAACTGATTTTATTCAACTTTTGAATGAACTGAAACATATATTATTATACCGTTGATCCTAGATGTTCAGCTGAACAGGAAGTTTAACATGGTTCTGCAGACCAGAGAGTAATCATGAAACTGCAAAGATGTGGTAACTTTTTTTGTAAATTTTCAAACATCGTCAATAAATTCGTTATAAAGTCGATGAAATATTGCGTCCTAGCGCCAATTCTGGCAAATTCTGAAGGAGTAAATTTATTTTTGCTTTTGAATACTTGTGTTAGCTCGAGCAATAATTCTTAAAATACGATTTGCTCAAACACAATTCATCAACGGATGTGGACAAGCTTTTTTAATAGGTGGATAAAACCGGCCAAAATGTGAGCAAACTATGATACTATTAACTTCTGTAAATTCGCATCAGTGTAAGGTAAACCGCCCGCCATATAAAATTTTAAAATTTTGTGAATCAATTGTACGATATACGAAACTCATCATAAGAAAATAAATAAGCAAACCAAGAGAATTTTGTACATAAAAAAGAAACCAAAAACAAAAATAACAAAACCACAAACAATTGAATCCACAACTCCACACATTAATATAAAATGCAATCAAAATTACCGGTGTATTGGCGATTACCGTGCACACTACACTTTCCGAAAACAAAATAAAACGTATGTACATTTAATACATGCATCTCATTTCCATTTATGCTGCGATCTCTTTTGCCATCCAACACATTGTCTGGCCCGGCCACTTTATTTACTCAGCGGCTCATAGTTTTTGTTTGAAATTTTGTTTGCTTGGAAATTACTACAATCGAGTACATGTATTCATTTTACACCAACCGTAAAAAAACAAAAAAAATTTGAATTCAAAACAAAAAACTCCATGCTCATGCAACAGTTTTACGTTTTTTTTAGTTTAGTTAACGACGTAGTCGGGTTGCAATGTGCTTTACGAGTTTTTTTATATCATGTTGAATCATATAACTACTAAATAACTAAAATAAATTTACGCGATCGATTTATAGTGTTTAGACATTTTATTTTGAAAAATAAACTACTTTAATACGTTGTTTTGTGTATGTATAAGAGTGTTTTTACTTGTAGAGAACTACAGAAAACTTGATTTTGTGGATTAAAAATACAAACTGCGCCGATCATTTCAATACTGTGTAAGTTGTGTGCGATCTTAATTTTTATTTTATTGCATTGTTTTAATTTGGATTTGGATAAATATATTCCACTAAACTATTTCTTGAAAAGGGAAAGGAAAAATTAATATACAGTTACATGCTAAGAATATTATTATGAATATATTATTTATTACTCGTTGCTATTTTATTTGTATTGCAAAACCAATCCAAATCAATAAACTTGTTTGGAATTTTATTTTCGGGGACTGAAGGGGATTTGCACTGGTGTTGTTGTTGTTGGTGGTGGAAAATATGTAATACGTACTCGTAATGAAAGTGGTTTTTTCACAACATATTTTCATGCGGTATATAAACACATTGCCAAAACATTATCACTAAATATAACTTTGTTGATTTAACTAAATATGATTCGAAATTAGCTTTAGATGCAGACTGCATACCAAACATAATAGAAAAAGTGAAATTTGTGCTTATGTCGCATCTTGTCTTGTTCCGAAAATTAAAATTATGCAGACGTCGTTGGTGCGCTGTTGATTCTTTGAATTATAGAAATTGTTTCCGCAAATGGTACCAAAAAGTTAAATTTAGCCATGATAATCAGCAATCACTATTGACACTAACAACCAGAAAATTGGTTATGTCCCAAATAGCGTACAGAAATACCAGAATTAATTTTATGATCTATGAATTTGTTCGCTAGAAAACTAATTAGTAACAATTTACTTTTTTGGGGAAAATCATCAATATTTTATATATTAAATGTAAATTGTAGACATTCTAATTTATTGTAGTTGGTTTGGTACAGTAAAATTACGATTAGTATAGGAGTTTGCGTAAAGAAATGCAAAGAATTTTTGGGAAAATTTGCAAATGAAATATATTAAGATAAAAGCGCTTCCGGTAAATTTTGTTTGTTTTAATTAAGTTACTTTACTAATATCAATTTTCCGTTTATTATATAATGGTAATAAAGCAAAACAATATAAACAATCTACCAGAAACATTTTAATAGTAAATTATCTACGGGTACCAAGAAAATCACCAGCAGACTTAAAAATACTAAGAGAAAAATACTAATTTTTGTCTTAACCGCTATTCTTCAAATTATATGCTGTTTATTTTCCAAACTATCTAATAAGGGTATACCGATCAGCGTAATAGGTATATCCTTTCAAAAGAGCTACCGAAGTCGTTTAACATGAACAATTCATTTTAAGTGACAAAGCTGAGAGACATTTAATTAATTGTGCTGGCTCAAGAACGTCGGTATCGCATGCTTCTGAAGTTAGCCAAAAAGTTCGACCGAAAAAACTGCATGATCGACGTATTTTGTATCAGGTGGTTGTACAAAATTCTGATGATATTGGCTGAGACTTACATGTTATTGAAGTTAGCAGTAAATTTTCGTCGAAAAAAAGTTAGATTATCAATAAGACTATAGGAATAACTAAGAAGTTTAATGGTAATATGTGCTGGGTGAAGTAAGACCAATTCGTAAATGTCTGGATCCCATCTTTATAATTTGTCGTATAATTTGTCGGGGCAATGAATTTGAGTTATGGCACTAACAGTGAACACCTGTGCCAAAAACCAGGACATATTTTAAAATTGCGGATCGCTATTTAAAACTTAAGGGTTTGATGATTGCTATATCATATGCGGTATTTCAATATTTACTATCCTTTCTATTTTTTTCGAGTTCAATTTCAATATTTGTAATTTATTTTATCAAATATTGTATTTTTCACTTTTTTCGGATCATTTATCAACATAAATGTTATTTAATATTAAGGTACATAAAGTGGATCGTCTTAAAAATTCAATTTCCTAAAACAGATCGATTGGTTTCCATAAAGCAGATCTCGCTGCCAGTTCAATGCAACGGTCAAACTTCCAAACTTTTGAATTAAAACTAACAATTTTTAGATGTATCTTTTGTTAACTAACAAATTAATTTGATAATAAATAAATCGTATGATCAAAATGATTTTAGTCTGATTTATTACAATAAATATTTCTTTAAGTGATTGAAATGACATATGCTACACTATGGTCGCTTAAAACAATCTCAGAAATGTGAGTTGTGTGTGTCTCTCTAAGTAAGAGCATGTGTCATTTAATAGTGAACGAATTGAGCTGTTTATAGTTAACCACAGTTAACCATATTAAAATAAAATTATTTGGGATTACTACACGCACGTTTTAGGGCTTGAAATTACATAAAAATTCAGTTGATCACTAAAATACTTGCTACACAATTGCCGATGCATGGAATCTCAGAGATATTACCAAGTATATGGAAATATATTGCCTAATGGTATATAAGCGTATCATCTGATAATGACATTAACAGAATAGAGCGGGGAAAGACCAAAATAATAACTAGTGTACGCGACAAAATGTGATCAAACGATCTTACCATCAAACGTACTAGAGTTCATAAGGTCCGAAAGTTTTATCAGAGGGAATCAAACCCGACAAACGACACTGTGTGTAATTTATCAAGCCAAAGCAGCTTAGAGTAATTCCTTACAGAGCATGGTAATGCAAAATCGCGGGGCTTTGTGTACAAATTCATCACTTAAAAACATTGTTGTACATGTACTTAGTACATTACTAGACGGTGGTGATCAGGCCTCAACATGTTTGGAAGACAGTACTTAATGTCTACTAAACACTCTTTTCCATAATGATTGTGAGGAAAAAGACGCAACTGGCCAAACAATATGCTGTGATCAACGCTACAAGGCACCAATTACGATTCGGGTGGAACACTTTGACAGTGAAGAAACCACTATTGCCATCATGTCCATGTGAAAAGGGAAAGTGCCAGGCCTAGGCAACATCGAGGTTGAGGTAAAGATCTTGGGCAATAATTTATTTTTGTTTTTTTTAAATATTTTATGGAGAAAAGCCGTCAACTATGGCTTGAAATATATAGAAAATGCCCAGTCAAATCTTTTTATTATCACCAGGAATCGAACACGGGACCCCCAAAATACAGAGCAAGTGCGTTCTACTTGCTTTGCTATCGAGAGCGATGAAAATTAGACCAAGTATTAATAGAGCCCTATGGGTGCTTGTCTGGACTAAGAAATTTTTCCAAATTTTTTAGATAAAAGAGCTCATAAAAACGAGCGGTGGTAGATACCACATCGATCCCAAAGCATACAGGCCAATCATGCTGCTGCTGGTCTTAGGTAATTACTTGAGAAATTGATTACCGGCAGATTGTTGATCATATTCCAGATTAGTGGAAAAGATACGGCGATAAGCAGTTTGGGTTCAGAGGAAATACGTCTACAGGTGGCGCTATGGTGAAAATGGTCCACATAATAAAGAAGTCAGAGCAAAAAGTACGTCTTAGGAGTATTCCTGGATGTATCTGGAGCTTTTTATAATCTGCGTAGTATCCTTCTATAATGACTACCATTGTGTCAAACCATGGCACGCTTTCCAAATGCATAAGCAAAGGTTGTTCACAAGGCTCAATCTTGGCCCCGCACCTCTGGAATATAGTTTTCAACAGTAGTATGCAGGACGATGACCAAGAAGTAGCATTCACCGGCAATGCAAGAGCACGCCAAAAGAGTTGCAGAGAGTCTTTGTGTTGAAAAGGTTAGCTAAAGAAAGGTGTGGTTTGAAACAAAATAGCTTGACTGAGATATACGAAGGCTTAGTTTTGGGCACTTCGAAGGTTTTACTGGCCGTATGATCAGAAATACCATTTTTGACTCAAGGGAATTACTTAAGGCATCTTAAGATTTTTCTTTAGTTCCTGCGAAATTTTTGGCTGCCATTCTATTTTTGCTCTAATAACTATGTATAATAAAACTATAGGAATTATAAAATTTATTAACACGATCTCATTTATGTACAAAATAATTCCCTGATGTCACCTAATTCGGATCGCGCGATCCACATTAGAGCCTTCAATACAATTTTGGAAAAATTGTTTTCCTATTTAAAATAGTTAATAACTATATTATCTAAAAGTTATTTTAATTGCCAAATATTGGAATAAACAAGTTCACCTAAGTTGGATCTACCATTTTTGCTTGATGTAATACTTACGAGTATTTTTCGAATTAATTTTCCTTTTAAGACTAAAATTTTTGGCGTTTTTAATTAGATTGTCTTTCCAAAAACAAGAAAATACTTAACAAAACTGTAGGTCCCAAATTAGCTCACCACAAAAAAGCACATCTAATTTATACCTTAAAAAAATTTGGTAATTTAATTAAAATTTTTGGTATAAATTGTTAGGTTATGTAAATAACGTGGATAGCGCGATCCGCAATTAGGCATTTATGAACAAATCATGTACATAATGTATAATGTGAACGTAGCCAAATTAATTAAAAAAAACATTGTTGGCTTAAAAGAAATTTTGGGAATTATTCTGGATTGATAGCCAGATAGTATTTTTACATCAAAATGAGGTTATCAAGACGATGGAAATTTGGTTTCAAACTAATGAAACATCGAATCCTTTGTATTAAAAAATTCGGTTGCATCGTGAGACTGCAGTGACCAAACTACAGTGCATTTAAACCTTATTTTATGATTGCAAAATCCTTAAGAATGTATGCAAAACTCATGTAAGCAAAGCTATGTAAGCAAAACTCAATTACGGCATTTGATGTTGGATTTGATGATACCTGCGTTACGATGGACAACTAACACAAAATAATATGTATGTATCAGAAATCCCGCCAAAAAACTAATACCAACAACATAATATATTGCAATGTATATTTTTGAAGATTTGATACATTGATAAACCAAATATTTTTCTTATTTTTAATAAAATACTGTTGGACGATCCGCAATTGGTACAACGATCCACGTTATGGACGTTTACCTTATATAGATAGCATCACAGTGAAATAAATTAAAAATTCACCTAGTCCATATATTACCACTAAACATGCGTTCGCAGCTTTTAATTTATTTCACTATGATGCTACATAAAATATGCCTTGATTTTTAGCACAAGTTTTCACTGTTAGTGCCACAACCCAAATTCATTGCCCAATTTGTCTTATACTTCACCCAATTTATATTACCATTAAACATGAGAATTATGTAATTTTCGGCTAATATCATCAGAACTTTGTACTACCTTGATACAAAATACATATGTCGATAAGGCAGATTTTTTCGGTTGAAATTTTCGATTAACTTCGATAGCATCAGGATCGCCCTACGTCAAGATATAGGCAGTTTTGAAATAGTATTTTAGATAACACAGATTGCTTTAAATCTCGTGACCGTAGTTAAACCCTCATAAGGCTGAAGCGCAGCTTTGCGTTTCCGGCCATATATCTGTTTGCGCACGAGAATAATCTCCAAAATGTTTGAATTTTTAAGTCTGGCTCTTAACATTTAATTATCAAAAATGTATGCAAATTTAAAAATTCAGACATTTTTTGATCCCGCAGTTCCTGTACTCCAAAAAGTTCTATGCAATAGAAATAAAGTCATTATTAAATGCAAAACTATTCTAATTTGTAAGGATAAATAAAAAAATCTATTCGGCGTGATATCAAAGCATCGCTTGTTCGAATTACATAATTGATGAATTCCTTATTAGAATTACTAATTTATAAATTTATATCTACGATATTTTAACGAAAAGCGCCATCTAGTTATTAACTTGATACTCTTCTAATTGGTCTCTATGCGACACCAAATTTACTTAGCTTAGTAGATTAAATGGACCTCAAAACTATAAACCATGGTAAATTCTGTATTTTTATGCAGCTCCTAAAATGTAAATTTTATTTGTTTAAGTCGGTGGAATGAGTAAACGTAGAAAAGGTATTTTTTTGCTAAATTTAGCACTCCATTTCTGAATTAAATCTTTTAATTTTTGACTCAAATCGTCCCTGACTGCATGTTTTATCATTTATGATACACAGTCTTAGCAGCGATACCACTTGAATGAATGTCTGTGAAGTTAGCCCGAAAAATATCCCGAAGAAGTGCAATGGCAACACTAAAAGACGAGTATCGCGACATTTTTCAGTGTCATCCCGAAAAATTTACTATATTACGCTAGTTTTGAGTGTCATCCCGAAATATTTTTACTATCATGATAGTTTTACTATCATGACATTTTTATTTTTGTTGTTATTCCAAAAAAAATTCCAAAACAGCAAATTTCAGTAATGTCTGGGAATAAAACCCGAAAAATTCCTCGACAAAACACAAAATTGTAATATCATGACTGTTTAAAATGTCATCCTTAAAAATCCGAAGCAATCACTAATATTTTATATATCATCCCGGAAAAAATAAGTAGTAAAAGTAAAGTAAATGAATCCACGATTAGACAACAATTAGACAAATGAAATAATTTTCCAAAAGAAAACATCTATTAATTGTTTGTAAAGAAACAGCCAACTCATATTAATAAGGTTTTCGTAGATAATGAAACCACCTTTGAAATAGCAAAGTAAAAAAAAATCTATTCGTCGTTTGTCAGATATAGTGCCCTGGAGTCGACCTAGATATTAATTAACGAGCACGGCTTTATACGGCTTTCGTAGATATTAAAACCACCTTTGAAATAGCAAAGTAAGAAAACAATTCTATTAGCCGTTTGTCAGATATAGTGCCCTGAAGTCGACCTAGATATTAATTAACGAGCACGGCTTTATGCGGCTTTCCTAGATAATAAAACCACCTTTAAAATAGCAAAGTAAGAAAATAATTCTATTAGCCGTTTGTCAGATATAGTGCCTTGAAGTCGACCTAGATATTAATTAACGAGCACGGCTTTATGCGGCTTTCGTAGATAATAAAACCGCCTTTGAAATAGCAAAGTAAGAAAAAAATTCTATTAGCCGTTTGTCAGATATAGTGCCCTGAAGTCGAAGTAGATATTAATTAACGAGCACGGCTTTATGCGGCTTTCGTAGATAATAAAACCACCTTTGAAATAGCAAAGTAAGAAAAAAATTCTATTAGCCGTTTGTCAGATATAGTGCCCTGAAGTCGACCTAGATATTAATTAACGAGCACGTCTTTATGTGGTTCATGACAGACGATTCATGACAGACTGTTCATGACAGACGGTACATTTGGCACAGCTAAACCATAGCCGAATTTAGCTCCGTAAAGCGCTTATGATTGTACCAATATTGAAGACGTCGATTGGCCAAGATTTCAATCTCACCTATTTGTTCAATAAAAATTGAATCTCAACTGCCAAAATATAGATAAATCCCAATTCAATCTGGAAAACTAAAAGATGACACCTTCATATAGAAAAACAATGAGAAAAACAACGAAAAAGTAATAATCTTAATAATTCTATGAATTGTCTACATATTCTACCGATTCTCGATATTGTCTACTCAAAAATCAATTGTCTATGCTATTTTCGACACCAACTTGTAGATAATTCGAAAATACGCGAAGACGCACAACACTGTCCATCACCTTCCGTAACACACTAGTCCGGCCAGCAAATAATTTCTGAGTACAATGGACGATATCTCGAATACTAAACATACAAAAATTCTTAAACATTTATTTTCAATTCGTTTAACGTTCCTCCATTACTTTACGTAACCCACTAGTCAAGCAAACGAACAATATTTAAGCCGATTAAAGCCTTGTTCGTTAATTAATATCTAGGTCGACTTCAGGGCACTATATCTGACAAACGGCTAATAGAATTTTTTTCTTACTTTGCTATTTCAAAGGTAGTTTTATTATCTACGAAAGCCGCATAAAGCCGTACTCGTTAATTAATATCTACTTCGACTTCAGGGCACTATATCTGACAAACGGTTAATAGAATTTTTTTCTTACTTTGCTATTTCAAAGGTGGTTTTATTATCTACGAAAGCCGCATAAAGCCGTGCTCGTTAATTAATATCTAGGTCGACTTCAGGGCACTATATCTGACAAACGGCTAATAGAATTTTTTTCTTAGTTTGCTATTTCAAAGGTGGTTTTACTATCTACGAAAGCCGCATAAAGCCGTGCTCGTTAATTAATATCTAGGTCGACTTCAGGGCACTATATCTGACAAATGGCTAATAGAATTTTTTTCTTACTTTGCTATTTCAAAGGTGGTTTTATTATCTACGAAAGCCGCATAAAGCCGTGCTCGTTAATTAATATCTAGGTCGACTTCAGGGCACTATATCTGACAAATGGCTAATAGAATTTTTTTCTTACTTTGCTATTTCAAAGGTGATTTTATTATCTACGAAAGCCGCATAAAGCCGTGCTCGTTAATTAATTTCTATTAATGCATATTAGTGAATTCATTTCTACTTATTAATTCGTATTTATTTTGGCAAAGCTTTTAATTCGATTATGTTTTCGTTTTATTATTTACTTGATTTTTATTTTCTATAAAAACAAATAATAAATTTTTAATTTTTACTTTACTATCGTGAAAATATAGGATATTACTTCTTTTAGATAGTTTTTTTTCGTGATAGTATCATTAAAATATATCAGGATTGCCATATTAAACTATAATCATTTTTCGGGATTTTTTGTCGGGCAAATTTCACAGAGGTCTTGAATGATGTATTTTTGTTTCAAAATGTACCAGATAGGGTAAATTTTTTCAAAAACATGTATCAGTCGTTAAATTTTCTAAATGCTTGATAAGTAATAAAAGTTGTTAACGAGCATAAGTGCGTTTTAATTTACCATGTTTCCATGTACCGAGTTAAAACGATGCTGTATAAGATATTGGAAATTTGATAGCGGAAAATAAGATATTATGCAAATGCTACTCGCCGCAAGTGCCAGCACTATAAAGAGAATTATTTTTATTATGTAATTACCAGCGGAGATTTTTTATTCATTATGTATCTCTTTTTTCGCTTAATTAAACATTTCCGCGATTTAAAATATTAAAAGTGATCCAATGGCAAATTGAGTGATCTCCTTACCAAGGAACTCGGTAAATGAAATTTTGAAATTTAACAATATTCCGTCTTTCCGCCATTTTTTAACAAATTACGATGAAATTTGGATTGTAGTATTGATCAAGGATTTTAAAGTAAGTTTTGGGCAAAAATCTAGGATCTGTTCGAGCTGGACTAAACTGGCCATTTCATAACCAGTCCTTATGAAAAATGGAATCTGTACATTTTACACGCTATAAATAAATTTTAAACTGGAGTGAACTTGGCTATTTCTTAATTAAATTTTGTAAAATTTGCATCGCATTCAGGGACATTTCGGAAAAAATTTATGGAATAGATTTTCCCTAAAATTTTTTGATTTTCTGCGGCCATATGTTATTTTCAGTTTTTGGTCAATATTTCAAAAGCTTTCACTATAACCAATACTTTCGGTTACTTTTCTAATAGCTTAGAGACTATGTGGGAAATTTGGGGAAAATTTATGGATTAAAATTTTTACTTTTTACACTATTTGGCGTATGTACTTGGCGAAACACACTTACACTTAATAAACACATTTTATTAAACACTTCGTTTTTGTTTAGCAAAAATTAGATTTTTGAATATTTATATTTCCCATTAGAATTTTCACTATAATATTTTGATTTTCTGCGGCCATATATATAGTTACAGTTTTTGGACAATATTTCAAAAGCTTCCACTATAATCAATACTTACGAATGTTTTTCTAATAGCTTTGATCATACTGAGACTACTTGGAAAATTTGGGGAAAATTTATGTATCAAAATTTTCACTATAATTTTTTGATTTTCTGCGGCCTATATAAAAAAAAAATTAAAAATTTTGAACCAATTTCTATCATCCAACATAATGATTTGACGAGTGACATCTAAAATCTTACCCCAAAAGTTTGGGCCCAGTTTGTTAACTACAAAAAATTCTATGCAACAGTAATTAAATCATTTTTAAATCCAAAATTATTCAAAAATTCCATTCCGAATGATAGTAAAGCATTAGTTGTTCGAATTACCTATTTTGAAACAGCAAGAATTAAAATTATTATTAAGTTCAAATGGTTCCTTCGCAGCAAAGCTCGACCTCTGTCTGGATAAATCACCGTGCTGCATAAGCAATATATTCTAATTGGTTGTAGTCCGGAAAAGAAGCAGACCAGATTCTTAACAACGTATTATAAGAACGGAGAACAATACTAGGTACAAAAATAATATTACTTTATGCAAAAAGTTGCAGCATGCCAGGCTCATTTTGGAACCGGTGAAATGCAGATTTTTCTGGTGAAGCATTGCTCAATGAAACAGGAAGCTTACGTCTAGTCGTTCTGGTTGTGTCGTGTATCTCTTACAGCAGAAACAGTTCTCAACAAAAGAGAGAGTTATCTCAGCAGCATACCTTGCAAGAAATTGCCTGCATTTTTTAACTCTTGCAGCTTATTGAATCTTGGCCAAGCTGTGTACTTCATATTTTCATCGTCTTTTAGCTCTAATTTATCTTCTTCTTTTGTGGTTAGTCCGGTAGGGCGTAACCCGTTTGATTGAACCATTATAAACCTAGTCGAAAAGGCTCTTATTAAAACCATATATATACCAATTTCAAAATTGGGTTATCCCGCTGTTTACTATCCCAGGGCTTAATAAGCAAAAGACGCCTTTAAAGATAGAGCAAAAATAGTTGTAACGAGCGAAACTATGTATGGATTGGTAAAAGTAAAATAAAATTGGCAGTCCGACGTTTAGCCATTTAAACAGATAATGAGTTTCATGTGGACGGTATAGGTTTTAGTGGCTAAGTAACCACTTGAACCGGTCATGGTCCGTTGTTATATCACAGAATCTTATTCTTTTCCTATACTTGTACAGAAGGCATCTAGACTTTAGAGCCACTAATGTAGCGTAAAATCGCACTTTGCTGTTTTCAAAATCCGCCAGATTATCCATCTTGAATTGACCCAAATGTTTGTGTCTTTGTGCTAATGTCAGACGTGAACAAAACGCTTGTTTAATCGTTGATATATGTCTTCCCACCCTTGCTAATTTAGGAGGCATTTTAGTGACCGTGGACCCAGATTATCTATAGGTATTGAAATGCTTACCCATCTAAAATGCATTATTTGTTCTTTTTCATCTTTCTACATACGGTTTTGTTAACGGCTGGCCGCCACACACTCACTTAGTACTTAAGTACGGGCCTTACTACGGTATGCATAGCCAATGTACCAACTCTGGTTTTCCTAATGCCGTTATTGCACGAGCAAATAGTACATACATATATTCATTTTTATTTCTTCTAAAATGTTCGGTATCCAATTCAACCTGCTGTCCAGGATAGTGCTCAAAAACCTCGGACTACCAGAAACGGTGGGTCTAGTAGATGGAGGTTGGATCATTCATCTAGATGGCGGCATCATTCTTAAATTTTTATTCATATATTTTCTAGTAAATATCAACAATCCTGTTTTGGACGGGTTAACTCCAAGTCCACATCTGCGAAGTCTTCCACTGTTTCTCTCTCCAGGGAGCGTGATTTTTATAGCGTGTGCATTAAGCTCGATTTATATTATCCGTTCCTTTCAGTTCCTTTATTTTTCGTATCAGACAAAATAAAACATTGTTACATGTATTTTAATAGGAGTATTTATATTATCCGTTCCGTCAGTGTAGGAACGGATGATATAAATACTCCTATATAAAATATATGTAACAATGTTTTTTTGTGCCTGATACGATAAATGAAGGAACTGAAAGGAACGTATAATATAAATCGAGCTTTAAGGAGTGTAAAATTGTATATACAGAGTTACAGTATGAATATTGAGACTTTATTGAAAGCTCCACTGCGTATATTTTGGTAGAACTCTGGCTCCACAGACCAGCATGTTAGTTTTAGCTTGCACCGAACTTTACGATAGAGCGAGCCACCGCTAAAGGACGATTGCAAGTATCTGTGTTAGTATATACCAAGTAATTCAGTTCCTCCTCTGTCTCCGAGAGAATTGGAGTCTCCGTAGGTAAGATTCGTTCCAACATTTCCATTTACATGCTCCAGTTTTCGTTTTTAGATTTCGAAAGGACTCCCGGGTAGCAAGGCGAAAATCTATATTATAGGGGAAATATCGAACAGTCACTTCTACCATTTTCTGAGTAATGAAAAAGGACTCACCCTTTTCTAACGTCCTTGTTCCCCTAGATTGTGTAATGTGTGTACGCATCCTATAAGAGAATCGTTTTTCAATTTTTTCTATTCCCCTCAGATTACGCTGATACCAGCTTTATTTTGTCATCACCTACCTCCAGGCCGGCCGCGGTTCTGGCACAAAATGGCACAAAATTTACATTTGTCGTGAATCCTATCGCCGGATAATGATCTGAGTACGCTTTTTGTGTTTTTTTTTTGTCAAGTGATGGTTGGTTATAAGTTTGCGACTTTTTTGTGGTTGTTACATCTCACAAGGCCGCAACGCTTCGAATATATAATCTAAACTGGATATTGGATGATTTATCTCTTTAACTACCTAATGACTACGAAGCGTATGTTAAATATTGCAGGAGTAATTAAGGCATGGCGACTGGCAGCATCCTGTATACTTTCAATACCAGAAATTGCAGATTTCGTGTCCGCATGTTGAACTGTTTCTTGACACAATTGACTTCCAAGTTTGTTATCAGCAATTCTTGTTAATTATTATTTTTAGAACGAGTTAATGTGTCTCCGCTCGACACTGTTGTTTCCGCATGGAACCTGGAAACAGCATCATGATTAGTGAAATGAATGCCAATCAGGAGCGGCATATTGTATACCATCACTATTTTCGACTTTCGACTTAGTTTATGTCTCGATTTTCAGGGATCAATTAACATTCTACTATATATTTCGCGAAAACAGTTATGTATTTTATATCACAGTAGTGAGTAGTGCGATTAATCTAGTAGTCTTAAAAATCATAGAAAAGAAATAGAGTGACGTTTTACTCGAGCAAGCTGACAACACATTAGAAAACGCATGATTTTTGAAGGTATATAGGCTGCCATTTTACTCGTGAAAAATGAGACATAAACTAAGTCAAAAGTCGAAAATAGTGTTGGTACAACATGCCGCCCCTGATTTGAAATTTTCATATATGTAACTCAAAACTTACATAACGTTGGCCGACCTTATTAAGAAAAAGCTTTCAAATTAATAAAATATTATAAAATTTTAATCATTAGTTTCATATAGCTTCAGCAATTTCTTCAGCATAAGTTATTTTGAGAAAGGCATATCGGCCTCCGTAGCAGATTAGATGCAGTCCCTGCTCTACAATTTAGGGGTGGTGTTTCCGTTTTCTGGGGCTGATCAAAATCTGACAATTAAGTGTTTTTAAAGGATCATAAGTTATTAGTTCGTTTTTCATATGATCTCCATCCATAGTTATTGGCTCTTCTCCCTAAATATGTATTTAAAATTTCAATAAGGATGAAACAAAAAAAATCTAACCACAAACATATAGACAACGCGCATGGTCGATCTTCGCCGAACGATAGGTTCTGACGTTTAATTGTGTGCTCGAAATTGGCTTCCCATAGATTCTATATAAGCAATTCAATGGAAAAATATGAATTCTTGTCTAAATTGGAGATCGTTTAAATTTTTTTATTGATCAAAACATCACTTGATCAAAGTTGCGGTAATCATCATTCAAGTTAACAAACGTACAATGTCATATTCTCAAGATAAATTACTAAAGGATCGTGAAATTTCGAAAATCCCAGAAGGTTGAAAATCTGTTGTTCCATTTATTATTACCAGATATAATTAACAAAATTTATATATTTATAGAACATGAAATCGATCGTGATATGACGCTTTAATTATAGAGATCATGTTAATTTTCAATCCAGTGTAGGTTTGGAGTGTGTGTGTGTGTACAGTTGTTGAAAGTATATCGATTAAAATATAAAAACATTATATAACTGTGTTTTGGATCTTCTTTTCACAGGGTGATTGATTTATAGCATTCATATGATCAATTGTCGTAATAGATCCACCTTTATATTTAAAATTGTCCACCAACCATGCTTATAGTTTTTTCGAAATACAAAGTGGAGAAAATAGGTAATAAGTATGAATTTTGCAGCTTGGCTGTGGAAGGCCTATAGCTGAAATGAGTAAACCAGTAGATAATCCAAAGTTGTACGATTATTTGTGAATTTTACTTGTAAATCAATGTCGAGTAAATGATGCAACTGTCTTGTCGTATAAAACTTCACCATTTATATAATGAAATTGAGATAAAGGAGAGCTTCAAGATTGTTTTTATAATTTAACCAAAAAGTGTTCCAAGTTATCGATGCGGAGATGAGCTGATATGAATATTGAATGGATAATATTGATCAACAAGCAGGTCATCAAACATAATCCATTAATTTTAATTGGGTTATGCAACTTCTTTGTTCACCTGTCAGTACAAAGTGTTTGTATTCCACATATAGATTTGGGGCAATATTAATTAGTTTTTTGATGTAGTTTATTATCTTTAATTTTTAATTTAATTGCTGTTTAGGAGTGACTTATATTACAACATTATGTGTAACATTGGTGAACATGTATGTGTATAAACAATCATAAGACACAACTTAGTCGACTATCATTTATCATTTTAATTGATGTCTTTAATTTGTATTACGATTTAATAATAACATATTTATGATAAAACTAATGAAACCAGATTTGTTCAATGTTATTAAAAAATAAATAAACAAATACCTATATTTGAATAGAGTTGAATGTCGACACGTGCATGTTAATAAACAGTTTTACTGTTTTGACCTGAATAGCATATGTCTGTCACATAGGTCACATACGATTAAAACTATAATATTACCACCTTAAAATCCATGAGCGTCTCTCTCATAGTCAGTGCTGATAAAGATGTTTCTCAAAATTTTCCTTATGACGCTCAAAACAAATTGAAAAAAATATCCTAACTTTATTTAAAGAGAACCGGACAAGTGGTGCAGTGGTTAAAGCTTCGGCACTTGGACCGGGAGGTACTGGGTTCGAATCCCATCAGAGGCTAGATGCAAATCAAATTTTCATCAACGACTACAATCGGTGATGTTAATAAACACAACTAAGACCCTCTGATGGAGTGCAAAATTCAGCGCCTACCCACCGTCCATGTCAATATACAGGTTGACATGGAGCTTGCAATGTGCAGGTGGTATACTGTAGTTGTGTGAGTAGGTGAATAGGTGAATGGGTTAATGATGTGGCGTGAATGCGTGGTATCACAATGGGCCAAAAATGGCCTAAGTGTCAACCACTGAAACCTAACCTAGAAACCTATTTAAAGAGACGTATACTCAGAAACACAAGAGAAATTGCAATCAAATCGATTTTGGTCCCATCTGTCTTCTAGAAATCTAAACCAAACACATACACACACATTAGTATATGAATAATTTTGACGTTTTCCAAAACAAATCTGATATTAACAACATAAACAAATGTAAAATATATTTTTGGTTAATGGCCATAATAAAATTTCCAAATAACGGCAGCAAAAAATAAGATTTACATTGAAGAAAAACGACCCGACGAGCTTTTTAAAACGAGCTATTTAAAATAATCATTGAATTCTTGGAGCAACAATAAAAACACACAATTAATTTCCTATATTAAAATTCCATCAATAATTCAAAAATAAGGATGTTCACTATTACAAAACATCCTACGACCATTTATTACTCAAACATTTTGACATAACACAATAATGTTCGTTTTGAAAACATAAAGTAGTTGCTGTGTTCATTGCAGGGTTGAAAATTTACCTTTCTAAATTTCGGATTTTATGATTTTGACGGAATCTTGGCTACCTTGAAGTACAATCTTCTAATAATCCCACAATCATTACTAAACAGTTTGCAAATTTTTTCAGTCGAGCTTTCTATAACAATCATGTTGAACCAGACACGAATTACTTTATAAATAATTATGCGGCACCAATTCCAATTTCCACACAAATCGATCAACAGGATTTGTATGGAAATTGATTGAACTAAAAGAAGATCATTCAACCGGTGCTGATAATATAGATTTTAACGACGGACTGTAAATCACATGTGTATATCGACCGCTTCATGACAATAACTCCTGAAATTGAATTGATGAGTGAATTTTTTATTTCACTAGAAGCCTTCTGTCTTATTTCATCTAAGTCTCTTCCTTCGTTATTTGGTTCATTAACACTGGTGAATTTTATCATTTTCAAATTTCTGATGAACACAGATGGTTTATTATTTATGGACTGATTAATAGTATTGTTAAATGCAAATTCAGCATTACTAAGGACGGCATCCCAATTTTTATTTTCATCAATATTGTGGAGTTTAGCCAGCATTGGAACTAGACTTCTATTTACCCTTTCAGTCTGCCCATTGGACTGAGGAGAGTTTGTGGCATTAAGCACATGAATTATACCCAACTTTTTGAATTGATGAGAGGTATAGCACGTACCTCAATCAGATGTAATACGTGAAGGAACGCTATAATCTCTGTAATACTTTCTTAGTTTATTAACAACTTCCTGTGTATTGGTAGTTTTAGTAGGATAAAATCGGCAACATTTGGTAAATGCCTCAACTACGACCAAAATGTATTTATCTTTTTTATTGGTGATTTCAAACGGACCAAATGGAAAATAATACTGAAGACTTATTTGTAATTGTGTCTTACTAACACCTACATGTCCTATTTCATGGAACTGACGAATTATATTTTCTTCGAGCGACTGTGGTACATAGAATAATAATTTATCTTGGTGCTTTTTGTACAAAAGATTATTTCTAATTGTAAAAGCTTTACTATCACCATTTGTGGATTTTAATGATTCTTTTATATCAACAATTATAGGATCGGATAATTGATGATATAAGACAGAGTTTGTGACAGCGTGCATTCTGTAAGATTCATAATTCCCGGAACACGGCTTAACGCGCCAACATGAGTCGTACGTGAACCACTTCGATGTACGATCTCAAAATTATACTGCTCTAAAACAATTTCTCTCTCTGGCACTATATGCCATCAAGGGATTTGGCCGCCTCAAATTAGGTTTCATAATCATATTTTCATTTCGGATAATGAGTGATTAATTCATTGATCCTAAGCCAGCCGTGAAATTTTTTCTTTGTCACCAGCGGGAATCGAACCCGGGACCTCCGGTCGCTGGAGCAAGCATGCTGACCACTTTATCACCGGGGTGGCTTTAAAAACAATGTCCATCTTTAAATTTTCGGATTAGATTCTTTTTTCAAGAGCGTTTGTTTAAAGAGTTGCAGTCGGTCACAACTGTGAATGGTATTCCATGTAAATAAATATGAAATCTTTAGACTAAAGCAAGCGTTTCCAACACAAAAGAGTGATAACGGTTTTCAGCTTCGGTAGTTCGTTTACTAAAATAGAAAATTGGGTGAAATTGACTATGTAGTGGATTGCTTTAGCAGTAATATTGCACCAAAACCAATTTGACTTGCGTCTGTGTGCAATTCAGTAATAGCTGACGAATCATAATAGGCTAAGATTGATGACTCAAACAACTTTAATTTCAACAGTTCGAAAGTGTCTAATTCTGTTGTTCCTAACTAAAATATTGCACCTTTCTTTAAAAGGTCATATAACGGTTTTGATATCAATGAAAATTTTAAAACAAATTTTCTAAAGAAACTGACTAATCCCAAAAATCCGTGTAGTTCATGTACATTTTTAGCAATTGGATATGAACGAATATCATCAATATGCCTATTTGATGGTCTGCTTCCATTAGCATTAATTTCATAGCCTAAAAATTCAATTTTTGGTTTTAGGAAATGATATTTTCCTATAGACAACTCTAAACAGTTTTTGTGACATAAATCTAATACTGTTTCCAAAACTTCGAAAAGTTTATCAACAGTTTCGGTTGCTATCAGTATGTCAATATAAATAATTAAATCTCTAGAATGAAGCGCTGAAAAACGGAAGGACTTGAATAATCACTTTTACTTTTTCTAACAATACCCTACTTTTCAAAATCCGACACAATATTTCGAAAGACATCTCGGTCCTTGAATGATAATTTACGTGGAGCCGAATAAACTGGTCTATCGGAAGTCAATACTATTTTCAGTTCATGTCTCACCAGTGGTTCTAATTTTTCTATTTTTGAAAAATATTCATTAATTAAATCTAAAAATCGCTTCTTAATCTCGAAGTCATATTTGGATTCGTTATAAAATGGTCCGATATCATATATATTGTTTCACAAACCTGCGGATTCGACGAAGTATGTCCAGGTTGCTGACAGGTATTACAAATTCGTTTGGGTGGATTCGGACATTTCGGTGAAATGTACCCCAACCCCTTACAATTGTAAGATCTGAGTTTCGAAACTCCTGTTGATTTATTTTGTGATTGTTTCCCAGAAACAGAATTATTCGCTTGGCCTTGTGATGGTCTATTTTCGTCTGATGAACTTGACGTTTTATATTTTGGGTAATTTGATGATGATGGTGTGGTAACGTTGTGCAAACATTGATAAATCGAAAACCCATCATAATCGCGAAGAATATGAAGCAGATCATCTGAACTGGAAAATTTGTTAAGTGACAACACTCTTGCTATTTGCGGATTATTTAGACCGGATATTACATATTTTATTATTAGACGAATCTTGCATATTTCCTGTTCTTCCTAACAGCGAGTTCATACGACGGATAAAAATCTCGGATGTTTCTATCCCATCGTTTAAACCAATTACATCACGTAAATTATAGAACAGAAACGCCTCTTTTCATACAAAAAAGTTGAAAAAAGTTGAACAAAAAGCTGGGATAGAAAAATCCGAGATTTTTATCCGTCGTATGAACCGGCAGTAACTGTCTTTTTTTTTTTTTTTTTTAAACCTCTCTTTTTTTAAGTCTTATCTCTTAAAAATACTGTTCATAAGTTTCATTTGGTTGTTTGAAACGTAATAACAGTCTTCCAATTTAAATCGGCTTCGTCCATGTATGCTCCAAAAGATTTTAGTAAACTATTAGAAAAATCATCAAAATTTTTCATCGGTGTTTCGACATCATGAAGCCAAACTTGAGTTGATTCGTTTAGACGTAGTGTTGATCCGTTTAGACGTACTATTCATACTATTTTTACCACCAGGGTTGTAGTCCGGCACAATATTTTCGACTTCAGACGGATACAAATAGTGTGGTTGACCTGATGCAGTAGCATTCTGAATTGAAACGTTATTTAGTTGTTCCTTTTGTTGTGCTATGAGCTGAAGTGAGGTGAAGTTGCTATTGTAAAACATTGTACGGCATCTCCAAATAGTTTTGGTTTTTCCACATCGTCGGTACAGACATCGAATTTGGAACTCCATATGAAATCGGCATGTGCTGGTCACAACGATTGAGTTTATGTTGATTCTGATTCCCAAAATAATTAGATGTCGGTGGTGGTGCTGACACATTTCGTTCGATAGCTGGAGCCACTCATGTTTTGTACAAAAAGGTGTACTCAACAACTGATTTGGTGGACAAATATCATTAGAACCATCTTCTTGCTGCATGTTACTCTATGAATCGCCAAAAACGGTGGAAATTCCAGTCAGAGCAACACGTGGTTGTTGATAATTTTCTACTTTCTGATAATCAGAACCCAAGTCGGGCATAAAACATTTTAGGGCTCATTGTCGATGAATCCCCCATTGTATCGAAATACATTCTTTTCCACTGTTACACTTATACAACATATATTTGTGGTTACAAGTTAAAAGTGCTAAAGTCGACTTTACCAAATATTGGTATTGTTAAGTATCTAAAATCTCCACGAAAAAATACGTAAACTGAAATAATCAGATTTGTCAAAATGTTATTCTATGCTAAATAACAAAGAAAACCCCAATAGATAAACTCAAATTAACTTACTTTGTATTTTGGAAAAACTGGTAAACTCAAAAAAATCTACCTAAGCAGGAACATATTAAGCAAATTTAGTTAATTTGATTCATTTATAATTTGGAAAAAGTGAAGTGACGAGTTTAGTAGTTATGTCCTTATTAACTTCTTTTTTGTAAAAAGTTAAACTCAAATTTAACAGTTATTCCAAAATCCAAATGCATTAGTGTTTTATTGTGAAATATAATCGGAGTTAATTAGTTATTCCAAACGTACTTTTAAACTATTTTAATAAAAATAAATTTGGAAAAACTGCTTGAATAGAATTTGTTAATTGTGTCGTACCATATTTCTCATAAAATCTAAAATAAACTGTATTTTACTAATTATTCCTAGTGCTGTGAATTATTTTTTTTAGTTTTTACCGATAAAGTACGTTATTTCTAGTTGATTTTTTTGATTAAAAAGTGCTATGTATAGATCTAAGTTAATGGTAGAAAGGGCTCTAAAAAAAGGAGTTCAAACCAAACGGACATCCCGCGATCAAACGGTGAGTAAATCTATTTTTTGTGTATACGAATACATATTTATATCAAAATTAATATTATTCTTGCTTAATGTTTTAGATCATCCACCAAAAAAAACACAAAGATTTGAAAAAATTGATGCAATTGATAATCAAAGTGAGCCATATACAAAATCTTTATGTTGTGCGAAAACTTTGCCACAAGTAGAAAACAATATTTTAAATATACCAGCTCTCCCAAACAATGAAACGGTTTCAAATATCAGTAACTCTATAGTTACTGCAGAAGTACGTGATTGACAATTGATGAAACTATTGAAATGGCCGAAGAAGAAATTTACGATAGTGATCGAGATCCCGAATATGAACCCTCTGATGAAGGTAATAGCGATGATTCTATTTTTGAAGCAGAAATCGAGCAAATGGCTACTGAAATAGAAAATAATCTAGCCCCATCGTGTTCAAGTAAAAAGGAAAGGAAAAAAACGAAATTTCGGAGCAGGATACACAACTACATCTGGTAAAGAGGTAGCGGAAAGGACAATAAAACCATTGCAGTACTGTAGAAAAAATTGTATTGAAAAAAATAAAAAACACTGAGCAAAAAGAATTATTCGACGCTTATTGGGCTTTGGGTGAATATAACCTTAGAGTTATTTATATAGCCGGTTTAATAGAGGTTAATGAGAAAAAAACACAATCAATGACCAAAAGTAATAGTAATCCATGAAATCGTACGCATAGTTCGTCTTACTTTTTGGAATGTAATAACAACAAAATTAATGTTTGTCGTACATGTTTTGTTAACACTTTTGGAGAAATGCAAGGTTTTATTAACTCAGTAATACACAAAAACTTAGGATTAGAAAGCGGAATGCTTGATAAACGTGGAAAAAAGACTCCGTCTGACAAGATCTCTGAAGAAAACCTAAAGAAAGTTGAAAATCATATCAACTCGTTTCCTTCTTACGAGTCACATTACACCAGACGTGACTCGGCACAGAAATTTTTACACAGCGATTTAAATTTAACAAAGATGTATAATCTATATGCCGAATCTCATGACAATGCAGTTTGTATGTCAAAATACGCTGAGGTTTTCAAAACTCTTAATATCAAATTTAAAAGTCCAAAAGTCGATACGTGTCACAAATGCGAAGTATTTAAAACGAAACTATGCTTTGTATCTGGAGAAGAGAAGGAACGTATAATAAAAGAAACAGAAATTCATCATCTAGAAGCGGATATGGCATATGAAGCCAAAAAAAAGATAAGGCTACAGCGCAATCGACAAGCAATATGAAAGTTTTCTCTTTCGATTTGCAAAAGTGTCTACCGACGCCTTATCTCAACACATCTGTGGCGTTCTATAAAAGACAGTTATGGACGTTTAATTTGACTATTCACGATAGTACTACCGGTAAACCATACTGCTACATGTGGAACGAGAGCCTAGCGAAACGTGGTGGGAATGAAATTGCCGCTTGCCTTTATAAACATCTCACACAAATACCCCAAAATATAAATCATATAATATTTTATAGTGATAATTGTGTGGGACAAAATTAAACGGAATGGTAGCCATAATGTTCATGATGTTTGTTTGTTCATCTAATTCAATACAGCAAATCGAACATAAATTTTTAGAAACCGGACATACACACATGGAGTGTGACGTCGATCACTCCACCATCGAAAGAAGAAAAAAACGAACAGATTTCAAAATTGAAATCCCAAGAGATTGGAGTCAATTTATAAGAGGAATAAGATCCACCAATCCATTTGAGGTCATTGATATGATTCAAGATGACTTTTTGAATTTTTCTCAAGCAAACACACAAAAATTCGTCTGGCGCAAACTTGACCAAGAAGGCAACAAGTTTATTTGGAATAAAATAAAATGGCTAAAGTATACAAAAGAATTCGGGATTATTCAATATAAGAATTCTCTTGATGAAAACTTACCTTTTAATACTTTAAAAATAAAAAAACGTGGTGTTAATAATTTGGACATGCAGCAACTTCTGAAATGCTACAATGAATCAATTAAAATTAGTGATGCTAAAAAACGGGATCTTATGGATTTGTTGCCACTAATTGACCCAGCATTTCACGGTTTCTACAGAAACCTATCATCGGAAAATTCATTAAATTTTCATCCCGATTTAACAGAGGGGGATGACGAAAATGTAATTGATACTGAAAATTGATTTAAAAGAAATTTTTGTAACATAATGTAATGAATTGTTTATCTTTTAGTTTTTTTTTTACAAATTTTTTTTATTGTTCAATTAAAACTGAATTTTTTAAAATACATAATTAAAACCAAATAAAAATTAAAAGCAAAACTACCAAAATATATTTTATTTAAAATTATTATCAGATCACAATGGGTAAATTAAAGTTAATTTCGGTAAGTTTAACATGTGTACTTATGGTTTGTTACAGCAAAACTGACAAACTGCAATTTACCAATCTTAATTAATTAAAATATATTTGACAAAACTGGTAAATTTGTTCTTTTGGTCATAGTGCCGTTATTATTTGAGAAAAACTTAACACGAATACTTCATTAAAAAGACTGTAAATTAAGCCATTATTTTAGTGTGATAACTATTTTCTGTAAATTCCATATTTTTTCAAATTCAATTTTTATATGTTATTCTGCTCTCCTGAATAATGGAGAAAATTGACTTTAGCAGTTTTAACTTGTGACCACAGATATATCTTGCTTTATCCCACTTCCGAATTATGTATTGGTTTTATTAAAATTGTATTAATTATTTTTTATATTTAATAACGTTTAATACTTTATTAAAACACAAAAATAAAAGCCACTCCCGTCTTTTCGTGTTCGGTGGTTTACATTAATTCTTTTTACCCGTTTTAGGGTTGTACAGCTAAAATAATATATAATATGACTTCAGTACCATCTATGATTAAAAAAAAAACCCAAAATTTAGGTACAACATGTTTATGTAATTTACTTGTAAAAAAAACCGTAGTACACCGTGTAATTTACACACCAAACAGTGATGTGGTCATTTAACGAGGCCGCCGAATTAATCCAATCAACGAGTTCCAATGTCACACCAAATTATGACATCTAAGACCTAACTGTCATATATTTATTGCATGTCGTTCGACGTCAAAAATAGTAATAAATTATTCAACATCATTTCATGAGTAATAATTCTAGATACGGATCGTTATCATTGTCACTTATATGACATAATTGAATTAAAACGTAATAGTTGAGGTACCCACCATACCATACATATACAAACCGATTTAGAAAAATTATTTCCCGTGACTATTCTTCTTCGTTTAATTAAAGAGTCAAAAGAAACATATTTTTTGTATGTTTGGTTATGTTAACTTTATGTAATTTAACAAAAGAATGATCATCACATAACCTCACAATATATGTAACTAGCGTAATAATAAATGTTTTTATAGTTACTCGTATATAGTTATAAAATACTAACTTCTTACTTTTGATTTTCTTTCCAGATATGGTGAATACCTAAGTGAATTGTTTTTTTATTGTACAAAAGTGATAGTTAGTGTTCATATTATTTTAATAATAATTGTCATTATTATACATAATTGTGTTTAAAATATCAACATTAACGTTATTAAACGTCGTGTATATAGTAACCAAACCTATCGTAAGAATTAAAAATTCTTTTGAGTTTAATAAGAAATTCAATTGCTTTATATATTTTATTATATCAAGGTAATTCGATTGTTTAATAATAAATTATTTATTTATATTTTGTTTTTATTACTATTTGGTACATGTATATATATATTATATAGCTGTATTGTGTGTGTTTCTTTTATTACATATAGAAAGTGAGATTTTTCTTATTTTAATGTTATGTAGTTTCTTAACCCTTCGCAAGCGTGGTGTAATTTAACAGCGCTTTTGTTTGTTATACATGTATGCGTGGGCAGTTCTAGTTAAGAAGTCTATACCTACTCGAATGGCTATTGTGTCACCTCGTGTTTGGTAAATAAAATTAAATTACCGTTTAGAATGCGGAATTGTATACACAAATAAAAAAGTTAAGATTGTTATAATTCGTAAATTAAGATCAAAATGTCGCTTTATTGATTAGCCTGCGGGTGATATATAATTATATGAATGGCCTTGGAGGAATAGGAATGGTCAAATACCAACACTTTATATTTATGTTTTGTCAACTTTGCTTATTTAGTATATGATGTGCCTTACATTTTATTTTTTCTAGGCTAAATGCCAATCAGTTATGTAGCACGTGACTCAATCAATAATTGTGGTAAACTCGTACACTACCGAGAAGTATGTATACACGTACACTACCGAGAAGTATGTATGCACGTTGCGAATTGTGTTGCTAATTTACTCTCACTTTTTTTTATTAAAATTGCAGAACACGGGTTTGATGCTTAAATGCGGCACTTTAATGGTGTGTCCTTGGGCAATATCGAAATAATGCTTCTTGACACTGGTTGGAGAGCACAGTGTAATATAATTTAGAAAGGCGTTTTATACGCCAAACGCTACCTGTACTTGATTAAATTTTTTTTGTTATGCGATGCTATTAATAATACTAAACAACATAGCTTGTTTCGATTCTGGAAGTAATCTTTGCATCGATTATTACTTCGATCCTGCTTACGTTAAAATTAAAAATAAAATGCAATTTGCATCAATTTCTTGCAAATGCAATTTGCACGGGAAAACAATAAATGAAGCAAAATTGCATCGAAAATAATCGATGTTAATTATAATAAAATCAATAGTTTAATGAAAAATGCATCATAATACAATTCATTACTACTTAGTAACACTAATGTAACACAAAAGATGCGCTATTGCATCGTAATTTATTTTAATGCAATTTGTATTGGTAAATAACAGGTGGATGTGAGGTTGCGTTGAATTACTCGAATTATTATTTAGCAAGATAGAAATCATTTTTAATCTTTTGTTCAAAATTGTATTCTATATTTGATTTTCGTACAAAAAATTTGCATTTATATAGTTCTTAAACATAATTAATAGCTAATTCAGTTTTCTTAATCTAAATATTTTGAAAATTATAACTTGAAATATATGAATTATTCGTATCATGACAGTAATGCTCTTCATAGCTCTTTTTATATATTAAGACGTTCACGACCACACGACACGTCATGCGGTTTATACCACGAAATTTTGTTCTAAAAAACCGGCGCCTCGTTTATGCGTCATACTATTAATAACGTCACAAACCTCACAAAACACATAAATAAATTATTTATTCTACCATTAGGCTTCAATTAGCTCATTTCGTGTAAATTTGATTATCTCATTTGTGGAAACTCCAGGCTAGTGTAGTAGCTCGGTCGTGGACGTGCTAAGTTTCTAAATAATTATATACTCGCATGTGGACTCGCTCGTTTCTTCCATAAGCATAAATAAGCTTAAAATGTTGCAATTAGAAAATGTTGCAAGTACAAAGTCTTGCATATCAAAATGGTGCAATTATTTTTTTTTTAGTAGGTGTCATTAATAGATTCTAGATATTCCGCTCCTACGTGCGGCACACAGTGCGATATATTTGCCTACGTCCCCCGAAGTTCAAATCTAAAGTCCCTCGGAGGGTTAAGCTGAAAGGGTGGGGGTGGGGCATGCGACCTAACGCGTGCCCGTGAGAGTTATCGAAGCCGTGAGCCTCTACAATTATTGCATTTCAAAATTTTGCATTAACAAAATATTGCTTTTTTATAAATCTTGCGAAACCATCAAAAACTGACTCTGCAGCGTTGGTTTTTTCTAGTAAATTTTTTGGCAAGTCATCTTATTTTTATGTTAAAATTTATTAGTACGGTTGGCCCGAATTAATAAAAAATATTGTTTTCAAAATCAAGACTTTAGAACTAGAAGAAAAGAAAACCAGGATTTTGAAAATCTTGATTTTGAAACAGGGATTTTGAAAACTGGGATTTTGAAACCGGGATTTTGAAAATCGAGATTTCGTAGTACACCCTAAAATTTTCAAAAAAATAAATCGGGAAGGGGTTGGTTATCCAAAAAAAAAAAAGTGGCCTAAATTTACAAAATTTTATTTAACAAATATATAAAATACCATTTTACAAAATACCATAACATAAAAATTAAAATTCAAAATTCGAATTAAGAAAATTTCAAAATTTGTTTATTTTAGAGAAAAACTTCCATAGACAAAATTCCATTATTTCGCAAAAATTCTAATTGCTTTATTTCAATTAAATTCATTTTTATTATTTAACTATTTCAATTAATTAAATTTAATTTAATTATTCTTAAAAAATATTTCTCAAACATGATTCCCATTGTTTACCAGGTTGATTAACACTTGTTGTGATTTTTGAAAACAGGGTTGGTGTTTTATGGAATTCCGAACCGTTCCCCTATAAACATAGCAATATACACTAACAAACTTGTGTACTCGTATGATACAGTTATTAAAAAATAAGTGGTGTTGAATAAACCTTAATCGAAAATTTTCTAATTATAAATTCAATAAAAATTCCAAAAAAATTTCATTTTATGGTCATGGAAATTGAAAGGCAAGCGCCGAATCGAATTCGAATTTTTCCGAATTTTAAAATTGGGGATTTTGTGTAAGATTTTTGTTTATTGGGAATTTTAATTTTAGGAATTGTTTTTATTGGAATTTTTGTTTTTGGAATTTTTTTTTTTTGGAATTTTGTATATTGGAATTTTAAAATTTAGCCTCATGTATTGGAATTTTGTTTTTTTTGGAATTTTATTTTTTGGAAATGTTTTTATGAAAATTGTGATTTCTGGAATTTTATTTTTTGGAATTTTGGTTTTCGAATTTCGTTTTAGGAATTTTGAATTAGACAAATCGTACCCTACCCCATTACTACATTGCATGCATTACACGAAGATTTTTAAAAACCCGATTTTTTTTTAAATTTATGAATAAGTCCGCGGGCGCAAATCGGAATTTTGAAAATCGGGATTATGAAAGTCCGAATTTTGAAAGTCAAGATTTTGAAAGTCGGGATTTTGAACGACGGGATTTTGAAAGACGGGATTTTGAAAGTCAGGACTTTAAAAGTCGGGATTTTGATTTCAGGATTTTGAAAGTCGGGCAAACGACTCCAACCCATTTTTAAATTCGTCATAGCAATTTAAATATATCGTGTGATCGCCGGTATATTTCACAAATATAAACAGTCAATTTACATTGTTTTTGTTGGTTTAAGACAAATTTAGTACAAACTTCATGTCGGTCCAATAACCTCTGTGAAGTTAGCGCGAAAAATTACTCCGAAAAAGCATTATAGTTAATTATGGCAAGACTATTATATATTTACAGAATATTTTAATACTATCCTGATAGACAAGTATATACATATAATTAATATTGCTACATATAAAACAAATATATCACGAGATTATCATATAATGTATAGTAAACTATTATATGTATAGTTTTATAATATTAAATTAGTATCACGAAATGTTCAATTAAAATTATATGTACCAAATAACATTTTGTGACAAATTTTTATATCACCTCGAAAAAATTACACTAAAATATTTTACATCGATATAATCAAAATTAATAAATATACAAAAAAAAATTAATTCAAATATTTAGTATTAGAAAAACCAAAATTCTCTGAACTAAAATAGAACTATTTTATTGTTGTAAAATGGCAAAAAGATATTACAAGTTAAACTTTAGATATAGCCGTGTGAAGTGGTAGTAGATATTAATTAACAGAGCAAGGTTGGTATGAAATTTGTAGAGGAAGGATCCACCTTTCAAACGCCAAAATTGTGAATCGAGTCTATGAGTCAAATTTTAGATTTAGTCGTGTGAAGTCGTATTAGATATTAATTAACAGAGCAAGGTTAGTATGGAATTTGTAGAGGAAGGATCCACCTTTCAAACGCCAAAATTGTGAATCTTTTTGCTATAAAATCACGATCGTCAAAAAATTTTCCCATGTAATTTTTTTTTTAAAATACAAAAATGTGATTTCGAATTAATGTAATTCGCTTGCAGAATCCCCAGTGGACCTTCCTCTACAAATTCCATACCAACCTTGCTCTGTTAATTAATATCTACTATAATCCACAATAATTGTTTTCTTACTAATAACAAAAATGCTTGATTTTGCATTTTTGGAATAACCATGCCATTAAATTATTTGTTATTAAAATAATTTTCCATTTGTTATTAAATTAATTTTAATATTTTGTTTTGGTTTCGGGATGGTTCGAACGCCTTTCACTATTTGTTTACTGAAATTTTCTGTTTTGGATTTTTTTTTCGGGATAACAAAAAAAATGTCATGATAGTAAAAATGTCATGATAGTTAAAAATAATTCGGGATGACATTCAAACCAGCGTAAAGGTGGATTTACATATCCGACGTATTTTCTGCGCCGAACATCACGTGGCACATTCAACCAATCAGAAAGGACTTCTTCGCCGAATTTTCGGCACGGCGAAGACATGAACAAAATTTATCTTTTCGGCGCAACGACACAGCATACATAGAATAATTTTTTTTAACTTCATCTGTTTTTTTAAATTATGTGTCATTCTATTGTTTATGTATGGATGTGTGAAAAAACTGTGCCGAAAAATCGTTGAATATGTAAATCATCGATAATACGCGTTCGCCGAATTTCCCGCGGCAAGCAGTCGCGCCGAAAATTCGTCGGATATGTAAATCCACCTTAATATAGAAAATTTTTCGGGATGACACTGAAAAATGTCGTGATATTCGTTTTATAGTGTTGCCATCACATTTCTTCGGGATATTTTTCGGGCTAACTTCACAGATATGGTCCAATACCCTAATTTAAATTACAATTAACCTTCAACTTGCGGTTTGAAAATGAAGATAGTTAAAATAGACAAAAAATTATACTGTTTCTGCATCCACCCAATAATACTCGTATTTCGTGGTTTTGCTTTTCCGTATATAAACCAAATTAGACGAATCATTCCATGTCATGTATAAGTACATATATCTAATAATGTGCAAGTAGACTTATAATGTATAGCCGTAGTTATAAAAATTATCGCCACGATAATTATTAAATTATCCATGGATACATAATTCGTCACTGGTATGTACTCGTATATACATACATATGTACATATGTGTATATACAAAACTGACTTCATAACATTTCTTTAGATTTTTGCAAGAATTGCTTTTATCGTTTGTGGTATACGACTTACCTTATTTTCGGTCGAAGAAAATCAGTTTGAAATGCAAACAAATATACGAATATTTAAGATATGATATCACCAATTAAGAATAAATCTCTTATGTACTCGCCTTATTCGAATTTGTGATATCAAAGAAAAGAATTAATCTTAAAGAATATTTTCGTGGAAATACTGTTAGTTATTCTTATAATCACCATCGATCGCATCATCATCATCATCGTCATCATCTACGTTACAGTCAACAATATGAAATGATTAATCATCTAAAATTCGACAAAGCTCACTGAAAGCAACACTCAGATCGTAAAACGATTAAAATGTCAAACAACTTCATCACAACACAACCACCGTCGTCGTTGAGTCAACATCAATCCAGAATCTAGATATAATTGTTGTAGATAGATGGATGGATATGTATAAATACAGACATAGAGTATATATAGCATTAAAAATACACTTTAAGGTTGATAACCTTTTCTTAGGAAAATATACGAGTAAATGTAACATAAATTTTGCATTTCAATTGAATTTAGCAGTAAGTTTAATAGTAAGTTACAGTGAGCACAAAGTTGTATACAAGAGGTTAGAAGTACATAGAAGAATAAATTGTAAATCAACTTCATTCAGCTTATATACAGTGGTGTAGTATTTCATTGTTTGTATGTTTATTTGCTTGAATTGTGCTGAATACGATACAATATACACACACATAATGAAAACAATGAATTAAACTTAAAATTTCCATTGATGGCAAATTAATTATGATATCGTGATCGATGTGATATCAATGAACTTAAAAATTTACTTAAATATAAATTTGGGAACAATATGCGGTGGCGAATTTATCGCCTTTATACTTTAGAATTATTAATTGTTTTAGTTTAGCATATATAAGGCGGAAGGTAAAGAAAGAAATGAAAAATTTGGATTACTTGTTTTGGTGTAACATGACTCGAAAAATATTTCTCATAACGATATAAGAAGGGTTATATATCACTAAACCAATGTGTTGTTATAAACAATTGAGACCCTAAAACAAAAGACATTCTCATCCCAAGCTTTTTGTAATTTAACTATTTTGTAATCTGATTTAATACTATAAACAAGAAATTGGAATGAGTACGCCCGATGAGATGGGAAGGCGTCTTTCTTTGCGTTTATTTTTTAACGTTTGAATATCAAAAAACATAGTCTTATGCCAATAATGTCAATAATGCAAAGCCACTCACTTATAGTTAATTAAAGTCCCAACAGAGGTACGCTTAATTTGCTTTTGTAGAAATGTAAATTGTATCCAACATTTTGTTTCAAAATTTACTCACCTAATTTTCTCACAATTTTTTAACTATAATTTTGTAGTTAATTCTCAATGGTACAAAGCAATACTTGTTTGCAAAACAACATTGTTCAAAATTTAATTGAATTTGCTTTTGGAACAGTTTGAGATAGAAGCAAATGAAAAGATGTGGCGAATCTTAATTCTTAAGCTTAATCCTCTAAATTCGTATATGGCTTGCGTAAGATGTATAAGGTTGAGACGGATTGATTTGGTCACATTTTCTAATTTCGTCATCAGAATTTTGTCATAACCGCATGGTATTATAAGTATTGTAAACAATTATAGCGATGAAAGTGACAGTCCTTTAAAATGTGAACACATTTATTTAGATAATTTTATTTTTATCCATAATCCAATATTGGATGAGAATATCCAAGAGAAATATCCCCGGCATACCAGAAAATCTGGGAGCTGGCTACGTTTCAATGCGGACTGACAGATCGTTCACTAATCTAAAGGAAAAATCGTCCTATAATAAAAAAAATTAATTAAGGCTATCTTTCCAAGATCACTTATTGTCCAGGTCTTGTGATTTAGGCCCAATCATATATAGGTACATTTCTCCTCTTTTACCTGACACATCCTAACTGAACTCAAAAACGAAGAGTTTTTGGCCGTCTCGTGTTGTTAGCATCTAAGACTCGTTACCAAAAGTAACTCCTAGGCTTATCAGAGCTTTATAAATATTTAATATTGTTTTGCATATCGCGATTCTTGAAAATTTTGCGATCCGCGATGTTATATCTGAGTTTTGCTCAATGGTAACCTAAAATAAATTTTTCGCATGTTTACCTTCCACGATAGCCATGTATTTTGTTTTCGCTGGAAAAGAATTTCGAAAGTCTTTTAATAGCTTGTTTTTATTTATTTTGTTATGTAATTTCCAGCAGACATTTTTTATTCATTATGTATCACTTTTTCACTAAATAAAACATCTCAGCGGAGTAAAATATTAAAAGTGATCCTTAAAATGACATATTGATTGATCTCCGAAGTAAAGGAACTCGGTAAACGAAATCTTGAAATTTAACAATATTCCGTCTTTCCGCCATTTCTTACCGAATTACAATGCAATTTTGATTGTAGTATTGATCGGGGATTTTAAAGTAAGATATTTTTGAATTTTTGCGGCCATATTAGTTTGAGAAATGCTACCATACAAAACGCTTGCGAGTAAATTGACCTCTCAATCATGCGAACTAGATCGTACAGAGCTGTGTCCACCGACTTTCCCTTACAGTACCCATGCTGCCACATTGCCCAATTCCTAGGCTCAATTTTTCGAATACCTACATCTACCAACCTTGGCAAGGTTTGCAACATAAAGAATGATAGAATTAAAGGCCTCAGGTCTTTTGGATAAGCATTAGATTTCGGGATAAAAACCACTTTGACCTCCATCCATTTCCTAGGAATATAGACCAGTTTCAGACATCCCCTGAAGATACCCTCCAGCCAGGGGAGGATGACTGCCGAGTTCCTTTAGACCTCTGCTGGTATAATCCGATCCAGGCCTACCTGTCCACGATGCCCTCCACCTCAATTGAAGGTGTTCCTTAATGAGCTCCAGGCTCCATCGAGTCATCAAAGCTTCACGGAAAATGGGTCTCGATGAGGAGCTCTAGTGATTCCGTACTTGAAGCTGTCCATGACCCATCCGGTCTAATTAAATAACTAGGACTGGTTGGATTAGTAGATATAACTTTCCTAAAGCGAGAAGTCTGATAGACCTCCTCCGTTCTACAACAGAAGAGCCTCCAAGACCCTCTTTGTGCCTTCATCTACTCTTTTTTGTACTTTCTTAGGTTCTCCTTATAAGAATCCCAATCCCAAACCTTTCTTCTGTGCTTAGCTTTATTAAAGACTGCCCTACACGCCCTCCGATAGGTTCCCAACTCCGTGTTCCATCATGTCGGTTTCTGCCTGCCCCTAGGACTTATCAGGGGGCACGCAGCATTAAATGAAAGATTGCATGCTTTTGTGACAATATCAATTTTTCCAATTGGGAGTCTCATTGAGATTCGTCACAACTATCATGTTCATATTATATTTGTGTTCAGTATTCATTGAAATTTCACCATGAGCGAGAAACAACGAACAACGTCTACAAATTGTGAAATTTATTTCAAAAATTAGTGTTCAGTGAAAAATTGTTTTCGTGCTTTTCGACAATTTATGGTGTTCATAATCTTCCAACTGAACGCACTATTCCCGAACCAATAAATAAATTTTGAACCACTTTTTCATTATTAGATATTCATCAACCGACTAGAGTGCGTACAAGTCGGTCTTTTGTGAGTATTGCTGCTGTAGCTGAAAGTGCACGTGAAAACTGCAATCAATCAATTTATTGCCGTTCTCATGCTCTGGGTCTCTCGTATGGCATATTGTGGTGTATTTTGAAGAGAGATCTTAGTTTGAAGGCATACAAAACACAGCTTGTTCAAAAAGTGAGCCGATTGACCTTCCTTTGCGTCATCGATTTAGTTTGTGGGCGTTGGAACAGCTCCAAATTGATCCGTTTTTTTATCGAAAAATTTTGCTCATTTTTGGCTGAATTGATACGTCAACAAACAAAATTGCCATATTTGGGCTGATGAACAGCCAGAAGACATTCAACAGCTTCCAATGTATTCTGAAAAACGCACTGTTTAGTGCGTTTTATGGCAAGGTGGTATCATGGTGTCATCGGACCGTATTTCTTTAAAAATGTGGAAGGACAAACGTCAATGGCGCAAACTACAGAGCAATAATCAATAAATTTTAATTGCCAAAAATTCAAGATATTGTTGTAGCCGACTTGTGGTTTCAACAGGATGGTGCAACGTGCAACACAACAGGCCAAACCATCGATTTATTGAAAGAAAGTTTTAATGAGAACATCATATCAAGAAACGGATCCGTGAATTGGCCTTCAAGATTTTTTGATCTCGCCATTAGACTAATTTTTATGGAAGTATCCGAAATCATTTGTTTATATCAATAAACCACAATCGATTCCTGCATTAAAAGCGAACATAACGCGCGTTATTAACGGAATATCGGCGGATCGTCTAAGAGCCAGTCGCGAACAACATTTAAAAGAAATTTTTTTTCAAACATTAAATGTCATAAACCGAACTTACGTCACAAATACAATTTTTGATTATTAAATTGATTTTAATGCCTTTTATTTCAAAAAAACTTCCGGAAGCTCTTATTGGATCACCCTTTATAACAACTACCCTTCTTTGACCTGCTTCCCGGATCAGTTCCCCCAGGTTATCCTTTGAAACCTCCTTCTCGCGATTCATATAGGCTGAGGATAGTCATAATTTTTCATAGCCAGCCTCAACGCTCATTGCTGTAACATCCCCACTACTAAATTGAGGAAGAAGAGAAATATTCAAATTATTTTTCACGATCTGATCTTCTTAGAGTTGCTTGAGTATAATAATTTATACCCTTTCATTCTAAGGTCACAGATCCTGGTAGTATCTAGGACTACCATGGTTGCAACGGGTAACGGGGAATCTTTAATGTAAGGATTTAGCGCGTAAATTATAAAAATATATGCGTAATTTGCTTGCAAATGTTATTGTTAATCCAAGGTTCTTAGATTAGCACCAAGACCTCATCTGACTGAGTCAGTCTGAGAAAGTGAGCTGCCGAGGCAGGTTTATTTGTACAATATTAATCATTGTAGTCTACTTTACTCACCTCTTCCTGCACTCCCTGCATAGGGATGGTGCTATATGGCTGCCATCCACCTCTCGTCGAGAGTTAGAGAGGATGTCCCTATCAGACTCAAAAGAGAGGAGGGTACCTCTTCTCTGGCCGCCCCCGCTCCAGGCCTCGTCTTTCTTACATGTTTTAAGAGTGATTGACCCGAAACCGAAGATGATTACTCTCTTTGATTTTGCAAGGGAAGCCTGGAATTTTTTTATTGATCATCATGATTGCCTACCTAAAGCCCACCTTAGCCTTCTCCTGCTTTACAATCCTCCAAACTTTTGTTGAAAGATCGAGATTACTGGCCCGAATGATTTCAAGTATATCCTCTGGCTTATCCGGATCGGTTGGTAACCAGACGTGTTTCCCCGGCTAGCTTGGGATTTCCCCGCTGCAGACTGCATCAAAACTCGCGCTTTTATAAAGGTCGGCCGATCTCTGGTCCGAGCACACAATTAACTTAACGCGCTCCTGGTCCCATCCCGTATCTATACAGGATGGGGAGGATCCCGGATTTTTTCTCAGGAACTTCAGGCAACTTGAGCTTAGTGCATTGTACACAACCTTTCCTTCTCCGACGTGATGCTTCCATCTTCCTGACTTCTGTCAATGACGGCTAGCATTAACACATGCTTCTTTAGGATCTCACTGAATAGCTTCATTTTTTGATCACTAAAAGCACCCGACGTCTGTTTGTTTGCATCTTGGCTCGCTTGCTGCCGCCCGCTTCCAGCTCATCCGAGTTATCGCAGCCGACAGTTTTTATAGCCCATGCCACAGATTATTTTTGCTCTACTGTAAGCTGCTCCTCAGGGGTCCCAGCCAGTTTCTCTAGAATTCTGAATGCCAACCGTCTCTCCCTGTACCGTTGCTTCGCCGGAGAGAACTCTCTCAATCCCCCACTATTTTGTTTGGCGGTTCCGCTTCCTCCTGGTTTCGATGCCATGGTGTCACTTACCCTTGCCCATGATGAACCCCACCTTTATGGTTGAAGTAACTCTCTTTTTTTATAGACGCTCAGTTTGCCGAGGTTAGTAGTCGATGGTTTTATGGCGCCATCAGTTCGCCCTTCCATGCTGGGTATCAGTGGCACTCAGAATTTAGTGAACTGAGGTTAAACACTTCCCAGTTCCCTGAGACTCTCCTCCTAGTACAGCTGCGGTTGGAGGCGGCTTATTTAATTCAGCGCTCACCTACCTATCGATAGGCCGTTCATTATCCACCACCTGTGACCCCTCCAATAGCTGCAGCCCGCCACAGGATCCAGCCCATAACTTGTTTAACCATTCTGATATTTTCAATAAAATTAACAGAATTAATTAAAATATTGCACAATTTGCTTTATTAGTTTGAATTAGTTTAACACGCTTGTTTGGTATAAATTTTATTCCATCTCGTTTTATTTTAATTATTGTGCTGAGATACGGTAACAATCAACAGTTGAGAACATTTTAATTTACTCTAGCTTATAATATAATGGGAAATTATTTGGAATGAATCCATAAAGATCGATTTGAAAGTAATAATCCACTGTGAAATAATATTCACAACACGGTTTTGAAACCTCTCATTTCCGGAAAAAAATTACATCGCGACATTTTAAACGGTCCTCAATTTACGTTTCGTACTTGGTTTTCTATTAAACCACCCTATGTACTTCTTCATTCAGAAGATCTCTTTACAATGCTATCTCAAGGTGATAAGTTACACCACGCGGAAACTATCAAATATCCAAAAGTTAAATTCGTAGCCATCAACTTAAGATATAACACCGAGCATGTAATTAAAAACCCTAATATGTTTAACGAGAACAAATTTTTTCGACATAATTTCATATTCATTCATTATGTCTTAATAACCATAAATATCACAAAAACAAACCGATTATGTGAAACAAATCAAACAATACTCAGTTTTTTCTTACGGTATTACGTCAGTACCCATAATGACTTAACGAATGAAAACGAAATCTATTTTGTGTTTGTCATATACATTCACAGATCAATCACATGTGTCTATATGCTTTTACCACGGTCGTATAATTATCAAAAGTGTTTTTTGTCGGAGCTTAATAATTAAGATGGATTGTCGAGTCATCTTAGACGAGATATGTACCTACGTAAGTATTTGCCCCGTATGCGTATTTTTTTTTTTATTCACTTACCGTCTGTACAAACATTATACTTATACCTATACAAGTTGAAAATATTAAATCGTGGGTGAACTTTTAAAATTACTACATGTACACGCGGTTTGTACACGTCTGTGTAATAAACGAGAAAAGAACTAAGACAACCAGCAGTAAAATAATATTTTACTGAGGCACAGTGAAATTATCGTTTACGAGAGACTTTGGTATAATGCATTTGAAAAAATACTTGTATAATAACAAAGCTTGAAGCAAAACTTAATATACCGCCGATCATGAAAAACTGGTTTCGTTAGTTTTGTTGTATTGTATGTACTTGATCAACACACAACCAAGAGAAAGATTTTTACAAAGTTAAAATTGTTTAAAGAAATATTTAGCAGGGCGACATTGGCATATTTTTGTTATATAGGTATTTTGTTAAACTTTAACCGGTCTCGATTTTAAAGTGCACAAAAATAATAAACGCGATCATTAAATAAACTCAGATGAAAGTGATCATATGCACAAAAAACATACCATTTTTGTGGTGATTTCGTTACTCAAAAAATCAAAATTGTTTACGGTCGAGAAATTTACGTAATTGCATTTTTATGGGCCTCCAATTCGGGTATTGCTCTAGATATGATGGTACAGTGGGTTTTCAAATCTATGCATACGATTCACTTTTTTGTTGTATAATATTAGCGTTAGATAATAAATATAACTGCGTGTGAGTTAATTGCGTTGTAGATAAAAAACTAAATTTGCATAATATGATAAATAAACTAAAATGCTGACTATAGTTTATCATCGACTCAATAAATTTAATTAATTCGTGATTCGGATTCCCGTGATTCTGATTCGCATTAAATTAAAATATTTGCCCACTTCCAAAAACCAGTCTTTCGAATTGTTTATTCAAATTGTTTGGTTTTATTTAAAAGAAAGGTAACGACCTTTATTTGTAAACATAAGAGTTTTAAATTCACCCATGTACACTTAATGGTGACAGTTTCATTTATTTCCATAGATATTACGTTACTAAAATTTTCATTAAAAATTTAATTTTCACTTAAATTTCCCCGGCTTGTGGTAAGCTTTCACCTTATGACTTCTTATTCTATCTTCATAAAAATTGATTGATAGTTTTGTCAAATTATAATTATAGTTGTTTACATTAAAAAATTATCAACTAATAGTTGCTGCATCTTGCAATGCATCACAAAGCAATATCTTTAATTTGTTTGGAATAAATAGTTTTGAGGTGCTATGGAAACTTCATCTTAACCCATTCCCGCAAATGACGGCTATAGCCGTCATATTTTTGGTGATATATAGGCAAATGACGGCTATAACCGTCCTGCATATTTTAATTAATAAAAAAAGGAACATCATTCTTACGAAGTGTACTAATGCATTATTTTGTTAATTATTCAGTAATACATCAAAGAAAAAAAGATGAAACATTCCAGATAACACATCAATTGTTTTTTGTGCGATTTTTCATGATTAGCAATTCGATATATTTCCGCCTACAGAAACAAATGACGGCTATAGCCGTCCTATTTAGTTCGTGCAAATGACGGCTATAGCCGTCATTTGTCTATATATCACGAAAAAATCAGACGGCTATAGCCGTCATTTGATTCTGTAGGCAGAAATATATAGAAAAAATGATGTGATGAGCAAATGACGGCTATAGCTGTCGAGAGTTTTCATGGGAAAACTGTGAGAAAATGTGATAATTTTCACTTCCAAACAGATAAATGACGCTCAATTTCATATGGCAGTCATAAACAATTGAAAAACAAAAAGTGCGTTTCTGAGCACGGTCGTCAATTAAAAAGTGTGCGGCAATGGGTTAATATAAAAAAAGTTGGTGCGCTTGACGACGGACCATCACGGCTGAACCACTGAAGCTATCCAACTTATATTCATATCATATGTTCGTGTGCTGCTCCTCATTGTTTTTGTTTTGTTAGACCCCCCCTAGGTGGAGGGGAGGGGGGTCGCTTTTTCTAAAATTCTTATTTATGGACCGACTTGGCTCAAATTCAGACCATATAATATCTAAATAAGAAGAAAGTCATTGGTAAAATTTAGTCAGGATAGGTGGCGCTGAGGTGGAGGTATTTACGAAAATATAGTTTTCCCTGTATATAACTTAGGAATTGCTAGATATCCACTATATATCTTCGATGGATATCCACTCAAACAATAACCAGAACGGTATTCAAATAGATAATAGATGGGTTGTACCTTATTGTCGTCTTCTATCGAAAACCAACAAAGCACATATAAATGTAAAAGAACCGGAGTTCCACATTGGGAGACGACTTTTACCGATGCTGTTTTCGATTCTACTCCTCATCAAATTCGTGCTTTATTTGCAATTATATTGACAACATGCTTTCCAAATAACCCAAACGAATTATGAGAGAAATTTAAGGACGCCATGAGTGAGAAAATCTTACATGCACAACCTTTAATTCATGCGGGGATCAATTTTCCAGCAATGCATAATAAGCATTAATAAAATTGGAAGACTTCCTGATTATTACAAAAGAATCACTAATTACATTGTGATTATCATCACCCAATCATTCGGCAAGTGATTTATTTAATCGAGATTAACAACGAGATCAATCATGTATTATTATTATCTTGGTTTTCAAAATCCCGGTTTCAAAATCCCGGTTTTAAAAATCCCGATTTTCAAAATCCGGGTTTTCAAAATCTCGGTTTTCAAAATCTCAGTTTTCTGTTCTTCTAGCTTTAATTGCACAAAATAATTAATAAAGCAATTGCAAAATTTTGTAATTGGAACATTTTGTAGTTGCAAGATTAATAAAAAAGCAATATTTTGTTAATGCAACATTTTGAAATGCAATAATTGTAGAGGCTGACGCCTTCGATAACTCTCACGGGCACTTAGCCCTTCATCCAAATACCATCCCTATTATCCATTTTTAGAACTTTATCGCAAACTCATTTTTGAATTTTGTCAAAAAATCATTTAAGAGTCCTTATTTCCTACTTGCCAAATTTTCAAAATGCAAACCGCGATTTCATAAAAATCAGTTTTTGTTTTTATACAAAACCGGGATTTTGAAAACCGGAATTTTGAAAAGCGGGATTATGAAAACCGGGACTTTGTAAACCAGGATTTTGATAACCGAGATTTTGAAAACCGAGATTTGAAAACCGAACACACACATACCTTATTTAAACACCTGAACCACAATTATTGGCAAAACAAAAATTAATTTTTGATTCGGTAATGCTTGCATAGTCACTGCAAAAGAAGGCGGATTCTTCGTTTATAGACGCGCCACATGGCACAGGCGAGATTGCTTTGGCCATCGTTTCATCAGATAAGCTGAAGAACTGATCATTCTGCACTTAAATTGTCGTTAAATATACAGGACAAACGAAAATGCAGTATGCAACATTAACTCACAACGTTAAATCACATTCAGGTTATTCCACGTTCCACCTATGATGAAATAAATGCCTGTTTCAAAGCTTGTTTACTGTGGAGCAGTGTTTACAAATTGAATTTAACAACAAATATGCGTGTCCAACTTCAAAATGATCCATCTGCAGCGGTATTGTCAAAGCAATTGCTTGGTGTTGGAGAAGGCAAAATTAATGTAAATCAAATGAGCCAGACAATCAAGTTACCAGATAATTCTTGCATGATTGTGTCATCTAGAGACGCATAATCCAAAATGTGTTTCCAAACTATCGAGATAATATCAACACAACATCGAGAGCTGAGCGAAAGGGCAATTTTAGCAGCAAAAATATTAATGTCAATGTACCATAAATATCTACATTCAAAACATGTTGGAATCTCCGTCATTTTCGTGGTAGAAGAAGACCAAGGAATGCATTTTCCAACTAAATTTTTAAATTCACTTAATTTGCCAGACTTTCCACCACTTACTTTAATTTTGAAAGTTGGATCACCAATCATACTGCTACGAAACCTAAATGCTAAAAAAATAATGAACCGAACGAGATTTAGGCAAAAAATGGGAATAAAAATTATGAGAATTACAGTTGTTTTACTTACCTACTAGACCCCTAAAACAAAAATTCAATATTTACATCTAGTACGTATGTGACACAAAGGTAAAACTCATAAATTTTACTCCCGTTTTTCGACCAAAATTGGGTACTTGATGGTAATTCTCAGAGACGAGAAATCTTTCAGGCGTCGAACGTATCATATTTTTTAGTTAATACTTTGGTCTTCAGAATGGATCATATTGAAAAATCCGGTGGGTTTCAGCCCGGGGAATATGGTGGCCGTTGTTGTGAAGAAATGAAGCTGCGATCTTTTTCTTGTAGAAAACGTTGGGTTTCACGGGCTTTATGGGATGGTGTCGAGTCTTGTTGCTCAAGATAACAAAACATCGTCAAAAAAAATTTCACAGTAGAAAACGAGTGGTTAGTGTCCTGTGGCAGTTACCGCGGCCCAAACCATTACTTAGGCAGGCGCTTTCTTTCGTAAAGCAATTCGCTGGTCTAAATTTTCTTTTGATTTGCACACTAACCAAACTCGATTGTTTTGTTTGTTTACATATTGCTGAACTGTACAAATTTTTTCACCAGGAAAGCTCAAACTCTCAAGCTCTTGCTAGGCACTTCTTGCACTTTTTGTATTTTGTAGAGCATTAATCGCAGTTCATTTTTTAATATGCACCCCGTGCTACGAGCAGACACATTGAGATTTTTCGCCAAATGAACTTATCGTGGATTACGTTGAATTCAAGTAAAACGTGAAGTTGGTAACACTCCGTGAGCCGATCCCTGTAGTTCTGTACAGTTCTGTTATTATACAAAACTATTCAGATCTATTGAGAAAACTATAGAACTTTGATAATTAATGTTTTGTTTTATTTAGGAAACTGTTGAAGTTGTAAACGTATAATATTTCACTAAAGTATTAACACTTAGCTGTGTAATTGACATCTTGTAATGCAGCACTAACAATATGCTACTAAAGTTAGTAGAAAAATTCAGCAGAAAAACAACTGCACTATCGACCTCCTTTATTTACATTGGTAGAAAAAGTCAGCAGAAATTGCCATGCGGTAATGACAGTTTAAAAAACTCAAATGTCGGACCATCTTCAGTGCCAGTATAACCTTATTATTATGATGACAGTGAATTTATTACACTTGGGAGTTGTTGTAATAATTTCTGGACTATAACGATCGTCTAATTTGATGATCCCGATGTAGCAAACTCTTGATTTAATGTCCCGTCAATATAACGAACAAAATTGTAGGCCTATATACATACAATCATTAAAGTAGACCCAAAAAGATGTACATAGGTAGTTAGATGATTGTTTTCGGCTTTGATATCAGTAATCGCAAAAAAGTTATTAGGCAGCCACCCGTCATGTTAAATTTATAATTCTTTCAAAATAAATAATAACTCCTCCATTCCAGATTCCCTAACTTGTTGAGAACAATGATGACGTTTGCCATCTTCCAGAGGTTTTCAATTTTAATATTAATTCGTTCTTGGACATACGTATGTGAAGTTATCCCCGGAAATTTAAATAATAGAAATCAGGCAACACAAACATAATTATATCCCTCTAACTCTTGTGTGAAGTTAGCCCCGCCCCGTTTTATATTATACTAGCTGACTCGGCGTACCTCGTTTCGCCCCTAATTTTTTCGCTCCGAGCAAATAATTTTGTGCTTCACGAAAATTGATTTTGATGAGAGATAAAATCAAACAACTCAACGCAATTCACAATAGAAATTGAGTTGAGTGGCATTCCATTCTATTTTCACCGAATTCAACACTTAAGGCAAGTTTGTGTTGCGTTCGTTCGTTCGTTCCGTCGTTTTTTCGACCAATCATCTTTTGTGGAAAAATCGAGAAGAAAAAAAATCATCATTTGCAATATGATTGGTCGTAAAAATTGTCAGAACGAACGAACGCAACCATAAAGGCGGCATAATGTATTGAAAAGTGAATAAAATGTCGATTCAAACTCAGGCATCTATAGAAATTTGAGTTGTTTTTTCGATTTTTTCTCTCAGTGTGGAAATGCATTGAAGTCAGTTGTAATTCAAAATAATTCAATGTATTTTATTCGAGTGAAATTAAATGGAATCAATACAATGCATTGTAGTAAAAAATATTTTTCCATTCATTGTCATGAGAAAAACACGGAAATTCCAGATTTATCCCGCACACTCCAAACGATTGACCTTGTGATTTATTAATCATATAGCGAACGCCAAACAAATGGCGAACTGAATGCTCTTGAAGTCGAATGAAATGTCAGTTGGAATCAGAAGAATTCTCGGAATTAGAATATCTTCTCCTTTGAATTTGCCATTGATGATCGTCGCTTGAATCACGTTGTTCATCAGTTTATTCTCAGCCAATCACGTTCCGTTAAACAATCTCGGATGGTTCCGATTACGTAGCATGATTATCACAGATCCTACCTTGAGTATCAAGTTATACAGTGGCATTCCAGGCAAATCAAGCGCATTAAAAAACTCGGTCGAAGGTTTTCTCGTCTTAATTGGTTACACAGTCAACGGATTTGTAACAATGCATCTCCCCAGCGATTTGGTTTTATATCAAGTAATTCAGACTGTTCCTTGTTCTTCGCTGCCAAAATCGCTCGTTTGCTGACCCAATCATGATTCATAAACAATTTCAGTGCGGAAACAGATTCGTGATAAGCTCTTCCTTCGACGTCGTGAAAATGCAAAAATTCGATGGAAATGAAATCAATCCTGTCTTAACATCAACAGGAATTTGACCATTGTTAAGCACCAATAGTTGTATGGAAAAATCAGCAGTTGATGAGTCGTTCTGTAACGCGACTCTTATGTTCGTGGTCAACGGCAACTTCTTCACATAGCGCCACAAACTTGACGATTTCATGCGTTGAGTTCATCTGCAGCTGTTGATCTCGGAATGACAGGTCAGAGAATCATCGCTCCACCAAAACGTCATGAGTCACTTTGTAAATTATTCATCGTTCGATTGAACGCTTCCAATGATCGTTTATGTACCATCGCGCCAGTGTTGTAGCTGATGGTCGGTCTGCTCGTTGTGCTGCCTTAGCTTCCGTGAAATAGACACGTTGTCCATTCTCCCAGTGCGCCCACAAATTTTGAACAGTGGAATGACGTTCATGTAATGCAGATGAGAAAATACACCAAAACGCCTCATTGCAACTGACATAACGGCCCAATTGGAATCTTATAACACTTCGTCATTTACATCCGGAGCAGCAATTCCGAACACTGCCAGGTTGCTGCCTTTGTTCACGTATTTCTAGACAAATTAAATGGAATTACAGTACTCAACATTGCTGTGAGTTACAAATATTTTCGATAGATGCAACACGGAACGATCCAGTGATTATCGTTCACGATATCTTATCCTATCACCTCATTGTGACTGTTGTCGGGTGAACGATGCCGATATATTGGATAACGGACCTTTCCACTCATTGTGTATATCACCAACGGACGAGGATATTGGTTTGTGCATTTGTGAATTTCCCATCGGCCATACACGATGAATCTGGATTATGATCTCCGCACGGATCGTGAATCATGTTTGTTGCGACTACCGCGAACAACTCCGGGTCTGCTTCTGGATCTGGTATTTCAGCGCTGATGATTGAATCGAGTTGATCTGGTCTAATTTTTTCAATTAACAATAGCAGAATGTGTGCATGTGGTAATCCGCGCTTCTGCCACTCTACTGAATACATCCAACAACGTGCATGTGAACGTGATGAACAAATCTGGCTCTCCGTAATGCCGCACATACCGCATAGCATTCTGCGCATATTCATGCATATGCCGTGGGCTGCCAACATATGTTGCTGGGAGAATGTTCAATTGCCCGAATTTGGTTGCATCGCTGTCCGAAGCGATGGCATTGCGCAGATGATTACATAGTCAATTGATCGAAGCAGATGTAATTATAACGTTTCGTTTCGATCTTAACTTACATTTCAATGCAATCTCTCATATCAACCATCTCCTGCCAATTGGGAATACAACAAAAAAAGATTGAGCCTAATCGGTTCAGCCGTTCTCAACTATGCGCAAGAAAAAAAAAATCAATTTTCTTCGGGTTTTTCCGGAAGTTTCCGAATTTTTCACTCAGATTTTACAATTTTTCTATTCTAAATGACCATCTTTTAGAACAGAAAAATTTGTAAAATCTCGGATACGTGCGACATCCTGTACAAAAACATCATTTTTCGATTTTTCGACTTTTCCGGTGGATTTTCCCAAAATTTTCTATCGTAAAAACCATCCATCTCCTGACTATTCCGAACACAATAAAAAAAGTTTTAGCCAAATCATTTCAGCCGGTTTTATATACACATATAGAAGATTTAGATAAATAGATAAAACAGATCATCATCTAGGGTTTAGGCAAGTTAATTGATCGATGTGACAAATGTATAAACCTTTAAGGAGATTATGTCGAAAAATAAAAATATTGCTGTCTCACTCACTCTTTTTTTCATATGATATTGCAAGACTTTTTGATTTGCCCTCGTATTTCGTAAAAAGAAGAAAAAATTATTTCGGGATGAAATATGTCTTTTCCATAGAATTATGATATTTTTTCGGGATGGTATTAAATTTAGCAAAGAAACACACCAAAATTGAAAAGTCGTTTTTCGGGTTGGTTTTTCGGGCCAACTTCACATACATTATTCAAAAGGGCAATAAAGAAGATCATCACAGCTGATTTCATGAAATAATTGTTAATATTTATTTATAATTTATGTACATAATCATTCAATTAGATTTTGGTTTGCTTAATTTTAATTTTTCTTTTTAATTTTAATCTATGTACACTACATTTAATTATACGCATATTAGCACGTTGCCGCCATGTGTCTATATTTAATTTTTTTTTTATATTCTAATCATTCAGATTTTATTGTTTTTTTTTCTTGTTAAAATGTCTTAATTATATAGCTGTAAGTATTTTATAAAATATGCCCTTCATTGAGTTCTCTCACTGGGCTAAATAAAAAATAAATAGATAAATAAATAAAGTAAAAATAATAATTTTTATTATGGAAAATAATTTTTAAGTGCAAACTACATTGGAATATTTTTTTACGCCATACACAGACAATGTTCCATTGTACCATACACAGAGAGAAGGTTAAATCTAAGTTATTTAATTTACAAAAAAAAATTGAATTTTTAATTTTAAATTGGACAAATTTCAAAAAAGCTATGCAAAGCGAATGCAACCCTTTCTTTTTCAGAAAAACGCAGCTATTATTTCAACCCAGCCCTACAACTAGCGAAGAATACTAAAAACAACTTTTTTCCGTTTGAAATTATCCGACCTCTATAAAATCCAAAACCACAATGTTAGACTGTCTCTCAAATAATTGTTCGTAAAATTACTGGTTGGTGGGTGATATGGTGAATATTTATCGTCGATGTGTGGCAGAGCAGAGTGAAATTTCATTTGTACCCGCAAACATTAAAATCTAGTTTCAGATTTGGTTTCACAATTTTTTATTCAAATCTTTCCAATTACATAAATTTAACTCTATCCAACCCACCTACAACACTTTTATCTTTGATAATTACATTTTAGAATTTAAAAGCCAGTTATCTTTGAAATTGCATTGAAACCAATTTGATCACACTGCGTATGCATACTCGTATAATTACGAACATATGACAAGCAATTCAATCAAAACATGTTTTCGCTAAATATGAAATTGAGTACAGACAAGTTTTATATATAACAACAACAAGCCTCAGCTTGATTTTCTATAACAATTTTACCATATTGGAGTAAAAGTGTTAACCGGTTAGATGGTATGAATATATCGCAGACGTGGAATGCCTATATATATATATTAGCTAATAGTTGCGCGCGCTTACAATGGGTTACAGACGTTGTCGCAACGTCTAATTACAAATTTATTTGTGTTTTATGCATTTTATAGATCATTGCTATATGTTTCATATCATAAGACTTACTTTTGAACCAAGTAATGTACGTGTGTGGTAAACACGATTTATGTAATATGCGTTATCAAATTTTACACCGCATGAGTAACAACCTGTCACATTGTAAATGAATTTATGCGAAAATTCATCAAAAAATGTTGAAAGTGAAAGTTTTCAGAAAATACATTTTCTAAAAATTTTAAACAACACCCATAATTTAATCTTTGTATATGAACATATTTAGATACGTTTTCGGTTTAAGCCCATAAAGATTAAATTACCAACCAACAAATCTATGCGTTTATCTAAACGCATAGATATATCCTTGTTGTTAAAAATGCAAACAATACTAAAATTTTCGACGTTTTATGAATTAATAATATATTGATTGGTTTAATTAATGGTTCGATCATTCACATGAATTATGAATGCAAATAAATTCGTCTTTGTTATGGTGTGTTACATATTCGTGCTGAATTTCGCAATTCACTTTCACTCGAATCGATCAAATGTGCTCGCACCTCGACTATCCATCTCATATAATCACCAATCATGTGCCAGAATATTGCATATTCAAATTTTATATATTCACATCCGTCACCGCACAAATCTTTATACGCACGCAAATGATTTATTTGACATATTTTTTATGATAACCTTGACAAAAATGAAATTCTTCTTTAAAATTTCATAAGGCTGCTGTTTAAATTAAATAATTTTTAATTCAAATCACATATGTAGATATACACGCGATGATGTATATAATCGAATGGCAGTTATTTAATAAAATTAAAATTGGAAATATCTTCACGTTACAGAATTAATTATTCGAGTGCAGACGTACCGCGAATAGCGAAATCGAATCTATATTGAATATTTTCTATTAAACTCCTAAACATGATTTGCTTCGGGCCGCGTTATACGAAGCATTCCTATATGTAATTTTATACAGTCGTTATAGCGAAGACGAAAGATTTCAATTTGTTTATAAATGAACGTAAACAACGAACCTGGCTTAGAAAACAAAGAAATATAAATGTTTTGAAAATATATCAAATTATTTAATTGATTTGATTGGTTATTACAAAAGAAATGTTTGTAAATGGTTTAACAAGAGGTCATGGTGAACAAACTGTTAGTATTGTCCATCGTTGAGACGACTAATGCAATCCAATCAAGGATTCGGTGCTTAGTCATTCTGTTTCCTTTTTCGTGTTAAACATGTTGCAATCCCTATAACAAAGGAATAAATATTTAAAATTTTGGCAGCCACAAACCTGCATATCAGAAAACAATAAATTAATACTAACGATAAAAATATATTGGTTGGTGGCGGTAGGTAAATTAGACTTCGCAGAAATTTGTGAAACATACTATATACAAAGGCAGACACATTAAATAATTTTGTATAGCTTTAAAAATTATGAGTATATATCAACATTAATTCGAGATGCTATATATCAGACACCGTTGTCGTAAATTGGTTTGGCATATCGAAAAAATGAAATTAATTTTGAATAAAATTTTATTTATTTGCCATGGTAAAGAGAAACTGTTTGTTACCTTTTTATCTTTTTTATTTTACAGGGATCATTAAAACCGACATTGAGAGTGTCAGTGGTTTTAACTCTGGTTTATCATCGGCTTCTGAAGTCACCATGATAAATTCAAATGCTGTGAAAGAAAAAAAAAATGGCAGTATCATGCCTCTTAATCAAATGCGAGTAGCTTCACGTGTTACAATTTGGCCGAAAACTGCGAGTTTTATTATAGATTAGCTGACTCGGCGAACCCCGTTCAGCCCCAAACTACTTCGTTCCGAGCAATTAATTTTGTCCTTCACGAAAATTGGTTTTGATGAGAGAACAAATCAAACGACTCAACTCAATTGATACGATTAAGTTGAATGGCCATTCTGTTCTCTTTTACATCGAATTCGACACTAAAAGGCACGTTTATGGTTCCAATCTTCTCTTGTGGAAAAATTCAGAAGACAAAAGTCGTAATTTTTTAACAATATGATTTTTCCGAAAAATTGTCAGGGGTGGGTTATAACTGGTACTGCCTGATGATTTTTTTTTCTTGCTGGGATGAAATACTTGGATAACTTCACTTAGTGTATACAACTTCGTCAACGTAAGCCCTTTTTAACGTTTTTGTTTGACCATAATGGGTCCAAACTGAGTCAATAAGTGTTTAATTTTTTTTTTGTTTTCAATTAAATCAATAAATAAAGTCAGTGTCTTCTTAAGAGTGTTGTTTACTAAAATAAGAGTATGTTATGCGGGGTCGAGCGTGAACCTTTTCTTCTAGATTGCTTTGATACTCATAAGTTTTTAAGCAAAGCTCATGCTTCACGTGTTTCTTTTCTCGAATTTTTCTTTTAATATTTGGTTATTATCTCTCAAATTTGGAGAAGTTGTGTAAGCTCGAACGGAATATACAACAACAGTTAACTCAAATTTGTTTTACACTAAAAACTTTCATCCATAATCACGTGCCTCACGTTGTTGTTTGTTTTTACATATTTTAATTTTTTTTTGTATTATATATTTATTTTTATAAAACAGATGACCCATAAATTCCAAAATAATTATCAAAATTAGCTCGGAGAATTACTGATAGAGGGTCAAATTTTGTAAGGTATTATATAGGAGTTTATCTAGTAGGTATACATTTGTATTCAATTTATTCATTGGATCTTAGAAATAAATGATTTAAAATGAACTAAGCACGGAAATTTCATACGATTTTCAGTGTTAATGTTGCGAAATGTTTTGTTATGGGTATCTTCAACATTTAAGAAGCATTGTTTTTAAATATGAAAAAAAAAATCACTCAAATTTTTTTCACTCAAATAATTTTCACTCAGAAAATTTCACTCAACTTTTTTTTACTAACTAATTTTTTTTCTTAAACATACTCAAAGCAAACTAAATTCCGATTAAAACTGAATTATTATTCTCTAGGACGTATACCAAGCGCGTATAACTGTACATCGAACTTTCTATTATTTAGTCTAGAATTATTTCAATTCAACGAAAATGACAAACTTGAACTTTAAGTTCATTCCTTAACATTTTTGTTTTTGTTTAACTAGGTACGGTAAAGAGCACATATACCAAATTTTTTGTTGACAATTAAAATTAAATTGCGCATGCATGACATGAATAGCTGAGCATAATATTGAAAACATTAGATTAGAGCATAATAAGAAATGAATTAAAAAACCGTTAAAATTAAATGACCTTCTGTATTTTTTTTGGGTGGTACGCGGTACCTACTTTATACATACATACATATATTATATATCCAAGTGGTTTTTTATTTGTATGTGATTCATTTAAAATTGCGCGCGTCGGTTTGACATCATTGTTTATCAAGATTTTAGAAAAAAAAAAAACTTTTTTTTTAATTATTCTGAATAATTTCGTTAGTTTTTAGTTGGTGGTAAGCCCCATAAATACATATTGCTTATTTAGTAAACAATTGGAATTTTTGGGCGTCATCCACGTACATTTAACGTTTATAAAATAATAATTATATTTTATATTTAAATATGGTTTTCTTATTATTTTGTTTCAGAATTCCTAGCAACATATTTCAAATGCAACGAGTTGGATATAATAATATACAAGTCAATCGCAATTAGGTAAGTTATTTGTAATATACATGCATGCCTTTTCACATGAGTTGGTTGGAAAATGAAAATATAAAATAATATATAAACGGTATGCGAGAGTGTGTCATATTATACATAAAATACTATGTTGGCGGTGTTATGCTCATTGGCTATGTAAATTATATCACTAAAATACTAATTAAACCGTACACTGTATTTTTTATAATGCGGAATGTGACAAAGTGTTGATTGAGTGCAAAATTATAATCAACTCATTGTTTCACGTTATTTATATCTACACAGGATTATACACAAGTATATGAATATATGCGAAACACCTTTTTTGTAATAATCGCGTCTCGCGTCTAGACAAACCGTATATACAAATTCGACGAAAATTTAAACATCGCGAACACAAAGTGATTTGCCCGCATTGATTCATTCAAATTCAAGATACACACATAAATTTGTGGCATATTTTATCGACTCCATCATCATGATTTAATTATTGATTGTGTGGCTGTGTTCAGTAAAACATAATCGAATAATTTATTCTGCATTTGTGTTGGCTTGGGTTATATGCTTTGTTTCATAAGAAAAGTAAGGTTTAGTTGGTGATGTTGAAGAAAATGAAGAAGGTTTCTTTTTATTGTTTTTATTTATATTAATTTTCACTTTTATTTGTTTTTATCTCTATATGAATATTTTATTTCTATTTTATCGATAAAAATGATTGAAGAATATTGATTTGATTCATTAGAAAATTTATCGATTTTTGAATGGATCGCATATTCGTTCCGGTATATTGACTGGATTTTATAATGTTGTTGATGTTCGTAATATGCATTTGGAATATATCATTCGGTAAAAGAAACGAAATTTTCTAGGCAGATGTGATGAAGTTTGATTGAAGGAAATATGCATTTCTTTCAAGAAATACAAATAACGTGGACTGACTCTAAAGTCAAAGTAATTTGCCGATTTTTCAATATAGATTTTGCTCACAAAGAATTATTGATCTTGTGCAAGAAATTTATCAAATATTTAACTTTTTGGGACATTTTTATTGAAAGCGGCGCGTAGTGGCAATTTCCTTCATTCAGTCATCGATTTCAATAACGGTAATTTTATCACCATGAGTGCAATGAAATAATATAATGAAAAATAAAAAGACTCAACCATTTTTGATATCCATATGTACTTATGACACATAAATAGAAAACCACGTGATCAAATTATTTTCCAGTGTTGTTTACAAAACCATTTTTCCAATCAAGTTTAGTTTTTATTATGCTAATTTTTTACAGCTTCAAGGTGCTTTCTAATAATGACCACGAAGTCACAATTATAAACTGTACTTATATTATTGAATACCTGTTATTATTAGTAAATGCGCATTGTGGATGTGACTTAAATGCTGGTATTTTGTGTAAATATTTGCAATCACACAAGATAAAAATAACAATTGAGTCATCCATATTTAATAACGTGGCATTCAGAATGCGTTGTATTCATGTATACACACGAGATTCGGCCTCATGATATCCCAATTTCTTATTATTGTGTATTCTATAAGATTATATCCACAAACACATATCAAATTAGCATATAATCACACCTTTACATCAAACATTCAAGTATGTATATCGAGAAAAAAAAATTATAAATAAATAAAAAATTTAGCACAGGTCAGTTGAAAATGCCATTCATTGAATTTTTTTTCCAATTCATACATTAAGAATTAAAAAACTATCGTAAAACAAGTTTATTGAGAAATTGGTTTAATTATTTTTTTTCCATGCAACAAGTATATGTATGAAAGTTAGTACAATAGCTCGTTGCGAAATTTGCAACGAGAAGTGCAATTTTAATATACAATGATTTTTTGCGAGTACTTGCCTGTTTAGTGTTTACGAAACTTGTCAGGTTTTCGTTTTTAAAGCAGTATAGATAAATTCTAATGAGCCGGTGTGGGTCTAAAGATAATGTTCGATTAAGTTAGTGAACCTCCAGGTTGCTGTTAAATAAAAATGTCAAATTGGCAAAGTTGGGGAATTAAAGGCGGTTGATTTAAAAATCAAATAAGATAAATAAAAACTTAAATTATTTTATGTTTAAGGAAAACACTTTATTTAGTTTTATTGTCGCAAACACGTTAGTGCTACGCCGGTGTGAATGTAATTAATTAATTCTCAATTGTTCTTTTGTATTTTTCGTCGGGCGCGATTGCTATATTATCGGTTTGTGACAGTTCGGTCGTACCTGATAATGTCCTCAATACCATCCAATTTAGGAGATGAACTGCACCGAGATTTCATTTTGTCGGATGAGTAAATTGAACTAAATTTTCGAGATTTATTTCGTCTTCCCTTGATGGCCTCCACCATATAGCGATCGTTTCCAAGAACTTTTGACACTACGTAAGGTCCACGGAATTTCGGATCTAACTTTCGTGATTCACCGGTTGAGGACTTTTCATTTTCGATGACGATTAAATCTCCGTCAATGTACTTTGTTTCGGAATGCTGTCGGTCGAATCTTTTTTCCACTTTTCTCTTTCTTTCATAATATTCTGTAGAGTTTGTTCTCTCTTCTCATATATGTTGCATTATGTCTTAAATTCGCGATCTTCGTTCAAAGCGGCGACCAAGCTGTTGTGTATGATGTCGTTTAACTTAAAATCAAACACGAGTTCATTTGGACTGAATCCCGTCGTTGAGTTCTTTTGAGAATTGACTGTCCATTGTAAATTTCGAAGTACTTCATCCCAATCTTTGACATTCTCGACGGTGGTACAAATGAAAGACAAAATCGTCTGGTTCGCTCTTTCCACTTGTCCGTTCGCGCGAGAAATTCGAACTTCCGTTTTGATTTGCTGAATATTGTTACATCACAATATTTATTGAAGGCGTTAGATGTAAAAGACGTATACCTCTATCACTGATGATACGATTCTGAAGCCCAAAATATACGGTAAGGTCGTTCAAAAATTTAACTACTGGCGCTGTTTTTGTATTTCGGACGGCTCTCACAATTAGAAACTTACTAAAACGTCAAAGGTGTTAGATATGCATCAGTGCATCACCCAAAATGGTATCGGTTCCACTGCTCCAAAGTATAGGCGACCTTCGGGTTTTCTTCTTTTGGATTTCATATAACAATATTCGATACAAGCACCAGTGTAAGATTTCAAATATCGGCACATTTTTGAAAACCACAAATTTTCTATAATTCATTCAGTTGCCTTCTCCCGTGCCCCACGTTATCGTGAAAATGTTTTACCACTCCAAATCGAACTGCTTTTGGCACAACGAATTTTAGTTCGTTACCCTCCTTTCGGAACAAACGATTATTTTTCTGTCGAAATTATTCTCTCAAATGCATTTCATCGTGGGACTTCTGATATCCGTTGAGTATACGGCGATGATTGTCTTCAGATTTTCGTCCTGGAGTTGCATGGTCGGTCGTTTAGATCGACTTAACAAATTGACGTGAGCCATACGATCCCCTGATCGGTGAATTGTCTCAAAATCATATTCGAGCAGTCGCTTCCTTTTTATTGGTTCTCCACGCAATATGTACCAAAATTATTTAGATACAAAGTCAATCGTACAACATTTCGGCAAACCTTTATTATTCTCAACTATGACATCCACAATGGCCTGAAATTATTGAAGTTCTTGAAGATTGTAGTGTAAATTAAATTTAAGGAATTTATTGATTTAATTTCCAAAACATAAAGTTTCTTTTGTAAAGTAAAAGGTCTTATTGAATTTTAAAAACGTGGTCTACTTTATAGTGGCTGCTGTTGTATAACACCGGTAACAATCCGTTGTGATATGATAGGATCTTACTTTTTCCTTCCCGACGATGAGTAACTTAGAGCTACTTATGTAGGTTAAACTATTTTGTTTCTTGCATTTTCAAGTTCGGAAAGGTTATTTAATATGAACCCTTATGTAACTGTAATCTTTTCTTCCCGCTTCGCTAGTATGACCAACATCCTCGAAAACGATGTCAAATTCATTATGATGAATTAAAAGACAGTTTTTATTCCCAAAGATTCTGATTTTTTCTCGTTAAAAGAGTTTGTTGGTTGTTTTGAATTTTGTTTGAATTTTTGTTTGGTTTCAAATTTGACTTAAACCGTTGGCAAAATTTTCTCTTTTGCCTGTTTTGATACAGATCCGCTCGAAACGCGATATTTTAAAACGCGATATTTTGAAACGAGATATGGTCAAAACGCGATATGGTACACAACGCGATATTTCAAAACATAATATTTCAAAACGCGTTATGGTACAGAACGTGCATTGCGAAGCGACCCGATTTATACCGATCCTATATACTCTCCTATCGATTTTTAAATCCCTATAAACTGAAATTAAATTTTCCCTTCACCCGACTGATATAACCCGATCCTAAATTCCCGTTTTGTACCATATCGCGGTTTGTACCATATCGTGTTTTGAAATATCGCGTTTTGAAATATCGCGTTTTGTACCATATCGGGTTTTGTACTGTATCACGTTTTGAAATATCGCATTTTAAAATATCGCGTTTTGATAATTCGCGTTTTAAAATATCGCGTTTCAAATGGGACCCGTTTTGATGATATAGTTATTCGTGAAGAAAGCTGAACAGAAACGTTAGGCAAAATTTTTGCGACAGTAATTTTAATTTTGGAAATATAGAAAACTAATAATTTGAGAAATGCTATTCTCTTTGTTATCACTGAAATAAAAATTTTTAAGATTTACAGGTGAATGGACCTGAAAATATAATTTCTTGGTAAAAATTTGGCCCAAAATTCTGCACTCGTTGATTTTCTCTCGGGTACACATTCGGAGGGAAAACTTTTCAGAAGTGTGCTAGTCATTTCAATCTGCTCTAAATTTCAAAAGAGGAATAATATTGATTTTTCATTGGTTTAATTATTTTATTTATGTAATGATGACTGGCAATATGGCGATGTTACACTAAAACAGACTTGGAAGCTAACAGGTCTTCTCAATAATTAACAGTCCTAATATTTTCAAATGGAAAATTTACCATGATTTTTCATAATCTATGAGGTAAAAAACTGAATTTTTTTAAGTCACAGGTTTTTTGGTAATTGTAAATTAATAATCTTGTTAAATAAATCGTGTTTAAGACTTTTCCAGCATAACCCACATTTCGAAGGAATCGAATATTTTAAGCGTTCAATTGTTAGAATTTCAACATTTGAGCTTGCCATAAGCGTTAATAAAAGTTTTAAGATTCTCTGGGGTCATTTCGCATTTTCGTTCTGTTTCCTCGCGCTTTTTTGTTGGGAGGATTTTTTATGAGTTTTGTTTTTTTTCACAAATATTTTTGATTTTTTCAAAACATTGCGATCAAGCATCAATAAATAATGTTTTTGTGAGCTGGAACAATTCTTTAAATTCGTTAATGGTACTAGAAATAAACGCATTTTCAGGAACAGTTGCTCCTTTTGTTTCATACCACATATTTAGGGATTTCCATTTTCTTTAGTAGCTTCGTTAAAAAATATTGGATTATCAGTCACTTTCAAAAACAACACAATCGGCAAAGGAAAACAAAGCACAAATACAACCAAACGTAAATTAAATTTTTTAAGAAATTTTTTGTCAAAACTAACAAGGATTAGGAGAGGGGAATTAATTTATATTTTCTGGTTCCTCAGTTAATCTCTTCTTTCTTTAAACTATCTCGCTCAAGATTGTATGAGAGTTTAAGAAATTGAATACATTTATTACTCAACGCTTATACAGCGATTTCCAAACGTATTAGGCACAACTGAATATGTCGTATTTTAAGTTAGCAAACCTTCTTATCCAAATAGCTTTCCGTTAGAATCACCATACACAATTGTTGGTTCTTTGTTATTATACTTAATTGTTTGAGGGGTCAGTTTAGTCTTAGTCAGTCAGTTAAGCTTAATAAAAAAAATGGTGTGTGATAATTAGGTGTGCAAGTAGAAACTCGGCTTTGATGTTGGTTGCATTCAAATATATACATAAACGCATCCAAATCATCCGCCATTTTGGATATAAGTAGCTTAGTCTTTGCTGTTTTTATGACATAAGTTACAGTTATTTACAAGCTGTCGTTCCGTGTGTACCAATTTTAAGAGATGGATGTCGATAAGCAACATTTACGTTATTGCATTCTATGAAAAGAAAATGCTGCTCAAGCTATGGAATTGATTAATTCAACTTTGAGTGAACATTCTGTGAGTTCTTCAACAGAAACAAAGCGGATTGCAAGATTGCAGCAAAACAATTTAAAAGCGAAGAAAAGAGGTTGCAGAACAGTAAGGAATTACTCACCAAGCAATATCACTTCAATTGCATGTAATGGGAAAAATACAGAAGGAGGGAAAATGGATTCCACATAAACTGACCGAAGAAAACAAAAACCGAAGAGAATTAACTTTCTCAGTACAAAAGAAAGAATTTTTCGTACAATATCATTACGGGTGAAGAAAAGTTAATTTTGTAAACAAAGAAAACCATGGGTAGATCCCAGGCCAGCCATCAACATCAGTTGCAAAAATGAATATTCATGAAAAGAAAATGTTACTGTGTGTCTGGTGGGATTGGAAAGGAGTCATTTACTATGAGCTCCTGGAACGTGGTCAAACACTTACACCGTAACGTTACAAGGCCTGTCCTTCCCGTTGCCCCTCAACTCATCTACTCTTTAGGCTGGAAAAAAATTTCCATTCCACATAATCCATCCCCCAAAAAAACAAACCTGATGAGACATCGAACATGACTCAAAAAATTTAAACCGATTTATAGTATTTTTAATTACTTTCGACAATGGCTCAGCTAAGCCAAATGAACATTTTATCAAATACTAATTTGTAGGTTTATGATCATCAACATTTTGGAAAATACAAACGAGTGAGTTTGCTGTTTGAAGCTACTCATTAATGCTTCTTTAACCAATAATGACCGTTTATTAGTTCCCAAATAGTTCCAGCCAATGTGGCTACAAGGCTCTCGGCTGTCTCTCAGTGGAAGTGTTTTCTGCGGGACACTCGACGATAGTTAGATCACTAGGGGAAGAACTGGTAAATCTACATTATATTAAACCAACATTGTGCTTCGATATAGGTTTCCGGATCATCTGTCCTTCCAGGGAATCCTGGAGGAACGGATCAATACTGGAAAACGAGGCACTGAAATTTTTCACGGACGGCTCTAAGCTAGACGGCAAAGTAGGGGCTGAAGTCTTCTGTGAGAAGCTCAATGTTAATATTTCTGTTCGTCTCTCTGACTACTGCAGCGTGTACCAGGCTGAAGTGGTGGCGATAAGGGAAGTCGTGACATGGTTGAAACATAACGTGGTATCTGTTAGGGATATCGCGATTTATGTGGCAGTCAAGCGGCACTCAGGTCACTAGAGGCGGTTTCTCTGAAGTTACGGGTGGCGCTGGATTGCCGATCATCTCTTAGTGAGATGAGCGAGTATTTCAGTATTCAGATAATCTGGGTCCCTGGTCACTCGGACATCACGGGAAACTGCAGGGCAGACGAACTAGCTAGGTACGGTTCGACTCTCCAGATGCAACCGGAAAGGGCAGGTCTAGAGAGGCCTATAGCAGTGCTCAAATTGACGCTCAGTAAAAAAGCAACCGACTTGACAGATGAGAGGTGGACCAACACTCTCACGTGCAGGGTCGCAAAACAGGTTTGGCCAAAACTGGACCTGCGATTGGATTGGTTGTAGGGATACTGACAGGACACTGCCTTTTTGGGGAACATGCGAGAAGGCTGGGTCTAGAGACGAATGACTTTTGTAGAAGTTGTATGGACGAAGAGGAGGAAGAGACATTAGTTCACATCCTATGCTCGTGTCCAGCACTATCATACAAAAGACGTAAGTACTTGGGTGTGTACAACATGGACAGCCTTTCTGAACTCGCGGACTTTGGGGTGCGAGATATTTTACGCTACATCAGTAGCTCTGGTTGGTTTCAGCGGGAGTAAGGGGAGATTGGATCCTGTGGTATCACAATGGGCCATTATTGGCCTAAGTGTGCGATAGCAGCCACTCTAACCTAACCTAACCTAGTTCCCAAATTATAAATGTGTGTCCCATGGTTCCAAGATGATGGTGAGCTATCACCAAATCTGTAAATACCAGGACTCAAATTTTCTTTAAACTAAACTGTCGTTAAAGTTCGACAATAATATCCAAATTCTGACGGTCACCAGTTATGAATTCTGAGCACGGAATTTTTCGAATTCACTGCTTCGCTTTCTCGTTTCATTGGGTTCAAAAACCCCCTTAAAAGTGCAGATAGTTTGAAATTAGATCTTCTACAGTGTTTGAAAGCTGTACGGCTAGCAGTCGAAGCTCTCATTTGACGCTAATCAGCATTACGATTTTACCACGATAAATGAATGAAATTGAGTCAATTAATCGACAGAAGAATGAAAAATTCTAATTTTTATGTATTAAGGCAAACGAAACTCATTGTGATATTTTTCAAAATTAAAATAATATCCAAGAATTCCAGATAGATGATGACATGTTTTCCCTCTCAAAGGGACAAAGCGACACAACTACATTCGATTTGCTATCTGATTTGCAGTAATAAAAATCGCTGCAGGTAGCTTTAAATACGACATAAAAAATCCAATTATTGTTTTAATATTTTTTCGTTGCAAAATTAACCATTGCATTGGCTCTCCTAATCGAATTACATCAGCTTGGTAAAAATAATTGTTTATTCAAAATAAATTATTAAAAAAAAATAAAAATAAAAAAATAACACAACCAAGTTTATTGGCTTACTTCATTTAGTTACTATTGAATGTAAATGTTTATATTGACACGCGATTTTGTTATGTTTCGTCTTTTAAATATAAAATTGGAGGCACCATTTACACCATCTATCATTAACAAGATTTCTTTTGTTGTAATATATGTAATTATCCTAACTATTTATTGATTACATATTCAACCAAATATTTCACATATTAGGAATTTTCATGGTTACTACAAATCACAAAAATATTATTGAAACTATTTACAATTTAAATTTACATTAGAACCCATCATCACCGCGCTTCGTATAAGTGGCCTTAATATTTGGAGTTTTTTTTTAATACAGACTGCAGAGAAAAATCGTCGAAATTATAAAGTGAAACGCGGTTGTTCCCTATCTATAGTTTACGGAAAGTGGAATAATTTATCTTGTGTATCTCGCGAAGGTTGCACAGGAATGAAAATATTTTAATTGACATGTGTTTTTTTCAAATGGTTTTTTATATTTTGCATTTACACAAAATGATGATGTCAATTTTTGAAGTAATCGCAGCTTAAGGAAGCGTATAATAAATACATATTGAATGAGCCATCAAAATATTAATAACCGGTTAGGTTTTGTGGTCATTCATTTATCTTAACAGTCGGTGATTTATTAGATAATTGCTTTTTATAAGAAAGTTAGTTAGAATACACCGTAGTAGCTGAATCCAAAAAAAAAAATTGTGGTTTATTAACACAACCGGGACATTTTGATTAATCTGACGGTTTACATTTCTAAGTAGAATGTACAGAATTTGTGTTTTGTTAATTAATTTACCCCAATTATATGACAAATGTGTTAAGATCAAACTCAATTAATTAGTTATTCAAATTTAAATGTTTTAAGTCACTGCATTATGTGAGAAGTATTTATATCCTAAGCTAATTTGAGAATAAGTTTATTCCAATACGAATACCAAAGAACAGAAAAATTTAAGATAATTGGAAAAGCGTTTTGAGTTAAAAACTGTTATCCTTAGTTTTAAGTTTGTAGATGGAGCTCAGAAAATAATCAAAGCTCTGATCGTTTTCGAGAATTCCGTATGGATTATCTTTCCTAAAATTCCACAAAATATAAGATTGCGAAGAAGTGAAATTAAAATTAAATTTTCCACTGCGCTAGCGAATTTAGAAATATGAGTTTTGTAATTATAATAGTGAAGTTTGTGCTCGAAAAGTTATTATAAAATTACACTGTTAAATTTATTATTTTTCCTATTGGAATATATTTTCAAAAAAAAATTTATAAAATTGGACTCATTCTAAATGTTGTGCCGTCGAATCTAGAAATATCTACAGATTCTAGCTGACATTTTTGAGGAGGTAAAGTATAAACCTATTCCTAAGATTTAAGTAAAGTATATTTTTGAGATTCGTTCTATTAAAAATTATATTTAGAAATTGAGCATTTTTGACGGATTTCAAATAATGATCCAGCTAATTTTGCAAATGTCCACGGGGTTTCACTAACATTTTCAAATATATCATCCAATCTAGTGTGTATATAGTGCCAACAACTATATAGTAATTTAATTTGTTTTAACCGCATACTATTTGTATATTCGCACACATGTATAGTTTTTGTTATTTGGCAGAAGTTTGACTTCGGCAGACATCTCTGGTAATGGCAGTACAAATGAGAACACGAATTCTATTATAGGCATAGCCAAACCCGTTAGGATCGGATGCCAATTACTATAGCGGTAGAATAGATGTGCAACGAAATCCTGGTTTTCAAAATCCCGGTTTTGTATAAAAAAAATCCCGATTTTTAGAAAATCCCGGTTTGAATTTTAAAAATTTGACATGTAGAAAAATGAGGCTCGTAAACGATTTTTTGACAAAATACAAAAATGAGTTTGCCACAAAGTTCTAGAAAACGGCTAATAGGGATGGAATTTGGCCATTTCTTAACGGATTTTATTGAAATTCGATACGTGCGATGGAAATGGGATTGTAAAATGATTTTTTGATAAAGCGGTCAATAGAGATGAAACTAGGCCATTTCTAAACCGATTTTGTTGAAATTCTACACGTGCGATGGCAATGGATTCCTAAAATGATTTTTGCATTAACAAAATATTGCTTTCTTTATTAATCTTGCAACTGCAAAATGTTGCAATTACAAAATGTTGCAAGTACAAAATCTTGCAATTACAAAAAAAAATTTTCTTGCAAAAAATTACATATGGCACTGTTGTTTTAATTTGACAAAAAAATGGGAGTTCAGTTTTTTCAGACTCCGATAAAACAGCACCGACTCCACGAAACTGACTCTCGCCTCTGACTTTGCAGCCTTGGTCTTTTCAAGAAAATTTTTGGGCAAAATACCTTATTTTTATGTTAAAATATTATTAGTCCGGCCGGTCCGAATTAATAAATTTTTTTTTCAGAAACAAGAGTTTACAACTAGAAGAAAAGAAAACCGGGATTTTGAAAACCGGGATTTTGAAAATCAGGATTTTGAAAACCGGGTATCGTAGTACACCCTGGTAGAATATTGTGTAGTCTTTTTGAAAATGTGGGTGAGAACCTGTGGACCCCTCTACGATCGGTGGTATAAAAAACGGAATTTTTTTGTCAAGAACCTCCCGATCTTTATTAAACTTGAAATATTTATCATAATTGTGAAGTTTCTAACATCTTTAAAACATACTAAAGCCCATAATAATTGTATCCCATTCACTAGATACTCACTAGATTGGATGATCTATTTGAAAATGTTAGTGAAACCCCGTGGACATTTCCAGAAATGGCTGGAATATTATTTGAAACCCGTCAAAAATGCTCAATTTCTAAATATAATTTTTAATAGAACGAATCTCAAAAATATACTTTACTTAAATCTTAGGAATAGGTTTATACTTTACCTTCTCAAAAATGTCAACTAGAATCTGTAGATATTTCTAGATTCGACGGCAAAATATTTAGAATGAGTCCAATTTTATAATTTTTTCTTTGAAAATATATTCCAATAGGAAAAATAATAAATTTAACAGTGTAATTTTTTAATAACTTTTTTAGCACAAACTTTACTATCATGTTTTGCTCACCTAATAAATTGTACATAGCTCCTACTACCTTTCAACTGTTATAGAAACGTTCGGAGCAGGAATCAAAATTATGATTGAGTTTCAGATCGAATGTGAATGTTACTTCTATTACTAAATGGCCTTAGGGTCAATATGATAGACTTCGCTATAAATTATTCAGTTAACTCAGCAATAAATTTTAGGAAAAATATTACATCGCCTGAAAAGTTCCCGGTCTAATACACAGATGATGCTACAAATTTAAAACCCATATCATTTTTAAATTCTACCAACCTTCAAATAGTGACGCTACTTTTGTTAATTTCAAAACCATGGAAAACGAAGAATTTCTTGTGTTGATTAAACTGATGTTTTTGATGGAACGAAAATATCGTTCTGGCTTGGTGTGCTGAATTTAAACGTGGTTGTACGACCATGCTCTGGACGCCCAAATAATGCTGTGAGTCTGTGACTCCAGAAAATATTTATAAAATCCACGAAATTGTGAAAATTGTAAAAATGTCAATGGAACATGGTGGTCATATTTTGCACGAACATTTGTTCATAAGATGTGTTAGAAGTGGGTACCGCGTTTGCTCACAATGGATCAAAAATGAAAACTCGTTGATGTATTGTTTGAAGCTGTTTAAAAGAGCAATAAAGAGGCCGGTGAACCTCGCCCGAAGCGACCAAAAGCACAACAGTCGGCTGGAAAAGTTATGGCGTAAGTATAGTAGCGAATATTATTTCGTGTTATTGGTGCGTTTGAAGGCAGAAATCGCTAAAAATGACCTCTAATGAAGAAGAACAAATTGCTCTTTCACCAAGACAATGCAACACGTATTCGCCAGATTTGGTCCTCAGCGTATATTGCTTGTTTGCACACGTCAAAAAAATGCTTCAGAGAAAGAGATTTGGCTCCAATGAAAAAGTGATTGCCGAAACTGAGGCTAATTTTGAAGACAAAGATAAATTGTTCTACGGCAACGATGTTTTAAAATCGAAGATTTAAAATGGCCATAACATATTTTGAATCCATTAATATCAGATCCAGAAAAGCTACAAGGTTAGTAAAAATTCTGGGTTTGTCATCGATTAATAAATTTCTGGATACAAATGAAGTAAGTCCTCGGACTTGTGCAATTCTGAATAAAGTAATTCAAACATACATACATATTCTTTTATTAAGAACCTAGATATGGGATGCTCTTTTCAACGGTTCTTCGCAAAATTATGTTGTTTTATGGTAAAGGATACGATTTAATGGGCCATTGTTTCATACGACTTCCACAATTCTCTGTATTGATCAATCCTCGAGCGGAAAAATAATATGATCAATATTTAATAGAAAAAAACATTCTAAGCACACCAGATCCGAACAAAAATTCACGGATTTTAGTGGAACTCCAGGACTCGATAAAAAAATGATTAGATGAACGAAAAGAATATGTCACATCATACAAACCTCGGAGCCCCTTATTGAACGTAAAAAATTATCCCTGCCGTATAAATCGTCATCGTAAAGAAAAATTATCTTTAGAAATGACTTGGGCACCATTTTTGGTAAAGAAAGCAAAAATAATTGAAAGAATTGATTTCAGAAGGAAAGATATCCTAATAAAAAAAACCAAATCTGTTGCATGCAACAAATATTTCACAGAATTCTTAAAAAAAAATCTATAAAACGATCAGCAAACGATTTTTTCATGTCGCTCATTTGGTGCAAGAGTGACACAATCCAAAAATTTAAATCGTTCAATAGAGCGATTTGAAAATATCACTCAAAAATATCACTCCTACATCTTCAATCGAATCTTAAATTTTATAATTCTTTAATATTTTGCAAATTTTCTTAGGATAGTTTCAAATATCTTAAAATGCTAATTTTTTCGCGAATTGAGTGATTTTTAGAAATACGTAACTACATAAGAGAGTATGTTTTGATTTGTGTCACGTAATTTTGATTTGTGTCACGGTTTTGCAGTAAATGAGCGATATGCAGGTTTAAACCAAGAAAACTGTTTGTGTGCTGTTCAACAAATACCGCTAACGTATACGATTTAGTTCGAGTACTAAGCTGTGTGCCTCACGTCTATTTTTTGTTCTAAATTTCCAACTAACTAAATTGAAGATGGTTAGTTCATATCATACCAATCGTTCAAAAATGGCACAAAATAAACCGTGAAACAAATGCTTAATTAAAATCTGCTGTCATCAAACTTAAATTTAACGTTCTACAAAACATTTCTAATCAGTAATTGATAAATTGTAACTAAGTTTGCTGTTTAGAACTAAGGTAAACGGCTATATAATACTGACATAGGCAGCATTACTGACATAAATCGTGAATTTGCGCAATTTTAAGAATATTACCCAACATACTAAGATTATTTTTCTTAAAATCACTAATAAGAACATTCTAGTTGCATATCCTTCTAATACATTCAAATATTATTTTACTAAAAATAATATAAATCAGTAGTAATCTGATAGAAATCGAAAACATACTTTTGTGCAACTATTTCTTAGCATTTTGCCTTAAATTTTGAAATTTTTGATTTTAGTAATCTTCTCTAAGTGTTAATTACGTTTTAAATTAAAGTTTTATCGATCATATGATTATTTTCATTTAATTATTTTACTTCATTCATGTGAAAATAATGAAAATAAATATATATTTTTGTTAAAATAGATTTGTCAGTATTAGAATCTGTAAAAAATAGCGTGTTACTTTCACTGGCACATATGTCAGTATTATTAGGTAAAGACATATTTTTTAAGCATCCTTTAATCTGGGTTGTATGCTTATTTATTGTAAAAACGAGATTTTGGGTTCGTTTTCAATTGAATGCATCACTTTACTGTCCTAATTATGACCCTAAAAATTTGTGATAGTTTGGCCACGAATTAATCAAAACGACAACGATCAGTATTGAATCCTTATTTAGCTCATAAAAAAATCCAACACATGTCAATATAACCTAGATCCTAAATTATATTTATTGTAATTAAAAGTATTTATTTCCATTTTAAGTAAATTAAAAATATTTTAATTAGTGTAAAATTAAATAAATATACACGTAATCTAAAAACTGATTCTAACTTTTTGAAGAATTTAATTTTAGTTGCCTCCTTTAAGTTGTACGTCAGTATTATATACACACATGTCAGTAAAAGAGCTATATTATATTTTATTACCATGGCAATAAAATTGAAGCATCTTCAACAATATTATAGTCCCAATGACATTATCAACGCATTCCAGCGTATGTCAAATTAGTTACTGTACAAAAAGTTGTGTATACTTTAAATGTACACATAGGACCAATCGGTTTTAATAATGGCAGAAGAGCAAAATATTTGAAGAATGGATGCCTATTAGATGCCTATTCGCAGTTCCCATCGAATATAGTTAGCATCGGATTCTTCGTCTACCATATGAAAACGAGTAATGGCCAATCCAAAAGTTTTACAATTTTCACCCCCTTGCTTCATAACAGACTGTCATTCGCATTTTGTTCAGCAGAATTCATTTGCTCTTTACTAGATATGACTAATATGACTGACATGGAGGATGCATCGCTAAGTGGGTTCTGTACTCTGACGAGGGGTCATAATAGTTGTGTTCAGCCACATCACCGACCGACACCAGACGTTGAAAAACACCATGTGCATGTGCATCCTGCCCCTATCAGCGTTCAACCCAGGTACTTTTCAATTTTACAGAATTTCTAAACAGCGATCGGTGTACCATTTCGTCTGCAATGAACACACATTGAAGTACCAACAATTTAGAATCATTTAAATTTTATTGTATATGTTATTAATTACTATATATTCTAGCATATATAGTATAACTAAACAACCGGAAGATCACTCGATTACAGTAACCTTAATAAGGCAACCAAATTTCTTTAACGGACGTAGCACCAGTCTAATAAATTTAACCATTTAATGAAGCGAATAATTGAAATATGAATATGAAAGTTTCAATAGGACCGAAGCGAAGCTTTCATTGACATTTTCGAAATCGTCCTGCAATAAAAAAATATGACATTCAATTTAGAAATCATTGAGCAATATTTGATACCCATTGATGACTCATATTGATCAGCTGGATCGGTTCAAATTGAAAATGTAAAATTTCATTCAAATTTTGTTTTAGATCATCATTTTGATTTCAAATATATTGTGTCATTACCACGTATCAAGAAAAGCGGCTATTATTGCATCATTCGATTCTCAATCGAACATTTTTCCAACGATCTAAAGAGTAAAATTATCAAATGTTGCGTGTTAGCACAGCTAAATAAATGTAGCAACATGTCATTTTCATATCAAATCAAAATTTAAGCAGACGGTGCTTAAATGCCACGTCCGGTCCAATAAACGTTATTTTGAGTTTAATATTGCTAATTTACCTGTGCAATAAACGCAATAAAACAAAGCTTTGCTTTCGGCACAAAAGAAGAAACAAATACATATTAAGAGAATATTCGTTTCTATTTTTGTGCGTCAGAGGTTTTATAATTGATATTAAGCAAAATACAAGTATTTTGGTAAGTTTTCATAAACTCAATAGTATGTCAGTATAGAGAACAAAAATGGTCAACAATAGAAACACGCATTTTTCAATAGCTCAGTATTATGTACAACATACCGTCTTTTCTAAAATTTTAAAATTATAAATGAAAAATATTTTTCATTTAACATTTTCTATTACTATCTGATTTTTAAATAAACAAGTGTTTTAAAAAGTAAACCAGCTCATAAAATATCTGGTATTTTCTAAGTAATAATGAAGATCAAACATCAAATTGTCGTGCCATATGTCAGTTTATAGCCACTTTAATTATCGGGTAGATTTTGGTATATAAATATTAGAGACATCTAACAATATCTGGGTGAACTAACGATCAATTTATAGTTAGTGGGAAATTTAGACAAAAAAAATCGGTGTCAGGCACACACCATTTTCTCTCTCTTTCTCTGGCACTATATCCCATCAAGGGATTTGGCCGCCTCAAATGAAGTTTCATAATCATATTTTCATTCCGGATAATGGGTGATTAATTCATTGATCCTAAACCAGCCAGGAAATTTTTTCCTTGTCAGCACCGGGAATCGAATCTGGTACCTCCGGTCTCTGGAGCAAGCATGCTGACCACTTTGCCACCGGGCACAGCATTAGACTTACAAAAATAATATATTGTGAACTTCTGATAATTACATTTAAAATTCTTAAAGATATACTTAAGTTCCATCGGCCTCTTTACCACACCTACGATATGCAATATGGCCACCTAGGACGGAACTCGATCAATTCTTAACCGATTACGATGGGATTGGATATGTTGAATGGAGATCGGATTCTTAAATGATTTTGAGAAGAAATTCTAGAACTTGTCCACCTGGGACGGAACTCGGTAATAAACTGGCGTCTTTATTGAAGCAAGCGGCTCGTGATGTTAATATGTTTCTGGTAAAGCTGTATGCCTTAACATTTATCACCAGTAAGTAACCCCTCATGTAATTAGTGGGTTGAATGGCAGGGCAACTACCTACTCTCACAAAAAAATCTCGGTATGAAAAACCGAAAACTCTCTATGATGTCTTCTAAGACCTTGACATCCAAGAACCTTTCGAACCAAGCAAAAATTTACACTTTTGGAGTACTTGCAATACAAGAGCATTAATGGTCTGGGAGTTAATTCCATAAAACAACCAATAATTACACTCTCCACTACAGTAATGATCCGAAAAGAGGAAAATTATGATTCAGTTTCTCATCTTCTGGCGAGTATAGCAGTTTATTATTTTATAATCATATTTATCCAACGTGTCAAATTTCATCATTATCGGTTAAATAATAACCATGTCCCGTACTAGGTGACCATAATAAAGAACTTCTTCTAGAAATCATTAATGAATCTCATTTCCATTAAACAAATCCAATCCCATCATAATCGGTTAAGAATTGATCGAGTTCCGTCCCAGTGGCACTATTCTGGCTTTCCCTGAGAATAGGGAATAGGGAAAAATATTTTCATAGTATTTTTGTCTAAATTGTATTTTTCTGACCTACTGAGAAAATAAGTTTGCTGTAAATATTTTCAAAACAAAGTTAATTGGGAAACTTTTGTTCCACAAAAAATTTACAGGGAAAAATATTTTCCCATTTAACTTTGTTTCGAAAATATTTACACCAAACTTATTTTCTCAGTAGGTCAGAGAAATACAATTTAGACAAAAATACTATGAAAATATTTTTCCCTATTCCCTATTCCCAGGGAAACTAGAATAGTGGCCATATTCCAGAATTCATCCCAAAATTCGTTTTCAAAATTATTTAAGAATCCCATTTCTACCCAACATACCCAACCCCATCATAATCGGTGAAAAATTAATCGAGTTCCATCCCAGGTGGCAACATTTCTTCCCAAAATCGTTTAAGAATCCCATTTCCATCCAACATCAAAATCGGTAACCGAAAAATGGAATGTAAAAAATTGTTCGTTAAATCGAGCATCCGTAAAATCGGGATCCGTTAAATCGACGGTTTACTGTAAATCGACAAATTATTTAAAAAGTAACACTGTTTTGCAAACCACTTTAAATATGGCATTTACAATGAATAATAGAATAAACAAAAACAATGACACGTGACATGCATGTGTAGTAAAATTAAAACAAACATTTTACACTGATTTCATATCACACATTTTGGGACAAAATCGATATACTACTTTAAAGAACGTATATCGATTTTGTCCCAAAATGTGTGAAACGAAATGAGTGTAACCGGAAAGATATAGTAGTAGCATTTGTGTTTGTGTTAGTGACGTGTGTATGATTGATTGTTATGTTTTACTGCTCATACATGTCACGTGTCATTGATTTTGTTTATACATATTAATCCTTTGAGTGCCAACATAATTTCGACCATCGTATTGAGGGCACTCAGAGGGTTAACCATTGTAAACACCATATTTTTGTGTTGTAACAATCTCTTGTGAAAAAGTGCAGCAGAAAACATTCGTCACTTTGCAGCAATATGATTGGTCGAAAAAATTGCTTGAATGAATGAACGAACGAACGCAACACTGAATCCGCCTTTACGTGTTACTTTTCAAATAATATATGTATTTTCGATTTTTTTTATAATAAACATTTTATTTTTAAAATTTATGAAATTTAAAATAAATGTATTTTTGAAAGATTATTTCTTTTAAATGTTGCCCGTAACTGCAGCTAACATGGTCCACTCTGAAGTTCCAATTTTCCTCAATCGTAACCGGCTTATCCATGTAGATTTTGGACTTTACGAGCCCCAAAAGTCTAAAGGTGTGGTATCACATGATCTAGTAGGTCACATGATCTAGTCCAATTCAATGGTCCAAAGCGTGAAACTAATGCTATAGCCACATTACTGGTTTCATAACTATGGTTTCGAGTTAACCATGGATTCGTTGTAATGTGTCACCCCTAACAATGGTTTGCAACTCGGTTTACACATAGTTTCGGAATGAGATATTTTTTCTCATCCCAAAGCATTTTTGTGCTCCCAACGCCGAATACATCAAAAATGGAGATTCCGGACACTAATAGTTTACCAAGCAAATCTAGTTTCCTTTGAGTTTTCTATTTGTCATTGAGATATTTGGTTGGCGGGCACAAATTGATTTCTGTTCTGTCAACAGAAAAGTTATTTATGACAATTTAAAAGTCAATTAACTGTCAATCTTGGCATTTTTGTCAATGCCTACTCCATTACTATTTAAAACCAAACAAGAAGACAAAAGAAATTGTAGTGTGTCTTGAGTTTTCATCTCGCAAACCATAGTTTCATAATCCTAGTTATGAAACCACATATGTGTCTATGGTAAAACTGGTCTTCGAAGTGTTCTCGTAATAAAGCCGCGTTTCATAGGCTGTATCGCAAGTAGCTCCGTCTTGTTGGCACAAAATGTCGTCGAGATCACGGGCTTCAATATCAGACAGCAAATAGACAGCAAATTAAAAATTCTCAGCAGAAAGTTTTATGAAAAACCAGAGAATTTATGAAAAAGAAGAAAAAATGTATGTTTAAACGTTTTGAAGCGATGAAAGTTAATTTTCTTTAAAAAACGATTTGTGTATGTATAGTGTAAGGACTCTCAAAACATACTAAAATTACATTAACACAAGGCAACATCAAAAAAATGGCCATCGTTCAAAGCACTCCATACATTTCTGAAGTCATTTTACGTGAGCTGAAAAACTGAAAACGTTTCACATTAAAATTACTTCATAAATGTATAGAAGGCTAGCGACGCCAGGTGTGAATCTTGTGTTGCCCACGTATATAGATTATGTTCTAGGCTACCATAAAAACATAACCCAGGGTAGTTACATGGGGGTTTTTCTAACACTTTTGCTAAAAAACTGAAAACATTTCACATTAAAATGACTTCAGAAATGTATGGAGTGCTTTCAACGATGGCTTCAAAACATTTCAAACATACATTTTCTCTTCTTTTTCATAAATTATCTGATTTTTCATAAAACTTTCTGCTGAGAATGTTTAATTTGCATAAAATTATCAAAAATTTTCTGTTGGCGTAAAAAACTATCAGCAGACAAAAATTTAATTTTTGTGATAGTGATGCCTCTAGCGGTGAATAGCAAAACACATTTTTGCTGCTGGAAATTTTGTGCTATCTTATACAGCATGACGAAATGTGTTGAAAAAAGGAAATAAGCACCATAACAATTAAACCGATTCGCCCGGATCGGGTTATTTTGGTACTGCCCATCATAAAAATGCCTCAAATACGAACAAAACAAAAAAAAAAACAAAAACATAATTGTGTATTGTACACTGTGCACGTATTCGATTATTTTTGCTTCACTCATTTTAAATGAGTAACTCAAGGGACAAAATCGATGCCCTGGTTTCATTATAGCACACAAGCCTAATGTCGTACATCCAAAGAACAAGAGAAAACGTGTATTTCATTTGTTTGGCACATGTTCTCAACTAAAAGCTCAGGATAGTGGTATGACTAAGTCATAAGGTATAGATATAGGATTAGTATGTGTCTATGCCAATCCTTTACGCAGCCATTCTAACCTAATAATAAGGAATATTTGTCTAAATCGAATAGTATTATAAACATAATGAGAGGAGGTTCGTGACTTTTCAAATGAAAGTGAATTAAACTGACCCGGAAATTTAAAATAATTTTCTTATCTTTCGCATGGAACAAAATGTGTAGTTATCTCAATGAGTGGTTTCTAGGAGCACATGGGTCACTAAAGCGGATGGTAACTCTACCACTGCGACCAAAAAGATGGACTTGCATTTTTTCTGCACATGTAAGGAAGCATCAGTCAAACAGTAATGATATTGCAAAAGTTTTAAATACCTTGAAATTTTTGTATGATTCATTTAAAAAATACCAAATCTCGTATAGTACTTTTCAATCAGCTTTGACCGCGAAAGCTAATGATCGCTATTGAAGTATTTTGGAAGCAAATGATCATGCGAAATTTGACAGCATAATAATTACCCATCGGATTATTATTTGATATTAGATTTTGAGATCAATAAAACAATTCAAAATATTTCCGGTAAATTATATTTAAATTACATTAATTATCAGTGAAGCTGCGATTCATTACCGGTATACATACATTATATCTATTAAAGTTATAGCTCTAGGCTGAAAAAAACAGGTGTGCGATCTTGAATACTTTTGTAATCTAAAACTATTAATATAAATGAAAAAAAAATGATCGACGCATTTGTAAGAAGTTCAATAAAACGATATATGCTTCCGATCCACAACAGTTATTTGAATTACGTGTGTAAATTTAATTATTTAGACATTACAGTAGTAAAAAATTCAAAGAAGCTTAATGCTTCATTAAGCTCTTATAAGGACTGTTTTGTTACAACAAATATTAAAAGTGATTTATTTGTGTAAGTCAAAGTTGGGTGTTCAAAATGTCCACTAACTTAATTTTGTAGCTTTTCAAAACTATAAATATTTTATTTCAAATGAGATTCAAGTCAAAATGACCGGTTGGTAGAGATATCAAGGTTTGGTATATGTAGTGTTAATAAAAACTATATTACAATGCTGTGTCATCTGCAACAGCAAACCGTCATATTTGTCGTTTGTTGTGTTTATAAAGAAATTTTGGCTAAAAGCATTAATTTGCGATTAACCCAATATACATAAAAAATTGATATTTTATTCATTTCTGTGCAGTAGTTTTGTGTGTCGAAAATAACCATAAAAAAAATCTTTAAATTGAAACGACCTTATTTACATAATGATCTACTTAGGCAAAATTGATTAAATAATGGTAATACTTATTATTCCAGTTTTGTACGAATAAATCGAGCACGACGCACAAAAATCATAAATACATTCCTAAACGCTTTGCTACAATTAAATCGAATTTAAAAATTCAAGTGGCGACTGAATATTAACCGGTATATGTAACTAAATAATATTGGTCAATATATTTTCCATTATTGTCATGTTTTCGGGTAGTGTGCCATCGACTGACTCATTCCCAAAAAAATATTTTAATCGTACCTAAAACAAATTTTATCTAAAAAATTTGTCACTCAAATATAAACAACCTAACATTATTTAATCACTCATATAATTTGCCATGTATATTGTATACACTACCGTGTTATTAGTTAATCGAGTAATCACCATAACAAATTGTTAGCCAATTTGTTTGAATTGAAAAATCTACTATGTTACACCATACAATGTAAAGACATCTTAATGGGTCTGTAATGCAATAAAGTGCGATTAACAACAAGACAAATTTTTTTCATCAGCATTTTCTTTCTGTCTGTATAAATATGTGTTTATATGTAGGTACTTTCGAAAAATCAAATTACTTAATACAAATCAAGAAGCACTTTCCAATTTATTATATGCACTTGTGTGTACATAGTCGCGTGTAATGTAATTGTTTGAGGAAATTGTATTGATTGATTTATTGATTTTAAATGTGTACGCGAACCATTGTTATATTAACGTCAATAAAGGTGTACATATTATGATGGTGCTGCACATGAGGTATTCGAAAATCACGATCTCAAAGAATTTAGGTTTAATAAAGTGTTATATGTCAAGGCAGGGATTAATTCTTAGATCTATAAGATTAAAAGCACACCGATAATTAATTTTCTACGAATTTGGGACTATGTGTGATTTAATTGATCGTTTTAAATTATAGACACCGAATACAATTATTGTAACATATTTTCTTTGTATTTTGGGATGATATTCAAAAAGATCTTATTTCATTTTGGTCGAATGCTAAATATGTAAACCGTGGGAAAACTATTTCTTAATAAAAGATCACCTGCATACAACTCTTTCAGTTTGACTGTCAATAACACTATTATGCTAGCATTAAAATCACTCAGTCCCTTTCAGAATATCCCGCGATATAAAACTCGATGGCAAACAAGAATTAATTATAGCGAATTATCAGAAAGTTTGACGTATTGTGACTGGACTTCGGTATTCTCTACTGATGATCCAAATTTGGCCAATCCGATTTTTATTAGTAAACTTACCGATGAAATGATTAATAATAAATTGATCACAAAACTCCCAAGGCACGATTTCAAAACTAAACTATGGATGACAAATTCATTACTGAATTTGATTAATTATAAATAAAAACAGTTTTAGCCAAAAACTTGAGAAAGAATCAAAATAATACGACGCACGATAACCAACAAATGATTTTTTAAAACTTAGTTTTGTTCCGGTGTAGACTTAAAATCTAAATGGAAGGTTGTTTATGCCATTTTGAACAATATACGGGGCAAAAACGCAATTCCATCAATCGACGTTGGTGATAATAGAATTGAAACTGATCCTTCTAAAATTGTCAATATTTTTAATGAATTTTTTATCAACGTTTGTTAGGTTGCGAATGAAGAAAACGTTTATATTGATGATAATTCACTCGAATTGTAACAGCATAAGTTTTTTTTCCCTGTTTGTCAAACTGAAATATTCACGATTGTGAGTGATCTAGAAAATACTCCTTCTTACGGTATTGCCAAAGTATCTCATATAATAATTAAAAAAATAATTTGGAGCGTAGTTCATGTTTTGACTTTTATCTTTATATATATAAGTAACAGCGTATCCCCAATGTGAGAACATATCTGCTATTTTCAGAAATTCCGGTAGTATGGTAAAGTAAAATAATTGTTATTGTAAACAGTCAAACTTATAGTGGTATTCACAATCCTTTAATGGAACCGACTTTTAACAAGGAAATTCGGGGTTGCCCAAAAGAAGTATAACCTAGACCCAGTTAATTACAAAACTTCAAACTTAGTTATATATATAAAAATTATAGAAGAAATAATCGAGGATATACGTGAGTTGTGTAAATTATTTTCGAAACATTTGGAAAAGTGAGTTTTGCGGAATGGAACACTTTCATTAACAAAATTAAAACCTTCGAGAAAAGAGGCAATAAAATCATGAAATGAAACAGTGAAACAAGGAAATCAAACAAGATTTCATCCTTGAAAAAATCTGAATTTCAGAATCTCGTATGTGTTAAACTTTAAATTGTTAAACCAGTGCACCTAGAATACTAATGGCCTCATTGCTTTAAAAATTTTGCTAAATGACGTCATTTTTTGTTGATGTTTCCGTTTCTTGATTATAGTGGCAGTAAAATCAAATAAATGATGAGTTTTTGTATAATTTTTTTTCGTAAAACGTTAATCGCGGTGAAAAACCCAAAAAAATTCAACAATAATATCAATTAAAAATATATTACGGGCTACAGTTCAGAAAATAAACTATCAACATCTGGTACTCTAGGTGCATTTGTTAACCACACTGTGTTGAAATAGACAACTGAACGGTATCAGAAAGAGATGGACGTTATGTCATCATAAAAACCATAAGATTTAATTGAAAATTCATTTCGTCTTTTTTAATGTTGTTCAGCTCCCTCAACATGAGGTTTCACGATATGAGCGATAAATTGAACGATTTTAATAAAATGTATAATAATGTTTGATGTCAGGTTTCTCAAATTTATTTTCTAAAAATACTTCATCGAACGCATAATTCATTTAAATTTTGTTTTGAAAATTTCTCAATTTACAAAACTAAAGGCTAAACGTTTTAAGTGCATAGGTCTCATCAAAGGAATATATATACATAAGCGACATAACTCCATTTTTATATGAATTTCTTTCGACTCAAGGATTCGATCTTTTACATCAGAATAGGAGTGGTAAAATTGTTTAAATGGTAGATAATAGATAGCGCTGGTAGTTTTCAAAAAATTAAATATGATTATAAAATCTTCGCAGTATACATCTAAAATTTAATGTTACTTTGAATTTGGCTGCACCAACCGTATTGCTGTTATTCGTAAAATCTAAACCATATCTAAACTAACTAAAGATCTAAACTATTAAGCGTGTAAATAATTAAACTAAAATGGTAAAATTTGATTTAACGGATAAAACAATATCTAAATTGGCATTTAATTTTTCCACTGTTGGAATTTTGTGCTACATGAATGGATGTATGTATATGTATCATATTCATAACCTACAAATTATGCATTGAACTACTATTTTTTAGATAGTAGTCAAAAAAGAATTATACGAGAAAATTTTGGAAACCGTGAATAAAACGGTTATGGTGGATTATACGGCGAATATTCGCCAAAGGTTAAATATGAGTGAAGCTATACCGAAAGAGCTTTCAGATCGATTGTATTACCTACATTGAAAGAAAACTGAAGTAGCCTCTCATTAATGAAAGCTATGGAACTCGAAGAATACGGTTAGTTGAAAGATCCAAAAACGTTAATATCAGGAATTCGATTTCAAAATTGAAATGATCGATAGTGTTTACGTTTGAGAGGTAACTATCAGGATATTTTTGCCTTTTAGTCATGCAACCATCCGACAAAAATTATTCAAATGTACTATATTTGGCATGAGAAATCTTAGTCCTTAACTGGTGGGTCGGTATTGGAAAATTTAAATCGCTTACGGGAGGGTTAGTATATCGACAACAGCAATTTCAATGATATTCAAGCTGTTCAGCGACGGAACTGATTGATACACTGGAGTGTACAAGGGTTTTACCATCACAATGAAGGATGAGACGGTTATCGAAATGTTTTTGTATAAACCACTTTATTTGATTGTCATTCAGACAATGTGTTTTCGCCTTTTACGGTATTTGACCACATTGGTTATCATTAATCAAGGACGGCGTATTGCACTAAAAGATTTGATTAAAGTTATTCAATCACGGAATTCTTGGAGCATTTATATTTGTAAATTATTTTGAGGGGCTCGAATGAAACTACAAATGCCAAACAGTAATCAACGACGATTTCTTTATAATCGGTTGCTTAGATGAATTTGTTGAAAACGCCCGTTTAATGATTTCTGGAACATTTTGCAGAATCCATCAATGCGTTACCATAGTATGTTGGATGATAAATTAAACAAGCTGAATGCTGAAGTATGGCTTTAATTCGTAATACTGGGACGAAACCTTTGTCACCATATCAACATCTATTTGAAATAAGTAATTGATTCCCTCTCGCTTCGTTCGGAAGCTCTCACTGGTATTGTAGAAAGAAACCCAAACTAAAGTACAAGAAAGTGGTGAAAATAATTGAAAGTACTAATAAACAATTTACGGAACCTATAAACATTTTTTCTTTTTATAGTCACACGATAAAATTGAGAATCCAGAATAATCCGAATTTATGAAAATTAAATTTTTAATAAAAAGCTGGAAATTTTCTTAATCAACAGTTGTTTTAGTTTTAAAAATTGCAGGTAAACTACATTCGACATAAGTATTGTTCTGAACACATTAACTACCGCCAATTTTGGTCAATGCACAATAGGAATTACCGAAGATTACAAGTAATGCCCGAGTACGTAAAATCGCTACATTGAGTTGCTTTACATCATCGACAAATCCAATAGCGTTTTGCCGGTCCTTAATCGCCATTGTTTCGTTAAGCGTACGGTTGCAATGAGTATAATGTGTCATGGTCACTGGAATTCTTCGAGACGCAGCTTTTGGGACTCCCATATCGGACTCCTCAAACGCGACACTGTTGACTGCAAGGGGCAATTGTGCGGATGTCGAATGAATTATATTCATTCTGATATAGCTTGATGACGAATTCAAATAATTGGGTTGCCTCTGCTGAATTTAACCACGATGGACTGTGGATGTGGTAGATTCTAATCACTTAATCCGTGGACAATATTTTTTACTCGATCTGGACATATTCGATCAAAAATATTTGATATACGTCCCAAAGAATATAGTATACTAGCTGACCCGGCGAACTTTGTTTCGCCCCAAATTACTTCGCCCGAGCAAACATTTTGTCTTCCACAAAAACTGATATTGTCAAACAACTCAACTCAATTCTCAATAGACGATTAAGTTGAGTGGCCATTCCATTCACTTTTTCATCAAATTCTACACTAAAGGTAGGTTTATGGTTGCGTTCGTTCGTTCGGTCATTTGTTCGACCAATCATCTTGTAGAAAAATCCAGAAGCAAAAATCATCATTTTTGAGCAATATGATTGGTGGAGAAAATTGTCAGAACTAACGAACGAACGCATTTATAAAGGCGGTATAATGTATTGAAAAGTGAATAAAATGTCGATTCAAACTTAGGCATCTATCGGAAATTTATGTTTTTTACAAATTGTTTTTGTGATTTGTTAATCATCATAGCGAACGTCAAACGAACGGAGAACTGAATGCACTTGCAGTCGAACGGAATGTCAGTTGGAATCAGAGGAATTCTCGGAATTAGAACATCCTCTCTTTTGAATTTGCCCTTGATGATCGTCGCTTGAATCACGTGATTCATCAGTTCCTTCACAGCTAATCTCGTTCCGTTACAAAATCTCGGATTGCTCAGATTGCGCAGAATGATTATCACACATCCGACCTAGATCATCAAGTTATGCGGTGGTATTCCAGACAAATCAAGCGCTTTCAAATACTCGGTCTGAGCGTTATTTGCCCCGTCTTGATTGGTCACACAGTCAACAGATTTGTAACAATGCATTTTCTCAGAGGTTTGGTTTTGAATCAAGTAATCAGTCTCAATCAAGTAATTCAAACATGTCTTCCTTGTTCTTCGCTGTCAAAATCGCACATTCGCTGAGCCGATCGTGATTCCTATAATTTCGGCGGATGTCCGGAAACACTTTCGTGATAAGGTCTTCTTTCGACGTCGTGAACATGGAAAAATTCGAGGAAAACGAAATCAATCCAGTCGAAACATAACACGAATTTGACAAAGTGCTAACAGTTGTTTGGAAAAATCGAGTCGTTCTGTAACGTGACTCTCATGTTCGTGGTCAACTTCCTTCATCAATGCGTCGTATACGTTCCTTTGCTCTGAAATCAAAAGCGGAACATTCGTTCATACTATTTGGCTCATTGAATTTCGATCGTACACTGGCTCTCGTTGCAATGAGTTATGTATCGAAAGACTTGGTGCTGGCATACCCAATTTCGATAAATAGCTGCAGCACATAAGCACGCACATGTCTTCGATCATGATCATAGCTTCGTTGCGTATCTCGTCGTTCAGTTCAAGCTCATAATTCGATATTGCAATGTGAACTCGATGCAAAATGTCGTCAGTCACCTCGTCTTTGTTCCACAATTTCAATGCGTTCGATGAATGACATGTCGAGATAATGATCGCGACCAATGTACGAATTTGATTTGCCGGCGCAGACAAAGTGGCATCAGCGATTGTTGAGCCCCAATGTCAGTTGTTTTCCATAAAATTCAGACGTTGACAAGCCTCTAGATAAGGGGCGTACAACATACCATGTATAGTACGAAGCTGTTCAAACAAAGTAGGACCACGAACATGGAACAAAAGCAAGTGCAGATAGGAGGCTTCGTCTTGTTGTGGATGAACGATATGCACACGGCCAAGAGCATCAGTCGAATACACATCGACGTATCCTGCAACAGGTTGACCTTTCATTCGTCGTTGAAACTTCTTTGTCGAATGGTTCCAAGTATAATAGCGTGGCATTTTCGCGTAAAGCAATATTCGTGCGAATGGATCACTTTAAAAAATTTCGAAGAAATTCGTGAGTGCTGTAGCTGGTGGTCGGTCTGCTCGTTGTACTGTATTAGCTTCCGTGAAATAGACCCGCTGTCCATTCACCAAATGCGCCCACAAATGATGAACAGTGGGTTGACGTTCGTGTATTTCAAATGAGAAAATATGCCAAATCGCCTCATTGCAACTGACATAACGGATTAATTTGCATCCACAGCAGCAATGCCGAACACAGCCATATCGCTATCAACATATGTCGCTGGGAGAATGGTCAATTGGCCGACGTTGGTTGCATCTCCTTCCAAAACGATGGAATCTCGTAAATAAATGTACCGCTTGGAACATAATTTTGATTGTTTGAAGCGGATGAAATTTGAACATTCCGTTTCGATCTTGACATACATATTGACGCAATACTGTTGAAACAATCGACGATATCTCAAAAGATGATTGCACGCCTTGTCGCATCATCAACCAATAAGTGTATAAATGAATGGAACTGACCCTTTTATTCGTTTCTTCACCTGAAAGTACAATTGACAGGTCAATAACTAAACGGTCAGCGGATTGACCAACTTTATCTGGAAGTGGTAGCCATCGTCTCTCTGACAAAACATCAACGGATATTGAAGTGCATCATAAGACCGATGGTTTTCGTACACGCGCTGCACTGGTCCGTCATTACGCCGGTTTATCACAATATCACGCAATTCCATATTTCCGCCAACGATCACAACTGCGACTTTGTTGATAGTGGGAGCATTATACTGACGTACATGGCCTCCGGTTGGTTTTTGTCTGCTCTATGGTGATTATTTGGTGATCATCGGAAGTCATTGTCTCCAAAATAGTTTTAAACAAACAAACCAGAGCATTGTGCTCTTGTAAAAGACATTAAAGTTCTTCGATTATCTCTCGTTTTGACGCATTGAAACACGCAATACGATATCTTAGTTCAAATTCAGAATTTCCAACGAAATAAATTTGAAGGAAATAATTATCGAAATCGTAAAAATTACACCGAATTTCATATGATTGTAATAATGATACCGTTTTTGGACGCAATGCACAAAATTCAAATATCATAAAACAAATTCCCATATAAAACGCTATTTTGGTTTTCTTTTGGGTTTTTTCGAGTTTTCCTGTTTTTCCTAAACCGCCACTGTATTGAGACGAACAAAGCAAAAAAAGAAGCATCCAAATCGGTCGTGTCGTTCTCGAGTTTTTGCGACACTAACGCACGACAATTGATTTTTATATGGATAGATAGATAGAGAAAATAAATAGACTGGATAAAAAACAAAATATTAAAAATCATGCAGCCTCTTAGCCCAAGCGCCGAACTTTTAACCACTGCACCACCCATCTCATAGAAAACGTACATACAAAATTCATATAAAAAAGGCTTTTTATTCGATTTTTCGGGTTTTCCGACTTTTCCAGTGGATTTTTTCAAAAATTTCTTTCGTAAGAACCATCTCATGGCAATTGCGAACACAACAAAAAAAGATTGAGCCAAATCGGTTTAGTCGTTCTCAACTGATGTACAAGTCAACTCAACTGTTCTCAACCGATGTCATTCTCAACTGACATACATTTTTTACAACATTTTTATATAAGTATATAGATTCTTGCCCATGCTAAATTTTTAGCCTTAACCGAATCATTTTCATTAATAATGCTCATTGTTTGACAAATGATCGCGAAAAATTTGACAGAAGTCGAAGAGAGGGAATTTATTTTTACACTACTAGCAACTTTTATTGTTTACAACATGATTTTTTTTTTTCAAATTTAGAGCCATTTATTGGAGAACGTGGAAACTATTTTAGGAGTATTATCAAAAAAAAAAATGGTTTCTGTAGATAAAGTAGATAAACTGCGACATAAAGTAAAGACTGGACGACAATTAAGCCAATGAACATTAGAAAAGGTTGATGCAGTGAGGCAGAGTATTACTGAATGTCCAGGTATCTCTGCAGGAAATTTTTAGCAAAAACTCATATCTGAGTGACGAAGCACATTTCGACTTGGTTTGCTTTGTTAATAAACAAAATAGCCGCTAATGGGGCACCGAAAACCCTCAATTGATGCACCAAAGAACATTAAATCATCGGCATAATAAATACACCACTCGTTGTATCATGCAAATTTTACGAATAATGTTAAAAAGTGGATATCGGTTGACCGCCGCGATCCCCTAATTTGACCCCTCCCGATTTCTTCCCTTGGAGGTCCTAAGATGGAAAGGTGTACACTAATAAACTAACTACAACCACCTCAACGCTTACGGATAACATTAAAAGGTCGCCAGAGGCGACCACTTAACCGACTAAACGCACCCGTATGAGTATTTCATGTTAATTTCCATTTCAATAAATTTGTGAGTGAATATTTATTTTAAGACAATTCTTAATAACCCAATTATCCGATGAAAAATATTTATTTTCATAAGTTTCAATAAGAAATTTGGTTTACAAAAGTACATAACATGAATTAACAGAAAATCTTTGATAATCGAATTTTACCTTAAACGTTATAATGCGTCGATGATAAATGACATTAAATTACCTATCGAAATTGAAATTAAGGAAAGACTAAAATGAGAAATATGTATAAGCGAGCAAAATTAAAAATCGAGTATAGAAAATATAATTTTAGTGAAACAAGATTTAATTAAAATAAACCAATTAATCACAATCAGTAACTGTCGAAATTTTAAATTTATTTACTACTTTCGATTAAAGAATTCAAAACTCGGTTTGAGTGGAATTTAACCAAAGTTCCAAGATTTTTGAAACTTTTACGAATGAAGCAAATGTATTTATATAATTTTGAAATAGTTTGATAAGGTCAAAGAATGTCAAGTAAACCAATCACACAATTAAAATAATACTCAATACTTGAGTATAATATTCCGATCATTCAACTCAACTTCAAAACTACTCAAGTACAAGAGATACAAGTTTATAACACACACTGTGTACCAACCAAGGTTACCCACCACAGTTAAATTATAAATGTTATTTTTGTCAATCGAAATTTTATAAATGTCATCGCAGCAGCAAAAGGTATTTTAATCGAATTGTGATAAATTACCTCTAACGATTATGAATCACGAACTTTTTGTTACACGCTTTTAGTTGTGATTAATATTCATTGTTAATTTGATGGTATAATAGGAAGTACCTTGAGGTATCATCATCTTGTAAAAAATTAAATTAATTAATTCCATAATTTTAAAATTTAATTATGAATTCTAATTTAATTTTTAGCATGGTTTTCTGCCACACATAAAATTACTCAAGTCTTATGTAATAATTTCGATTTCCAATCTATACACGTAAAACTATAATCTGATTTTGTTTTCATTTGTAAAATTTAATTATAACAAGAAACTTCCATTTACAAATCTTAACTATTACAAGAAACAGAGCAAATCACATTTTTGTTGTTTGTTATCTCTCGACTATAACAACAATAATTACTTAATCCAAACTCCAAAGATATATACTGAAAATGAAACTGATTTTTTTTGTTGTACTGTGGTCGTTGTTGTTGTCTGTACACATAAATCATAAATTTATGTAAATTTTATTATTTATGTAATTTACATAAAAATTTACGTGGTTTTTTGTACAAAAATGTATGTTAATGCTTTTCTACATAGAGAATTGTTTATTTTAGAAATGCCAATCGAAACAAGAATATTCGGCAGCTTATCGCGCAGATTATCTTTTTACAAACTCAAACTTGTTTCGAAAATGTTAAGTATTTAAGCGGTTGATTCAACCCGCACAAAATCCATGTTTGAGTTTATGTTTTATGAAGTGAAAATTAGTAATGTGTATTTTAACACGGGCCTTACGTGATTTATGAGTAATGAATTTTTGATGAAATCGTCCTTGATGGTAGCATCTTCAATAATCGTGCATAACACTACTTAAGAAATAGTATACCGAATTGGTATGTCTTAACGTCGTAAGTGAAAGGTCATTTATCTGATTGCGGTATATATATTCACATATTTGCCTAATGTATTTTAATGCCAATCATGGTCTTCCGTTCTTTTGAGGTAAATCAAAAAAGGGTAAAGTTCAGTCGAGAATAATATATATTTTGTGTAAAGGTTTTAATGGCACCAAGCGTTTATTCACCATTTCATATGTAATTTGCTGACGATACTAAAATACATGTAAATTGTGTACACCGCACAGCAACACAAAAAATTAACATGCTTGTGTTAATTAAATTTATAAATTAATATAATAAACATATATGTACATTATTACATATTCGGTATATATAAGTATAAACGAGTAGAGCAGATTTTCAATTAATTTAATTAAATTTTACTTTCGAAAAAAATTATATTAATTTAATTATTATATATAGATCACATGTAAGTAATTATATCGGTTATAATATACGAGTATGAACATATGTACAATTTAATGTTATTATACAATTAATTAACGTTTTATTCAACGAGGATTTATTAGTTAATTATTTTGTTAACAAGATTTTTAATCATAAACGTAAGATTTGGCGCATAAGATGAAATCGATAGGATTCGGACATTTTTCTTAATTGTTTAATTTGTATTTTTACGCTTCAAATTAAATTTTCATTTTAGCCGACTGTCATCTACTAAACAGATTAACATTGGAAAAATATTGCATTGTTAATAGATCTCACTAACAGGCATGTTCGGAATGATAGGTCACGGCCCCGCTGCCAATCGTGTTTACACCAAACCTACTTCATCGTTAGTTTCATGCTATTTTTCTTTTAAGTGAGGACAATCAGTGTTGTGTCGTATTGTCTACACCACGTAGATAATTAATATTCTACACGTGTAGACAATGTATGTAGAAAATTAAGAAAATGGCGTTGACAATGTAGAGAATGTAGACAATGTCGAAAATTATTATTTCTGTTAGCAATTATTAAAATTCTTTCTTTCACATTGAAAATTATGATGTGGTAATGAAACATATTTATATATGTTTATGTTACAGTTAAAGTGCGAAATCGTTAAATGAACAAAGTTAAATAATTTTAAAACCGTTTACATGATAAAAATCGGTTTTAAAGAGGGCCTATGTTGGGAGGATTAAATGATGTAAGAGAGGTACAGAAACTTACCGCATGTTCGTGAAAGTTAGGTTGGCCGATAAACTTCAATGGTAATCTGTCATACACTACTGATCAATTCACTACATATTTGACTAACAAATTTCGAGCGTCCCTATTGAAAGATCCTTTACAATGTTTACCATGTAATAAAATGATAAATCATAAAAAAATGAGATAAAAACTGACCATATGAGTACAAGTTACTCGGGTTCATATAATAAAAGCCAAAATATGACCGAAGGCTCACTTGATATTTTAAGCAATCGTTTTTCTCTTTATCTACAATTTAAGAGGACAGGGAGTCTACTGGTTTGGACCGTCAAACGCTGTAGGGTTCTATTGCTTTGATTTCCACCCACGCATTTACGAGTTGTTTTGTTTATGCTATCATCGTTCGTTTCCATGTTAGAGCTGCTCGACGACTTCCCGTCTCTCCTGGGTTCCATTTCAGAAAACCTGCTTGTCATTTAATTATGCGACTTTCTCAATGTGGGCCAGTGTTCCATCTCAAGGAGATCATTATTTGTTGTTTTGTTGGGCAATCGGTATTCTTCTAAGGCATTTATTTACAAATACATGTATCGTATTCGATCGTATGTTTACGATTCCAGGTTTCGCAACCGTACAGCAACACTGTTTTCACATACGAATTAAACATTCTTTGTTTAGTGTTTGCGGGATGTGTTCCAGACTTTGTTTAACATGTTCAATCTTATTCTAGCTTTGTTGATTTGTTTCTTTATAACTTCATCTGTGCCATTCGTTTTCACTAAAGTACACAACCAACTTATACGATTTCATTGGTGTGTTTAGCCTCATAATCTGATTTTTCTGATATTTATTGTGAGGGCAACTTCTCTTGCTAGATCTGAGTAATGTTAGTGATGAATTCCATTCATCAGACTGCTCAATGAAGATTCGTTTTGTTTTAATATAACATTGGAACAAATTCGCCCTGGTCTGAAGCCAGCTTGTTCCTTTCTTAATTTTGGATTAACTGTCGGTGAAATTCTATAGAGGATGACCATTGCAAATATCTTTATGATTATGTCGAAAAGGGATATATGTATATCGTGTCAATTTATATAAGCGCTTAGGTCACCATATTTTGATCCACGGGGTTTGCGTCTGAATTCTTGGTACCCGAACCGAGTGCGTTGATAGCTTTTTCGGTATAGGTTAGGTTAGGTTTTTCTACGATTGCCCTACACTAATGGCTGCTTCTTCATTGGCTTCACAGAATGTGTTTCTTAGTGCCTAGCATCTTTTAAGCTGATATTTAAGATGTTTAGTTTTTTCCGACTTTGCTGCTTTTTACATGTTTAACTTTGAATTATGTATGGTATTTTGCCAGTTGGTGGTCACTGTAAATGTCTGCATTGCTTGTTTACCCATCTCCTTGTCTTATTTTGATCATTATCTTGTATGTCCTTGCTTTTGTGGCTTGTAGGTTCATAAAACTCATCCTTGGTGGTTCTATCTACGTGTTTTGTTGGATCGTATCAATATTAAATGTTGTGTTTGTATTTTTGAACGGAATCCTGTTACGATGCTACAATTATTCGGCAGATTTCTATTCCATTAATGCACTTCCTTTGCATTACCTGTTATTAATATGTGTGCCCACGCCTTATTCATCGCGTCCAGTGAATATAATGTTAAGAGATATCGCTTGTCTTTATTTCGCCACTGTTTTATCTCACTACACTATAGCCGAGAATTCCGTTTCTGTTTTTTCTCTAATTGTTGCTAAGCCTTCAGATTTTTGTTAGAGTTTTGATGTTTCAATTTTCGATTCATGTTCGTGTACGATAACCGAGTGTCGGATATTTGCCGGGTTGCATTATTTGTTGTAGTATTGGCTTCTGTAATCATTTTGAATACGGATCAATAAATGATTGACCAATTGAATCCTAGCCAGCTTCCAGGTCTTTTGCGTAAGGTATACTGGCCAGGAGATGGAGGGGGAGGAATTTGAACCGGAATTTCAACAATAAAAAGTTTTCAATTTTTTGCGAAAATCCCTGATGGCTAGCCTTACTGATTTAGAACAGATAAAATCTATTGTCACAGATTCCGAATGTTTCGGTCATTTTGGATTATTAATGTAAGTATGAGTAGAGCAACGTTAAATTGGCTGCAATATGTAGCCTCATTCAGCTGCAATCCACGTTCGATTACAAATGTGGCCGAATTTCAAAATACGAAACTTGTAATAACCGTACTTTCCTAACCCATTCTTCCGGTAGTTTCGGGCTAAACATGTTATATACATTACCTATAATGAATTTGAATCGGAATTATCATTCCATTCCATTATTCATTTTTTTCTATTATATGTTCCCAAGCGGTCACCTTGTAATAATCCAAGCAATGGTTGCTTGACTTGGATGATGAAGTTGTGGTTATTTTATCTAACTTTGCCACTCGCCCCCAATTTCAAGAAAGATTACTCCAGTGAAAAAGGACCACGAAACCCAAACGTCGATTGATAATCCATTGGTATATCTCGGGGACAAATGTAATCCTGAGCTAACCTCAGCAAAATGGATATCGCCTACATTAAAATACCGCCACCTGTATTCTTGTTCAAGACAAGATCATCATCACAGCTATCAGACAATTTTAATTTCGAAAACCACATTATCTGTAAGAAACGTCTTTCTTTTGTATTTAATTTTGATCAAAATATAACCAAAAACAGTAAATAATCACTAATTTATGCTAAAAGTTTTGTAGTAATATCAATCACAACTATGTTGTTCAAAAACGGATGTTAAAATCATAAATGAAGTATTTGTTTCGAAAATGTTCATGACAGACGGTACATTTGGCACAGCGAAACCATAGCCAAATTTAGCCTCGTAAAGCGCTTATGGTTGTACCAATATTGAAGACGTCGATTGGCCAAGATTTTCAATCTCACGAATTTGTTCAATAAAAATTGAATTTCAACTGCCAAAATATAGATAAATCCTAATTTAAACTGGAAAACTAAAAGATGACACCTTAATATAGAAAAATAATGAAAAAACAACGAAAAAGAAATAATCTACATACTCTACGAATTGTCTACATATTCTACCGATTCTCGACATTGTCTACTCAAAATCAATTGTCTACGCTATTTTCGACACCAACTTGTAGATAATTCGGAAATACGCGTAGACGCACAACACTGGAGACAATATATCGGGTTTTCCATTTAGGACTTGACAATTTTGAAATTTCACTGTGAACGCACCCTTAAACAAATCACCAAACTGTCAGTGTCAAAACATTCAGTAAAGACAACATTTTCATCATGATGCAGTACGCGAACGAACAACGTTTACAAATAATTAAAATTTACTATAGAAATTCGAGTCGGTGACTGCAGCTTCAAAAGCGTTAATTTCATTTTTTGGCCGTAATTATCATCCCAGTAGACAAGCAATTCATAGTGTAGTGAACAAATTTGAGTCTAAATATTTGCTGCTAAATGTTCCCGTGCCAGTGAGACAAAAAGGTGGTCGAAATGCTGAGAATATTGCTGCCGTTCAAGCGTCCGTTGCAAACGAACCAAAACAGTCGATTCCACGGCGTTCTCGAGAATTGAGCATCGCTTAGGTCACACTTTTGCGCATTTTGCGAGAGGATTTTGGCTTGCAACCTTAAAAGTTAATACAAGAACTGAAGCCACTCAATCATTAAAGCGACGTACGTTCTCAGATTTAGCTCAGGAAATGTTGGAAGAAGATTCAATTTCATCGCAAAATCACCTTTTTTTTTTTTTTTTTTTTTTTTTTTTAAGAAAAGTGTTCTTTGCAAATCAATTAATATCCCCTTTCATTCACGCACACACCACCCTATCACAAACTTACAGTATACCACCGGCACATTGCAAGCTCCATGTCAACGTGTATACTGACATGGACGGTGGATCGTCGTTGAATTCTGCACTGCAACAGAGGGTCTTAGTTGTATTTATTAACATCACCGATCTTAATCGACTACGAAAATTAGCTTTGCATCCGGCCTCTAGTGGCATTCGAACCCAGTACCTCCCGATTGAAGTGCAGAAGCTTTAAATACTTTACCACTTGTCCGGTAATCTTCAGCGATGAAACGCATTTTTGGCTAAACGGCTTCGTCAACAAACAGAATATGCATTATTGGTCAGGTGAAAACCCTCGTGTGCTTCACGCAACACCATTTCATTTCAAAATCGTGTGATTTAACACCTCCAGACTTTCTTTTATAGGGCTACGTTAAATCATTGGTGTATGCCAACAAGCCGGCTTCGTTAGAGGAGCTCAGATCCAATATTGAACGAAAGATAGCGGCGGTTTGTGTCGAAATGTGTGGCCGAGTCATCAAAAATTGGGTTCAAAGAATCGACACCTGAAAATATGCCCATGGTGGACATATGAACGATGTCGAATACCATACATAAATGTTTTGATTTTACTTCAAGCAAATAATAAAATTTTCGAGATATCTCAAATGGTTTGCGTTTTATTTAAAGAAAAAGTTGTCAAGTTCTTATTTGAAACCCCTTTAGATATTATTGCCTTGTTTCAGGCAATTGTAGGTTACACTTTGAAATTGATCGAGCGATTATTGTTAAAAATAATATTTTGTGACTCCCTTTTGAGTAATGATGTCGATAATGACTCCACTAAATAGAATACCATCATGATGGTTACTAGGGTGACTCGGAATGGCAAGTGGTCATTCTCACCCAAGTGGGATTAAAGCATTTGAAAAAATATTTCATTTGCATTTCATATTGCATCGCGCATTAAAAATCTCGCGTGAAGGGTGAATTAAAATATGATTGATTCTAAAATACTGGTTTTTATAATTAGGGATTTTGAAATACGGTTGTAAATGAAAATGCTAGATTTTGTAACGAGACATGTCGTAAATGCGAGTTTGCATATTACAATAGGTACGTAACAATACTATTTTTTTTGACCTGCTAAGTATAATTTCCTTTTTCTTGATGTTTGATGCCCGTCGTCAAAATCAACTATCGTAAAGTGGTTGCTTTAAAGTTTAAATATATAATTCTAAAAATTGGTCATTTAGTCGATAGTGTAGTCCTCTCCACTCCCTCCATAGAGAATGCTCATAACCGTAATATTTAATTTCTCCTTTAGTTTATTTAGTTTCTTTTATTGAACTCAACTGTTTCTCTACACATTTAGTAAGATGCGGTTTAATATGCTAGTACCTTACCGTACGGTAAGTATTACGAAATTTTTGCAGTTTTACGAAAAGATGGTAAGTATCACTTGCGTGACATGTATTGATTTTGTTTTGTTCTTTGATTGAACCGTTTACTCTATCTGAAATTTGAAAACGATATGGGGGTTACTATATCGTTTTGTATTCACATTTTTGATTAATCAACAGATGCAACTTTGCGCAATAACAGGTGCAACCAATTTTGAAAAATTAATTAACCGCAGTTATAGTGGATATTTAATAGTTAATAACACAACATATACTTGGTGGAGGTAGGTTTTTGCCAATTTTAGACAAATCGATTCTAAATTTACTTCGTTGTGCAATAAAATATCAACTTAACGCGTAATTTATTTACAATAATTGTTGTGATTTGTCGCATACCCAGCAATATAGTTTATATGACATTGGTCATTGTGAAGGTGAATTTCCTATGTTGCCCAAAACAAACTATAACTGCAATATAACATAACCTTAAACGATTAAAAGTTGTTTGTGTTCAATTGTTCAACCTACACTTGAATTGAACAAAAGAAACCTGTTGAAACGACACATGCAGTGAGCAAAGCTACCTGAAAAGACGAGAGCGACACATGCTGGTTGATCCTCCATAAAAATTTAGAAATTACACCGTTTCATTGTAGGGTACAGTTACACAAAAAATTGTCATTAAATATTATTTTACTCCCAACACTAACCAGCCTCTGAAAAATTACTGTACTTTTGAAAGTAGTTTTTTTATTAACTTTTGTACTGTAAAAAGCTCAAAGTATAATAACATTATATAAACAAAAAATTAATAAATCATTTATATCTAAAAACAAATAAACGACCTTGGTGTGATTAACTATACTTGAATATGTATGTATGTATATAGTGGTAGTTTCGAAACTATATAGTAGTAGTTAGATTGGTTTTAGAAACTAAACACACCAAAAATGATAAAAACCACAAGGTCATATTTCAATTAAATTTATAGGTATACGAGTGCACGTACTTGTAGTTGTGGTGGCACAGTTATTCACCTAAAATGTAATTATTTAACAGCAGCCGTGCGCGCGCACCGTGTAACCGATCGCGATTTATTCACCTTCTCACGAGTCATGATCTAAGATAATCTCACACGGACAAATTATTTTTGGTTTTATTTTTTTAAGTGGAATTTGGTCCACCAATTAATTTGAAATTCATGTATAGTTATTTCTTTAGAGCCTTTCTCTTTTATTTTATTATCGGACCTGTGTGTATATACCGAACAGTACATAAAACCAATTTCTTTTGGGTGAAATAAACAAAAATAAAAAAATTAAACGCAATTGTACATGTAATAATTACGCGCGCGGTCTCTTATTGATTGAATGCAATTTTTTGCATTAAACTGGTATTTTGGAAAGATTTCCTGATTTTCGTTTTAATCGAGTATTAAATTAAAGTGAAAATAATATTACGCGGTATTCAATATGAAAATGTTTATAATTAAGCTCGATTTTGAAAAGTGAGCGTGTAGTTACTTCCTTACCCTATACGTAGCAGAAACGGTCTCAATTTATTGGCTTATTATGGCAGTGCAGTTTCCCTTTCAAATTTTATTTGGGTGTGTTCAACAGTTACGGTTTTGTCGTTATAAAAATAATTTTAACCTTATGCTTTTTTACAACAATAACAATCACGCCAGACGCGATTAAAATTTAAGTCTAATAAAATGCTTGTAGCATATTTTGAAATATATGATAAATGCTCTATACAAAATGGATTGTAATATTGTCACGTCGTCAAAGAAAGCTGTACAACTCATAGAGGTCGAAATGTATAATTAGAGAGGTTCGACATAAATATCATTATTCTTTTACTTTATTCCCACGTTTCACCAAGTTGTTTTGCTCCAGCTAGTGCTTGTTGTTTTCCTAAATTAAATTTGCAACAATATCGGTCCAGATCAATCTTCCAAAATTTAAGCGGAAATTACGTTTCTTGACAAAAACTGTACCTTTTGCCAAAAATGAGACCATGTACAGTCCAGAACGTATTGACTGTTCTAGATGAATAATGAAACGATCAGGATCATAATTAAGCATAATTAAGCTTTTTCCACAAATTGGGAGTTCCCAGTAAATTTTGGTCAAAATCGGCCAACCGGAAGTGATGGCTTCTATAGAAGCTTTTTTGTTGTTTGCAAATATTTTGAGAAGTATATCAATTATGAGAATAGTAATAATAATTGCCTGAACTACCTTTGACGTCAGCAAAAATTCGGTCGAACTCTTCTTTATCGACCAACTTTAACGGAAAAATAGTATAATTATTTAAAAATATTTAAATATAAATAAGTAAATCGAATTGATAAAATTATATAAATTTACTTTAATGTGTATATAAATTAAAAAGTGCCACTAAATTCTTGTTATTTTAAGTAAGTTTCAGTCCAAAGTTTATGTGGGACCATAGATGGATTTCCCATAATTCTCATTCATATTAAAAATCTCCTTTTCTCATGAGATGATCTATTTTCAAAAATTCGTGTAACTCTCATTTGTCGTGTGAACGGGATATATTTTTAAGCACAAGCCTACACACAGAATATCCAGGTAAAGTTTCATTCCAAAGTTTATGTGGGATCATAGTTAGATTTCCGAATATCCTTAACTATGTCTGAAACTTCGAGATATAGCAGTATTTTTAGATTTGGGCCTACAAACTATGAATATCTATATCTATGAATGGTTGAAAAGTTTCGAAAACCATGATCCCACATAAAATTTGGTGTGACACTTTGCATGGATATTCTGTTTGTAGACTTGGGCTGAAAAATATATCCCGCTTGCACGACAAACTAAAAATACGAGCTACGCGGATTTTTGAATATAGGTGATTTCACGAGAAAAGGAGATTTCGGGCATGGTTGAGGATTTTCGTAAATTTATCTATGATCCAACTAAATTTTGATCTGAATTTTTGCATATATTTGCATATATTTGCATATATATAGAATTTTAACTCGTTTACATGACAAATGAATTATGTGAGCTTCGCGAATTCTCGTAGACACATTATAAATTATAATTATACAAAATTAATAATTATCATAATACTTAGAGGCTGGTCTTAGTTAGCTTTACCAATGTACATATCTAGTAAAACCGATTTGAATATGATTTTAAAATTGATTAAAATATCTAGTTTATAACAATCTTCTAGTTATACTACTGAAGTTAGCAGAAAATTAGGGAGAAAACTGCATTGTCGATATTTCAATCGAAATTTCGGCAGAAAAGCTACTTGATCGACATATTGTGAGGGCAATTCATAATAATATGGAAACTGCATTATCGTCGTTTCAGCGAAAAACTACTTTATCGACATATTGCGAGGGAATCAATTGCCGTGTTTTAGTATACGAGCGATATCCGGATCCGAATGGTAAATTTCTACTGAAACTGCAGCTATTATACACTGATATCGCTGTACTATAAAAATGAAAAAAAAATTCATCCATAAAACAAACATTTAACGATCTGAAATATACCGATTGGCATTTGTTTTGACATGTGCTTTTAATTTTTACTGCAAGATTAAGTTTCTAATGGTTTCAGGGTTTACAAAATAAAGATCCAAATTTCCCTTTAAAATGGATAGCTCTCCCGATAGCCGATCCCGATAAATAGGTAGAGCAAAATATTTGTATGTTGATTTTTAACTAAAAAGTTGAATGGAAAATCTTAGAGTTAAAAATAAATTAATTATATTCAAAAATAGCGTGATAAATATATGTTTTGACATAGAAAATTGAGTGCTCCAGATACGTCTATCGGACAAAAAACACGTCACATTCCAAAATTTTATTAGAAAACTGCATTGCCGACATAATTATAAAGTTAAACGAAAACTAATAAACTAAATATTTTAACAAATTTTAAAATCATATTAAAATCGGTTCTGCGTAATGTTATGTACATTGGATAAAGCTACCTAATTAATTAATAGCTTCTTAGTAATTTTAGTATTATGATAATTATAAATTTTGTATAACTATAATTTATAACGTGTCTACGAGAATCCGCGAAGCTCACATAATTCATTTGTCTTGTAAACAAGTTAGAATTCTAGGCTCGGGCCTACAAACAGAATACCTGTGCAAAGTTTGAGGCCAAAGTTTATTTCAATGTTGAGAAAATGCCATGTCTTTTTTATCGTTGTACGTGTAAATTTTCTGAGATCGTTCTGATGATGAATACGATAAATTTATCCGAGGCCGTTGTATAGGGTTTATAACTCGAAGGTTCTTGTTAGAGTAGGTAGTTTACCCACGGTTAAATATATTTTTTGCTGGTGTGGGTCACGTACTGGCAACATATTAAGGTATCCAGTCATACCTGAAATACGTTTGTATTGCGAGCCACTTGCTACCAGGCTGGCGGCCTCTTCAGCCTGGCAATGTATTGTCCTTGATTATAATCAGAATTTCTTCTGCTTCGCTTCAACTTCATCGCCTGCGATTCATTTAGCGTTACCCAGGGAGCACCGCGAGGAGGTATGAATCTAGGACTTTATACACACGCCTCAATTTTTTAAATTCATTTCATTTTTCATTTCAAACTATTTCTTTTTTTTTGTTATTTTTTTAATTTAGCTGTACGAATTTTTGAATGTGGATCATTTCATGACAAAAAAAGATTTCAGACATGGTTGAGGATTTTCGGAAATTTAACTATGATCCCACATAAACTGTGGCCTCACACTTTGCACAGTTATTCTGTTTGTAGGCCCGAGCTTAATAATATATCTCGCAAACACGACAAATGAATAATGCAAGCTACACGAATTTTTGAATGTGGTACATTTTTCGAAAAAAATAAGATTACTTGGCTGAGGATTTTCTGAAATTTAACGAAGGTCCCACATAAACTTTGAACTGAAATTTTACATGGATGATTTTCATATACAATATTTTCATATATAGTATATTTGAAATTTTAATAGACATAATAAGAATTATTATGAATTTACTAGTACATACATTTAAATAAATTTATATAATTTTATCGATTCGATTTACTTATTTATTTTATTTTCCCTTAAAATTTGTCGATAATGCAGATTCGGCTGAATTTTCTGCTAACTTCAGTAAGGCCTTCTAGGTTTCGCTTTCTTCTATGGTTTTGACGATAATGCATTTTTACATTAAATTTCAAATGTTGATGATGCAGTTGTGTGCCCCATTTTCTGCTAACTTAAGTAGTATCTATGAACTAAAAGATCAATTTTACAAAATTTAATTGAAAATCACGATTTTTGGCAAAAAACTGATATTTGAGACAAATTTGCCCAGACGGATTGATTAATCGGAATGAAACTTCTTATTGAAGCTTTTTTCATAAATTAGGAGATCCAATGATTTTTCGGTGAAATCGGTCAACTGGAAGTGAAAGCCTCCATAGGAGCTTTTCCGTTTTTTATAATTATTGAAAAACAACTATGAACTAAAAGATTCTAAATTAATTTTCCAACAACACCGGTTTCAGGCGCATATTCTTGAAATCGGTGGATATTTTCGTCGGTGGATTATAATTTGCATTAAATTTCTTTATATTATTCGAATTTTTCGCCGGCTACTTTAATCGTTTTTTTAAATTTGCTTCCAAGTCTTCTATAATATATTTCACTACTAAACAAAAATCGGTGGAAATTTCCAACTGGGTAAATCATTGCGGATTTATTCCGCCAAATAATAGAAAACTTGCAAGCAAATTTGAAAAAATGATTAATGTAGCCGTAGTATCTTTCTTAATATAAAGAATTTTAGTGTAAATTATAATCCACCGACGGAAATATCCACAGATTTCAAGAATAGGCGCAGATCAGTTTTAAAATTTTTAAGCAGAAATGACGGATTCATTGATCGGGATGAAACTTTTCCATAATTGGGAGATCTCACTGATTTTTGGTCTATATTGGCTCACCGGAAGTGCCGGCTTTCTTAGGAGCTTTTTCGAAGCGCAAAACTCTTGAGCCGACCCAAGCATGGAGCTATGCAATGTGCAGATGGTGATAAAACCGGACCAATAGCCGTCCTTGACTTGACAGGCGACTGCGTAAGGTAAGGGCTTGAAAAATGAACTTCGAAAGAGCTGGGAGTGCTTCGGCCCCAGAACAGATTGCAATGATTAATTATTCAAAAATATAAATTTATTGCAAATAAGGTGCATTCCGATACGTATGGAAATTGTTCTTAGATAACTTGCAGGGATTGTATAAACCTCTAGAACTAACTATTGATGAACAACTAGTTGCTACTAGAGGCCGCTGCAAGGAGCAGCCAATATATCCCGAGTAAACCAGGCAAATATGGATTAAATATTTTTTGGCTAGTTGACGCGCGTACCAACTATCCATTAACTGGTGAAATTTATGTTGGGACGCAACCGTCTCAGAATCGAACTAGACACGTAGCAACTGACCTGGCCTTGCGTTTGTCGGATAATTGTTTGAATGGCGGATATGATATAACAATTAACAATGGACAATTTTTTCACCAGCATTCAGCTAGCCGAGGAACTTGTTAAAAAAAATACTACTATAGTAAGAACAGTAAGATCAAACAAACCGGAACTGCCATATGATTTCGCAAACGCAGATGTAACAAAAAAGCGAGGCCCATTTAGCTCAATATTTTGCTTTTCAGGCCCAACTTGCCTTGTTAGCTACACAAGTAACGCAAAAAAGAATGTATTACTGCTATCAAAGACGCATGTCACACGAGAGATTGATGAAGCCAAACGTTAACCTAAAATAATTCTGGAGTATAACAAAAATAAAGGCGGCGTCGATATATTCGATAAGATGGTGAAATCGTTCACATCTAAGAGAAAAATAAATCGCTGACCGATGGTATTGTTTTTTAACGTAATTGACACAGCAGCTTTAGCAGCATATCGTTTATTTAATTTGACAAATCCGTCGTGGTCTCAGGCTAGATCGAGTAGACGAAAGATTTTCATTAAGGCCTTAGTGGTGGAACTTGCTGAATGCCATATCAAAAATCGTATAGAAGAAGGTAACCTGTAAGATGGCTATACTGTCGGAGCTATAAATATTTCCCCACCAATTCAAGAAAATAATAAAACATCAAAACGGTGTGAAGATTGTAAAGTAAATCGCAAAAGCACGAAGGGAGATACAAAAACAACTGCAGTGTGCTATGTTTGCATCAACACGACGTGTCCAAAACATTATAACGGGTGATTTTTTAAGAGCTTGAGAACTTTTTTTTAAAAAAAAACGCATAAAATTTGCAAAATCTCATCGGTTCTTTATTTGAAACGTTAGATTGGTCCATGACATTTACTTTTTGAAGATAATTTCATTTAAATGTTGACCGCGGCTGCGTCTTAGGTGGTCCATTCGGAAAGTCCAATTTTGGGCAACTTTTTCGAGCATTTCGGCCGGAATAGCCCGAATTTCTTCGGAAATGTTGTCTTCCAAAACTGGAATAGTTGCTGGCTTATTTCTGTAGACTTTAGACTTGACGTAGCCCCACAAAAAATAGTCTAAAGGCGTCAAATCGCATGATCTTGGTGGCCAACTTACCGGGCCATTTCTTGAGATGAATTGTTCTCCGAAGTTTTCCCTCAAAATGGCCATAGAATCGCGAGCTGTGTGGCATGTAGCGCCATCTTGTTGAAACCACATGTCAACTAAGTTCAGTTCTTCCATTTTTGGCAACAAAAAGTTTGTTAGCATCGAACGATAGCGATCGCCATTCACCGTAACGTTGCGTCCAACAGCATCTTTGAAAAAATACGGTCCAATGATTCCACCAGCGTACAAACCACACCAAACAGTGCATTTTTCGGGATGCATGGGCAGTTCTTGAACGGCTTCTGGTTGCTCTTCACTCCAAATGCGGCAATTTTGCTTATTTACGTAGCCATTCAACCAGAAATGAGCCTCATCGCTGAACAAAATTTGTCGATAAAAAAGCGGATTTTCTGCCAACTTTTCTAGGGCCCATTCACTGAAAATTCGACGTTGTGGCAGATCGTTCGGCTTCAGTTCTTGCAGGAGCTGTATTTTATACGGTTTTACACCAAGATCTTTGCGTAAAATCTTCCATGTCGTCGAATAACACAAACCCAATTGCTGCGAACGGCGACGAATCGACATTTCACGGTCTTCAGCAACACTCTCAGAAACAGACGCAATATTCTCTTCTGTACGCACTGTACGCATTCGTGTGGTTGGTTTAATGTCCAATAAAGTAAACTGAGTGCGAAACTTGGTCACAATCGCATTAATTGTTTGCTCACTTGGTCGATTATGTAGACCATAAATCGGACGTAAATCGCGAAACACTTTTCGAACCGAACACTGATTTTTGTAATATAATTCAATTATTTGCAAGCGTTGCTCGTTAGTAAGTCTATTCATTATGAAATGTCAAAGCATACTGAGCATCTTTCTCTTTGACACCTTGTCTGAAATCCCGCGTGATCTGTCAAATACTAATGCATGAAAATCCTAACCACAAAAAAATCACCCGTTATTTGGGTTTGCCAAAAATGCTACCAGACAAATGCAGAGGCAGTAGCCACCGACGAGGAAGTAGAAGAACTGTTCAGTGTGGTGCCATCAACGTCATATGATTTACCTCCGACCAAACGCCAAAGAACACATTCTCCAGTTTAATAATTTTTGTAACTTTTTAAATTAGATCGTAATTATTATAATTTTTTTAATTTTTATATTAAATAATTTATTTTGTATTCTTTAATTAATATAATTACAATGAATTTACAAATTTGTCATATGTTTTTTTGTATGTGCACGGATCTAAGGTTAATAGAAGCAGTTGAAAAATCCGTAATCAACATTTGTCTGCTTTCGCACATTTTTTTATAAATTTCTTCATATTGCATGAGCGCATTTTTAATTGTTCTTTGAAATTGTAGTGCTCGGTCTGTATCAGAAAGTATGTTCATAAAGAACGTTTGCAAGCTTCTGCCTAACTGTAGACCCTCTCCAATTAGTTTTGGTGTAAATTGGTCTAAGGTTTATTCTTTTACGGAGTTATTTTCACTACATCATCAAAATACATCTACCAACAACTCCTCTTCATTGGGGATACCAAAATCTTCGAATACATCTAATCCGAAATTATAAGCCAGATCGATGATATTTGAATAGAGCATTTCGGCTGATGGTACAGTATTTCTTTGATTCACTACAACTCTAGATGAGCTTCGAGCATACATTAAGAGTTGTATTTATGATTTCCGCCACTGCCAAACCATTTTGTGTGACGCAATCGAAAATAGTAAAACTTTCCCACATTTGATGAGCAGTAAGGAGTGCCCTGGTCTTGTGGTTGGATCATTGATGTTTGTTGGGCAGTAAAACTCAATTTTCACATTTGGATGCTGTTAAGTTATTGGATAACTTGATATACTATCTAATAGTAGAAGCACTTTAAACTCAAGATTTTTTTTTTCAAATAGCTTTTAACTTCGGGAACGAAGCCAATGAACTGATAAATTATTCGTATTAACGCCTTTCATCGCACGTGGTTTGTGGCCTGGGTTAATAAAGTGTTGCTTTAACATGCGATTCCCCGATGCATTGCTACAAAATAGTAACGTGACTCTATTTTTTACTGCCTTAAATCCCTGGTGGATCTATATGTGTTTTTTCGGCATTTTCTTTCAAAACACTCCTTCTTTCAAAACAATCCGGCCTCATCGGCATTAAATGTTTGATCAGGCTCGTAAGTATTATTTTGAATCATTTTGGGCATTTTGGACGGGAATATCCTGGTTGATTTTTCATCACCGGATGCAGTTTCACATTTTAGTTGAAAGTTCCCCCTATCCAAATAATTAAAGCTTTTTCAAGAGCTTGGTCTGTAAAAATTGCATGTTAATAAAATTGAAAGGAGATTTACATATTATAAAATTTACAAATATAAATTATTAAATTTTCTTACCTTTTGTTATGATACGTTATAATAAGAATAAAGAAATTTCGTTTTCAAGCGTTCAGTTCATATGAATAAAACAACACAGCTAAGGCGGTTTCTCCATTCCAACCATTTTCGATTTTGACATTTCCCGAGTGCGTCTTATGGAGTAAAATGCAAAAATGAAATGACAGCGTTTAAAGCACATTGAACATCGAAATATTAGTAGTTTAAAGCGGAGATAACTCACAAGAAATGTTAAGCCAATGCAAATGACAATTGTGGATGAAGGACACTCGTCAGTAATATTATTTTATTTAAATAGTTTTTTCCAATTTTCTTGATATTTTATTTATTAACGGATCGTGTAAAGTTTAACATAACCACAAAATTTGCTCGATTTCACATAAACAAATTAAATAGTGACAACACTGTTTCTAATTGGTAGCATAGAATTTTTTCCAACGATAGTACATCTCAAAGAAGAACAGCGTTGTTATAAAATTTCAGCTGTCTGTTCTAAGTATGTGTCGTGGTGTTTTAACCGGGTCAACTCTGTCACAATTAAAAAAAATTTAATGGGTAAAAAATTAATTAACGATCAATGAATTGTATTTGTGTATTTCGAAAAACATTCTGTTTGTTGTTGTTTTAAAATAAATAAATGTTCATGAAATTCTTATATTAATTAAAACTACGAAATTATGAAATTGGCGCACGAAATGAAATTAAGAAACATATCTTACAATTATTTAGAATTAAAATTTAATTTTTTTTTTATTTGGGATCAACATTTGTTGGTTTTTAACCCATATTACATTAATATAATATTTTATTATGTCTTGAAATTTTTTAAATTTGTTACATTTTTATTTGTTTTATCTTATTTCAAATTCTTTTACTATTCAAGAACTTAATTTGCATATGTGTTCTTCGAAGATATTGTATTCGCCAAAACATAAAGCAACGCAAGATGGCTTAATTTTCTTATTAAGGGGCTTATACAAGCATTATTGTAGAAGCATGTGACTTAGCGAATTATCGAGCCCGTTACCGCAGTGATGATATTACACAAATTTAGGGACAATGCCGAATATTCCTATAGTTTAAAACGTTTCATATGTATGCTACTCAGTTCAAAACTGTTTTAGTTTTGATTTGAAATAAATCTATAAAAAGTGGGGACAGCTATAAGATTTTATTAAGATCACTAAACACGTCTTTAATTAAATTCAAACCATTTCTGACAACAATGTGAATATTTATTGTTTATCAGTTAATTACTAAATTTTTAGTGACAATTTTCTTGATAAATGAGAATCGTGAGAATCATATTCTGTGTTGTAAATAAACACATTAACACAGGAAATGGTCGAAATATCATTTGAAAGTTACAGGGATTTATTTATAACGCCATACGGCAAGTCTTTAGTAACATCACCTAGAATTCACTAAATGATTAATTTAGACCTTGTTCAAGCAGTTCGGTGACGTAATAAATGAGACAGATGATACACATTTTATAGATTCACCACAGGTCGATTAGATGCGACAGCATCACAATAATATATTTCCAAGTGTATATCATATTTCATAAGCTCTTTTCCTATTAAATTATTAAGAATAAAATGCGCATGCAACGTGATGCAACATTTTACATTAAGAAAATTTGAATACCGTGAAACATTTTTCTAATATTCTATAAAGAAGATAACATTAAGAATTATATTTCAACCTTTATTTTTATATATACACTTACGTAAACTGGATAGGGTATACATATAAGACTGCGAATCTACCCACGAATAATCGTTATATATTCACGATTTAGCGTTTGTATATCAATCAAAACTATAAAACTGTTAGGCATGTCCAATGACAAATTCCTAAAATGAAAGACTCCCATATTAAGTCGAACACTCTACAAAACGAAATGTCATCCACAGAGTGATAGATAAATACGTTCAACAAAATTAAATTTTAGCTCTGTCTTTTATTAATAGCTGTGTGTAGTGTTTAAAAATAATAAATTACACACACAACATCTCACAACAATTACTTAATCTTAAAATGTCAAACTTGTAAAAAAAAAATGTTGTTTTTAAAAGAAAAAATAATAGCAATAATTTCTCACATGAAAAATGTAATTGTTATAATAATATTTATTTAATAAACGATAAACATCTAACTGAGCTTTTAAAAAATTGATGAAATTATTTTATTCTTTTGTGTTTATTTCGAGTGAAATTACTTCGAAACTTTCTTATAAACAAATTTATCAAAAACTATAATGTATTGTTTATTAATTTCTCCAGAATTTTGTTTATGTACAAATTAAATGCATTCACTTTTAAACTTATTTAGCTAGATAAATCTGTTGCGCTTAAATCACTTTCTTGGTCAATCAGGTACGAGTAAATTATGTTTACTCGTTTATCTTGATTATTGAACTAAAATATTTAGTTTTGGTTGGGCCTTTTTTTCGAAGGGAGAAAAGGATCAAAAAGCCATTTTAAGATCTTCAGCTACGTAGATTTGTGTGTTTTCCAATTATGTAGCTATTGAAATTTTGTTGGAAATTTTTAACGTCCATGAAAAGTGTAGCATGCGGTTGAAATTTGTAACGTCCATGAAAAGTGTAGCACATCTTAACAACACATCTTAACGAAAAGTGTAGAGTTATAAAAATGTAGATACACAAATTAACAAAAAGTTCAAATAGTAGATACTCGAGCCTATTGAAATTGGTATTGGCCGTACACATAAAAAGTGGCATTATACAAACTTTACAGGAGAGTAAAAAAAACTTAATATTTTAATTATATTTATGGAGTAACATATTATGTCAAAATTAATAAAAAATGAAATTAGTTTCAACAACTAGGTAAAACTATTATAGTATAGTGACTTTATTTCCGTATGGTTTGCTTGTTACATGTTGTTCGTTGAAAGTTGTTCACTTTGTTAAAGAGTCAGGAATAAAATAACGATTTACCAATTAATTCTACCTTATTCATAATAAATTCAATCTCCTCAGTTCAGTCTTAATTTGATTAACTACTGTTTTATCACATTAAAAAAAAATTATACAAAATAAAATTTCAAAATAAAATATAATAAGTAAAGCAAATAGGAACTTCTCCCGGAAGGTTAATACTCTTCTCTTTAGTTTTCTTCGCAATTAGGGAATGAGTAGAATTGCATTGGTTCTGTGTATGCCCTTTTTCTAAATATTTTTGTTCATTTAATATTTGGTATTTTGAGAATAAATTACACAGAGCACTGGATTATGGTTTTGGTACCCACACCCGTCAGAATAGATCACTATCGACCGTTTTGTAGCTTCCGATTCAGCTACACGTACGTGGTTACAAATTATTGTCGTGAAACAAGAGGTCCTTGAGTTTTAAATTTCATACAATTTAAAATTAGAATAATATTTAATAAATTAATTATTCTAATACTATGGTGCGACAATATAGAGATGTTTTTGTGGAAAACTCTCACATTGCTCAGAAAAGTTTTTTGAGTAAAACTATTATTCGCTCCTTTTGATTTTCAGTGTATCCAATTCTGGCAAATGACAAGACATCACGGAGACTACACCAAAAATCAATCATATACAAGTTGTTTTGATGTTTTGAGTCGTTCAAATGGCGCAGAAAAATATCACAATAGACTTGCAAAATATTTCGTTTAAGTAAAACAGTCATAAGATTTTTTTATTTTTGAGTGAATTCGAGATTGCACCACAATGAAACCATATAGGAATATAACTCCTACGGGTTTAATCTATCAAGCGAGGCATATTTCGTTCCGATGTAAATTGGCTCAGGACGTTTTTTCGAACAAACTTCTCATTGGCTCCTTATGATTTTTGAGTGAATCTTGCTTATTCTCACAATAACAAGAACAACAAGAGGAATAACTCCTTCGGGTTTAACCTATCAAACGAGGCATGTTTCGTTCCGAAGTAGATTGGCTCAGGACGTTTTTTGGGCAAAATTCTCATTGGCTTCTTATGATTTTTGAGTGAATCTCGCTTATTCTCACAATAACAAGACATCGTGGAGATTGCACCACAATGAAACCATATAAAATAACTCCTAGATTTTTTCTGCACTTTTCTCAATTGTGACAATTTAGAAGAAATCGAGGAATTTTTTACCGCATTTTGTTACATCTTCTGTAGTCCATTTATCTCAACGGATGTAATTGAATCCATGGAAACTTTCAATAGACTGACGCATACATTTTATTCGACCGACGAACCTCGATTTTCGGAGTCTGACGCAGCTGATAATAAGTTTTATAAGGAGTTAATTGAACACGAGCATACAAGTAGCCTATTTTATAGAATGTTTGCAAAGATGCATGAAAACATCATATTATCGAAGATCAATGACAATAGTTCTAATGAAATTTTAAATAAAAAATTGAGTACTTTTATCCAGATTTTGTTAAATTTGTCATCAGAAAATATTTTTCGTATTTACCCTTCTGGGCCACCTGATGTTGAAAATTGGTTTCGATTGGTTAAAAATCAATATACTAATTATAAACAGTTCAAAATAGGGCGGTTTGTTGATCTAATCAAAGAAAAAATAGATGGAACTCTATTAAGAATTCAATATTCCCACATCTTGCCACCAACGAAAAAATTACGAAAAAATTAAATGTATCAACCGATGTTGTTAATCAAAATAATGCAGTAAACCCCGAGGAAATGTGAAATAAGAAAAATAAAACCGTTAGGCCGCCTAAACATATAGATCAAATGGTGCTAAAAAGATGCTACGCATGCATATTATTTTCCAAAAATATTTAAATTTTAATAAAAATAAAACAACCCGTTCTAAATTGTTAAGCCATCAAAGCAAATTGAATTTAATAAAAAATATGAATATTGAAAAATTATTTTTATTAACGAATGGGTTCCAATATATGGATGAAAATAAAGTTCGAATTGAAGTCAAAAACACTTGCGCGTTTGACTCATTGTCACAAATATTTTATTCAATGGCCGTATATATTGAATTTTATAAACTTTTATTCGAAACCACTAAATCTCCGTACTAAAATTTTATTTTGGATTTAGCAAAAAATGGAATTAAACATCACAGTTATGTCAACAGAAGCGCAAATTTAATGAATTGCTTTCCAAATTCTATCTCAAACACAAATTCAAAATTGCATTTATCCTCTGTTTGCAATGTACTTGAATTAGTTAGTCATTTACAAATTCCAACATTATGTGAAAATTACGTTTGTTCTGACAGTTGTAATGCCATTACAAAGGAAATCCAGTACCTGAATATTGATTATTTGGGATTCTCTGATACTGAGTTTCAATTCATAGAGAATAGGTTAACTTGCCTCACGGTAAATATGAAACCTGTAACAAGCGCATCAAAGAAAAAATGATAATTTCGCCTTTGGGTATTGTAATTGTTGATGTCGAACCTCTAAATAGCGCAACTATTTATAAAGTCAAACTATCCGAAATTCAACCAATTCTAAATATTTTAGAGGAGACCATTTATTTGAAAGGGAATAATTATTTACTATCCACTTGCTGGTGGCATTGGGCATTACATATCTATTATAAAAAGACCAAACGGACAGTGGGAATCACATGACGACTTGACCAATTTTATATCCCTAATTAAACCTGACCCCGTAGTAAACCCATCGTTACTGATCTACACAAGAAACTAAAATAATCTGTTATGTTTATTCTACACTCAAATTCCAAACCATATCCAAATATTATTAATTTTGCATAAATCGCTAATCAGCGACTTATCAATAAATTATATCTGAAATAACACCGACCAAGTGGCACAGTGGCTAAAGCTTTGGCGTTTGGATCGAGAGGTGCCGGGTTCGAATCCGGATAGGGGCAAGGTGCAAAAGGAAATTTTCATCAACAGATTACGGTCTGTGTTAAAAGAACACAACTACGACCCCCTATCGGCATGCAAAGGGCCGACCCATCTTCCATGTCCCGTACTATAGGCTGGCATGGAGCTATGCAATGCTCAGATTGTAACTTAAAATCTGTCCTATAGCCGACGTATGTCTTCGATTTGTTATACCTGCCAATATGAGCCAATGAGAAGTTTGCTCGAAAAAATGTCCTGAGACATTCTACTTCGGAACGAAACATGCCTCGTTTGATAGGCTAAACCCGTAGGAGTTATTCCTATATGGTTTCATTGTGGTGCAATTTCCACCGTGTCTTGTTATTGTGAGAATAAACGAGATTCACTCAAAAATCATAAGAAGCCAATGAGAGTTTTGGTCGTTTTCGTAAGTCTGCTCTATATGAGGTATTGTTGTTTGGTAGAATTTTGGTGTTATTTTTGTTACTTAAAAACGAATCGTAGTATGTTTTTAAAGACTTAATGTCGTTTAGTTTTTTATTTGTATGTATTTTATTTTATATTTTAATTTCTATTAATTCTAAACTCAGATATTGTGTATTTAAAAAACTATAGATTATTAAAATATAAGATTGAACAATATTGCCATATACGAGGGCAAATCAAAAAGTCTTGCAATATCATATGAAAAAAAAGAGTGAGTGAGACAGCAATATTTTTATTTTTCGACGTAATCTCCTTTAAGGTTTATACATTTGTCACATCGATCAATTAACTTGCCTAAACCCTCTAAAAAAAAAGATTTCTTTTGCTCCATAAAATATTAATTTACAACAGACTGTACTTCATAGTCACTGGAAAATTTCCGGCCCCTTAGTGTTTTTTTCAAATTGGGAAACAGAAAGTAGTCACTGGGTGCCAAGTCTGGATTTTACGGTGGATGCGGAATTTCCACGAAGCCGCAGTCCTTTAATGCAGCTTGAGCAATATTAGCCTTGTGCACGGGTGCATTGTCGTGAAGAAGCAAGATTTTTTCCTAATTTTCCTTGGCCGTTTTTTCCGGATCGCTTTTTTGAATTTTCGCAAAATCTCTGCGTAATATATGCCTGTGATTGTGGTTTTCGTTGGCATATAATCGATTACCAAAATTCCTTCAGCATCCCAAAAAATTGTTGCCAAAACCTTACCAGCAGACGGTTGAGTTTTGAATTTCTTTGGTGGTGGTTCACTACGTTTAATCCATTGCATCGATTCTTGTTTGGATTCCGGATCCCAGTGATGAAGCCATGTTTCATCGCCTGTTATTATGTTATCCAAGAAATTTCTGGATCTTCTTTGTACATATCTAAAATCGCCTTTGAAGTTTGAACGCGCATTTTTTTTTGTTCTGCATTCAACAAACGGGGAACCCATCGCGCACTTACTTTCGACATGTGAAGGTGGTCATGTAATATAGTATATGTGGTACCGTATGAAAGAGAAAGTCTCCACGCTAACTGCGGAACAGAAATACGCCGGTCCTCCAATACAATAGATTCGGCCAAAATTACGTTTTCATGGCTAATGGCATCTGCTGGCTGACCCGAGCGGTTGTCGTCTTCTAATGACTCCCGACCACTTTTGAATAATTTTACCCACCTTGTTACTGTGGCATATGATGGTGCAGATTCGCCGTAAACTTTTGATATATAGTTGAATATATAAATTGCATTTCGTCCATCTTTACAGAAAAATTTAATAACGGCGCGATATTCAATTTCATTCATTTTAAGAAAAATTCAAAACACATGTTACTAAATTGACAAAAACAAACGAACTGTAAAATTTACATCGAAATGTTCTTCTAGAAGTTTCATCGCGATAAAAAATGGTTTTGAAAAATATATTGTTGTCTCACTCACTTTGTTTTTTCATATGATATTGCAAGACTTTTTGATATACCCTCGTACATTCATAAATCTAATAAGAAGAAAACATGGCGTCCTGTTCGTCTCTTTCTAACATTGACTGTCTGTCTCGCTCTACTTTATACTTAACAGTGTAAAAACTAACACATACTTAGTTTTCGAGAATTCTTATTGAATTCGTATACGTATTGTTGTTATTTTTTTGTTAAAAACTTCACACTCATTTTTAAACAAATTATTTTAAGCTTAAATTTTTTTTCGAAGAAGTTTTGTAATAGAAGTAATATCCAGTTTCGATCTGATAAGATCATAACGATTACATTTTGTTGTTCAAAATGTAATCGTTACGTAGTAATATTCAGTTGCCATGTCCTGATGAGATGATGGAATTTTTTCATGATCTTATCAGATCGAAAGTGGATATTACTTCTGTTACAAAACTTCATCGAAAATTTAAGCTTACAATTTTACCGTTTGAACATCGATACATAACATAATAATTTTTACCATTTGTTGCCAATTTTTAGTCCGTCTCCATTTCTTTTCGCGCTTTATCAACTCGCGCTCGTGGTCATTATATGTTTCTGGTTCTAAATTTCCCACTTTATACTCTGTGCATGTATCGCATTGATCCTTGCTTGGTTTAAAACTTGAATAATTCAATTCTTTTAAAAAATTGTTTAAGACAATAATGGAAAGCGGTTGTATTCCACTTTTAACACATTCCTTTACGTATTCTTTATTATAAAGAACCATTTTGGTCTCACTCGTCGTTGGGTGTGGAACGAAATCCTGGTATTCAAAATCTCGTTTTTCAAAATCCCGGTTTTCAAAATACCGGTTTTGTATAAAAAAAAATTCCTAGTTTTAGGATATCCCGATTTGAATTTTTAAAATTTGACATGTGGGAAAATGGGACTCTTAAAAGATTTTTTGACAAAATTTAAAAATGAGTTTGCGTTAAAGTTCTAGAAAATGGCTAATATTGATGGAATTTGGCTATTTCTTAACGGATTTTGTTGAAATTCGATACGTGCGATGGAAATGGGATTGTAAAATGATTTTTCGATAAAGCGGTCAATAGAGATGGTAATAAGCCATTTCTAAACCGATTTTGTTGAAATTCTACACGTCCATTTCTAAACCGATTTTGTTGAAATTCTACAATGGATTTCTAAAATGAAGCAAGTACAAAATCTTGCATAACAAAATGGTGCAATTATTTTTCTTTTTAGTAGGTATCATTAATAGATTCTATATAATCCGCTCCTATGTGCGGCACAATAGTTTCGACAATAACCACTACTACCATCGATTAGTAAACACTCCAGCTTATTCAAAAGGGTAGGGCCTCCCTGAGAAAATTCGAAATGCTGGAAAAAATAGTACATGAAGAACGATCATACACAACGAATTAACAGACTATCTTAGAGCTTATGTGTACAGGCTATACTAATTTGAATAGGCTCCAGTGTCCACTATCTGATGGTAGTAGTCGCTACATTGCATTAACTCTAAAATAAACTGTTAATGGTCGGCTCTTAACCTTTCTATGTACGTGTTAAACTAATTTGAAAATATTTGAGTGTCTACTATTCGACAGTAGTACTGGCTATATTGCGGCAACTGACTGTTTTGAAATTTGTTAATTTGGTGTGCATGACTCGTGTGTTTACAATCATTGTTGCCCATTAGAATCGGGCCAATCAGACACCGATGTTTTAAAATATTTGTTTATTAGTTTAGCCTTTTTTCATATTTTTCGTCCGTTACTGAATAATCAATATTCATAATTTTTTATAACATTCATCTATGAAAAACAAAATTCATGTTTTTAATTGCACATCAGAAAATAGAAATTATAAATGGTGAAGAAAAACAATTCACAATATTTCGATTTCGATTTTGTCGTGAATTCTGTAAACCCTTGTTCATCTGTTTGTGACAAATGTAATTCTTTGAAATGAATTTTTTGATGTGTGCGGCCAATTATAATCAAAAGTCTCAGGTTCGTTGGTTTCTAGAACTCTTTGTCAAAATTGGGTGTCCAACACAAATATTATTGAATAAAAGATGTGTTCCGTTTTGAATATGAATGAACATTTGTAACCACAATTTTCTTCTGTTGCTGCTTTAAAAATATTGCAGTTGCTTTCAATATTTGGAGTTTTCGTAATACAAAACTTTATTTTGAATTTCAAAAATTTTCCTGTGGCACTATTCTGGCTTTCCCTGGGAATAGGGAATTGGGAATAATATTTTCATAGCATTTTTGTATAAAATATATTTTTCTGGCCTAGTGTTGGAATTAGTTGGGTGTAAATATTTTTGAAACAAAGATATATTGGAAATTATTTTTCCCTATAAAAATTTTGTGAAACAAAAGTTTCCCAATCAACTTTGTTTCGAAAATATTTACACCAAACTAATTCCAACAGTAGGCCAGAAAAATATATTTTATACAAAAATGCTATGAAAATATTATTCCCGATTCCCTATTCCCAGGGAAAACCAGAATAGTGCCACTGGTGGAGTTGCTTCAATTTTTGGCGATTCGGTTTAATTCCCTTTGATGACCAGAATAAGAATAAATGTTTAATTTCCTGAGTACAAATTTATCCCAACCGCGTATTATAGTTTTTGCGGTAAAACCAAATAATCTACCTATTTCGCTTATGAGAACGGCTCACTGAGGAGTTAAATAATGGCAATGTTCGAGGACATCCAGTTTCAATTTTTGGGTTGTTAAGCTTTTCACTGTAAATTTTTATTGCACTCAGTTCAAGCATTAGTAGACAACGAGTATGGTAAGCGTATGGAGCGTTTGCTTATAGGTGTTTTTGTTTTAATATGCTGCAACCTGCCGAAATATCTTTCGATCATTTTTTTGTTTGTTTGTTTAAGTTTCGGCGGCCCCACAACAATTTATTGAAATACAATTAACCGAAAACGACAATTTACCGAAAGCGTAATTATTCGCAAACAGTAGTTTACCGTAAACCTCATTTCACCGAAAAGAACATTTCGCTAAAAACGACAATTTACTGAAATCTCAATTCTCCGAAAACGACAACTCACCTAAAAACAATTCACCGAAAACGACAGTATCACATGTTATATCGTATATTTGTTGAACGATTGTGATACAAATTTAAAGGATCCATATGAGAGTCAAGAGTCTTAATTTCTAAAAAAAAATCATCACTAGAATGTGCGAACCTACGTTTTTTCTCGGCAAAGTATTCTTGATACCTACCGACCAAATGACACAGTGGTTAAAGTTTTGGCATTTATATATCGGGAGGTACCGGGTTCGAATCCCATAATTTTAGTTTTAAAATGATTTTTGGCAGATGTTCTGGAAATGGGATTCTAAAATGCTTTTGGGAACAAATACGGGTTAGCTAACAGAGGCCAGTATATTCAACTTATAGAAAGCGTATAAGACCCGATCGAAAAACGTTGCATTTTTTTATCGAAATAAATTAACGAAAAAATTTTAATCGTAAAAACAAATATCGCAAAATGAACTATCGAACAAGAACAGATGTTCGTTTGATCGAAGTTAAATCGCAAAGTAATCTAATGCAAAGCCGCTTTGAGGAGCTCTTTATTTTAGTATGTGGATTAGAATAGAATTTCATTTATATTTCAATCCCCATCCTCTAAGCTAAACAATGAATTAAAATAGCATAGTGATTTATGAGTAGTTGAAATTCGATTATAAACTCAACTTAAACTCAACTCAACTTGAAAATCAATTCAGTAGTATAGAACTTTTGGCAGAAGCTGCTTCAAGGAATCAAAACTCGTTTTAGCTACACATTGTACAAACCTATATTTCAATCCAAAATAGTGTAGGGTTCTATTCCAGGTGATCAGAGTTTCAGTTCGATCTAAATCTCTAATCTCATTTCCATCCTACCCACCCAATTTCATTATAATCTGTTATTGCAGGTTGTCTAAACGGAAATGTCATGAACTCTTCTAAAAATCATTTTAGAATCCGAGTTCAATACTACTTTCCCATTTTATCATGATCAGTTATAAAATCGCTTTGCTCCATCTCAGTTGGCCATATTCAAGAACTGTTTCGAAAGGTAATTTTAGAATTAATACTTCTATTCTAAAAACCAAATTTAGAAATTGGTCGGGGTCATATTCCAAAATCTTTTTCCACAAGTAATTTTATAATCCCATTTTCATCCTAAAAACTCAATTTGATTATTATCTGCCCCAGTTGACGATAGTTAAGACTTATTCCCAAAATCATTTTTGAATCTGATTTCCATCCTACATACCAAATTTCAACATGGTCGTTGAAGAAATGACCTAGTTCCATCCCTGTTTTCCATATTCCATAACTGTTTCCAAAATTCATTTTAAAATTCCATTTTCATTTGTATATTAATCCATACAATTGGCCATATTCCAGAACTTCCAAATTTTCTAAAGCTACAACCAGGACTTATATTTGATTGAAATAAATCAACAACCATAAGCTGAGAAAAAGGACAGCCTATGTATTTACTTTCTCTTGAATTTTTACCAACATTATTCAAAAGAAACTGGAGACAAAATACAAAACCTGGGTAATAACTCATTTGGCATATTTTGTCAATTGTTGTTTAGCTGGTGATCGTGTTGTACGGTAGTTCACATTTTTCCTATAACATCTTGCTACCAATTCCAATAATTGATCAATAAAACAATCAATTGACTAATACAAGATGGAATTTCGACACCATATGTATAAATTGTGACGTGCAATTGTTGATCCGTACCATGCTCCTACATATGTGTCTAGTTAGATATTAAATCACCAGGTTCTATTCCCACAACATCATATTATTTGACACTGTATTACAAACCGGACATAGTTTGAACGGCCGAAATAATGGCGGAATTAAACAGAACTAATACTAATATAAAAATACACTGTTCACAATAAAAAATTATCTAAGATAATAATCAACCTTGTCACGGACACTTTATTATGTTATTAAACAATACCATTACATGTGATAGTATAATTGTTATAATTATTGTCCAGTTGACCGTATGACCTTCACATAACTCATGAATACAATAATCATGTACGATCGCAATAAATTTTTTTTGCAATTCTTTCTAATCAATTTACATCGATCTCGTTTTCTTTTCAATGAAATTTGAACTTTGATTCAGAAACTAAAAACTTGCAATGGAAAGAAAGTAAACTAAATTAAGAAATATGCTTGTAATAAATAAAAATATATAATCGATTGAGTGAACGCTCATCTCAGTTTCGAAAAATATATACCAACCCAGTGTACATCAAAGTGATGGTCTTCTGATGTTCGGTTTTATGTTCATTTGAATTTAAATAAAAAAATCCATCAGAGAAGCACGAAATAGACTGTGGTATGTAGTCTATCACGAAACAACAAAAACTAAACCAAATTTCGATTGTTATTTAGCATACCACAAGCAAAAGTGATTGAATGAAGAAATAAAATGAAAGTATTGCACATCAATTATTAAATTTTGTGAAGAGGAAGTAAATTATTTATAAACAAAAATTTAATAAATTATTTCGACAATCGCTAAAAAATTATGATTAGGAATTTAGAAGATTCAATGAAATTTTCAATGGCAACGATTTTCAGTCAAAATCGATTTATTCAAAATTTCTTTCATTAAATTTTTTTGCAATAATTTTAGCTGAAAGAGACCAACTATAGCTATTTATAAAATTAGAATAGCAGAACCTCTTCTGTGGATATGTGGAACACTCAGTGTGGTGCTTTACGAATATTTTCTAATTGGCAACATTTATATTTCAACACTGGTTGTTGTTTTTCCAATGGACTTTAAATCGAGGTTGCTCCTTCAGGTACTAATTATTTATTAAGTCGATAATTTTTTTTTATAATCTGTTGAAGCACATTATCATCATTATGCAATGTTTGTTGGGTTAAAACTGTTCATTCAAAAATGTTTACTAAGCCCATCGACTTCCAAAATTATATCCAGTGAATTTATTGGAATTTAGCCGATTTTATTAGAGTTTTTCCAAGTTTTTGGCACTTTTGGATAAACTGGGTTTTTTAGTGTTCTTATACTTATTAAACACCATGGTAACTCAGGCATTCCTCTAAAATAATGCCCATTGCGATTTTCAGAAAGGACACATGTATAACTATGTTTACTTTCATTTTTTTTTTGCTGTTCATCGGCAGCACATGGACTGCACATTTTTAGAACAAAATGTCCACGTTCTTTCGGAAATTTACCCAATACACAAATTATTTTACCTCGTCCCAAGCTTTTTAATACTCAAATATGACCAGAATTGGCTTATTTATTTCCTTTATAAAGGAAGTCTAGGTTTCAGTGGTCGACACTTAGGCCAATTGTGATACCACCTATTCACGCCACATCATTAACTCAGTCACCTATTCACCTACTCACACAACTACAGTATACCACCTACACATTGCAAGCTCCATGTCAACCCCTACATTGACATAGACGGTGGGTCGGCGCTGAATTCTGCACACCGTCAGAAGGTCTTAGTTGTGTTTATTAACATCACCAATATTAATCGATGATGAAAATTCGATTTTGCATCTAGCCTCTGATGGGATTCGAACCCAGTACTTCCCGGTCCAAGTGTCGAAGCTTTAACCACTGCATCACTTGTCCGGTAAAGGAAGTCTATAGACACCGTGGCTACGCGTTTTTTGCTAGTTGTTATTACCTTACGCATATTCCTAACTTGTTTCTATAGCAATTTGTTGTCATACATACTCAAGGAGCACTTCCAGATGTGTCGTCATGTTCAGCTGCAGTAAGCTATAACACACCCAATTTCTTTGTATATTTGCGATAGCACAGCAACTATTTCGGCATTACTGGCATCATCATTTATTTGGCAATTTTTTCGACCAATCATATTGCTCAAAAATGACAATTTCTTTTTCTTGGATTTTTCCACAAGAGATGATTGGTCGAAAAACTGACCGAACGAACAAACGAACACCAACCTCATTTCCAACTCAAACAAAAAAAATTGCTGTTGTCCATCAACGTCCAAAAATGAATTCCTGTCTGTATGTTTGTTTAATATTCAATGCTGCCGATAACTCATTGCCTCAACGCCTTACGATATTCATAATGCTGGACTCCGGATTCGGTACAGATTTTTTTCTAAAATTAAATTTTTTTTTTAATTTTTTCACGGTTATATGAATTAGTGATATGCTCGAGTCCGTGTGATCTGTCCCTTGGATCAAGGGTACCTTTCATATAAGGTTCAACATAATTCATCCAATCGGATTATTTTGCATAGACATTTTATATGCTTTCATATTAGGTATTCGTAATATTTTTGAAAGGGTCGACACTTTAGTTCTAAGTGCTTCCATGCAATTTGTTACCAGAAATGTCTGTTTGTTCCGACCAACCTTAATTTTTAAAGGGTCTAGAAGCCCGGTATACATTTTTTTGAAAAATTAATTTTGTTTTAAAATTGTGTTAAGGGAATGAGTTTAGGGAAGAGAAATATCAATTTAGTGACATGCTCGAATTCAATGGGTCCGTCCCTTAGATCAAGGGATCCTTCCTTTTAAGTTTCCACAACATTCATCCTGCAATCAAAACAAACTTTATACAAAAACGAGCAGATTTTTGTAATATTTTTGAGGGGTCGGCACCTGGGTCTAGGTGCTCTCATACAAGTTTTGCCTAAAATTTCGTTTTTTTTTTGTTCTAATCACAGAAATTCCTTCGCGTCTGTATCCATTTAGTCGAATTTATGACATAAGACTGAAGACGGTGATAATTACACTTCCAATTACACTTCCAATGTTCACCCCAAACCATTGGCATGCAATTCTGGTCTAAAAGTTCCCTTTCACGATAACGCTCGCCAGTGACTGTATCAGCTGAACGATTCGAATTTTCTGGAAAAATATGGTCAAATGACCCCTCCTCAACCAAATTTCACACCGTCATTTTCAAGAGATGGAATATGGTGATTGATGAATTATTTGCGAATTATCTACTGCCCAGAACCGGCTGTTTTGTTTCTTTACGGGTCCACTAAAGTGAAACTTCATCACTCATAATTAATTTTTCAAAACAATCCGGATTGTCATTATCAAACAACAGCATCTTATTTGCAGATGTACGGAGCCGCTCTTGTTAGCAGCTGTTCACTTAATTGAATTTTATACGGGAATAAACCAAAGTCTTTTTGCAAAATATTTTCTTTAGTGTTGATCTTCGAAGTACAAGTTCTTGCGCATGGTGTCTGATTGATGTTGTTGGATTATCTCGTAAAGTTTCACGTACAGCAGTAATATTTCCTGGTGTTCTGACTATTTGTTGTCACACTTTGGCTTATTTACCACAGGCCTTCTTTCTTCAAATTCTTTAATAGTTCGGTACATTGTAGACTTTGAAGACACCTTCCGAAATTTTCACGTAAACTTTTAATGTTAATGTAATTGAAGATTGACTTGTGGAAGATATTTTCACTATTAAAACGCGATATTCACGCGTTCACTTCACGACCGTCAAGTATGCACTGTCAATATTAATATTTGCCTAAACAGCGGTAAAATATATTGTAAAGATTTCGAATGGACACTCTGTATATTTTTGGGTGTTTCCCATTTTTATGTAGTTGCTGCTTTTATATCACAGAATACTGTTTACGCGATAATTTACACGTTAAAACCTATCTTCGGAATCGGAATAGAAGCAATGCCTCGTTTCCTTAACCGGTTTATTAATAAATTATTTTATTTTGAATGCTTTTTCGTTTAATTTTCACTATCACAGATTTTGATATTTGGTTCCAGTTTTTCATCTATATCCCAATCAGACACCGAATGAGTTATATCACTTACACGGTTGTTAAAATTTTATGGTGGTTTTTAAATTTAAATTAAAAAATTCGGATATTCAAGGAAAGTACCGGATAATCACGGAGCTCAAAAATCAACTATGTAAAAAATCACTTATATCCCTTTTGTATCAACCTGGAAAAACGTCGTGGAAATTCGGAACAATTTTATAAAATCATTGAAGGATTATCAGCATATTTTCCGAGGTCATTTTGTGGTGTATTTTGTAAGTAAAATTTTGATTTTCCCGAAGTAAAATTTTGATTTTCTCGATAATGAATTCAATTTTTTTACAAAATTGACAAATTTTTTAACTGTTTACAAAATCGATGATGGTCAATCATATTTATTTGAACCGTTTTGCGATCAATTTTGCTAGTGGAAATGCGATGTTTTCAAATTTCTGTAATTTTTCTAGGTTGTTAATGTTCCGACCAAAGCTGTGATTATTTAGTTAGGTTTCAGCCCTTAATACTTTCTATCCTTGCAATGCATTTCATTTCCATAGATTTAATTAATCTCGATGAGAAACTTGGTCGTTATTTTCATGACCATCATTTTCCAAAAAAAATATTCTCTACTTATGTTATAAATTTTAGATTTTAACTACAGGTTTCAACTAGAAACCTTTTTTACCGACCAAATGGCACAGTGGTTAAAGCTTTGGCGTTTGGATCGGGAGGTACGGGGTTCGAATCCCGATAGGGGCAGGATGCAAAGTGAAATTTCATCAACAGATTTCGATCTGTGGGGAAATGTAACAGAAAAATTACCCCCAGTCGGTGTGCAAAACCCATGGGCCGACCCATCTTCCATGCCGGTATAGGCTGGCATGGAGCTTGCAATGTGCAGATGGTCTTGAATCGGTCCTTTAACCGTACGTCCTCGAGTTGGCCGGAAGACGTAAAGTAAGGATGTAAAAAGCATAACCGCGGAAGAGCAGGGTGAGCCTTGAGCCCTAAAACAGATCGCATAGTTACCAATTAAAAAAAAAAAAAAAAACTAGAAACCCAAATAAATATTTGAAATTTTAATGGCAATCTGCGTTTTTATTTGTTATGATTTTAATTTTTATGTTTGTAAGGGCGAACCTTATTATGGCCAGCCCTATAATGATGAAATTCGGCTTCAATTTTTTTTCACTGGATCTACATCCCACTAGAGGATTTGAATGCCTATTTGTTGGAATTAGTTTCTTAAATTATTGTAATGACAAGATTTATGCTTCTTGGGTGCATACTATATAAATGTATGCAAGTTCACATCGCATGATGGTTTTTTATGTGTTGTTGTAAAACTGATTGGTGATGGACGGATGAAGTTTTTTCCGGTTAAACATAGAAATACGTGTGTGTAAAATTATTTATCCCTTTTCTGGCCAGACAAATTTTTTTTCTTCTAAAAAATCCACCCAAATGTGTACGTAAAAATTAAAAGGTTGAAACGTCTTCCGAATTTTAACGGATCTTAGTTAAATCGGAAGGTGCAAGGTGCAAAAGAGGACATATTAATGGAATTGACGCTAGATTTAACACGGTTAAAAATGAAACAGAACGAAAGCATCGCATAATACCTGACAAAAGGATTAGGGAAGGCAGTAAGCGATAGGAAATTGGTCAGATATATTTTAGAAGACTATTGGAAAATACAGTGCAATAACAATACCTCTAATAGTAAATAGGGGAATAATATTTAGTGATATGAGACAACCATTAATGAGGAATTAAATAATGCAGTGTATAAAACTAATACAAGACGTAGTAAAAAATTCGGTTTTGTTTGCCGGAAATCAGGTCATTTAAAAAATGACGGTTTGTAAACCTGATGTTGGTTTAATAAAAAATAAAAACAATAATTCCAATATAAAACTTGGTGCAAAACAACAATACAAGAATAATTATAATCAAAAGCAATCCAACAGGGAACATAATATAAATTCGACTGAAGAAACGAGAAATACAGGAGGAAATGAGTTCACCCTAACCACCTACTAACATGAGGAATCTACAGAAAGTCAAATATGCTATTCAGCATACACGTCTCACATGACGGCCACAAATGAGTGGATATTAGGAGAAAGGCAGATTCATCAGGATGTGTTCACGCAGTAGATGAATCAAAGATTAATAAAGTGAAGTTATAGGAAACGTATCATATGTGCCAAAACTGAGCCGAAATTTAATGTCAATACCAAATATAGTCAAACAAGGAAATACTGTTACGTTAAATAAAAATGGGGCACAGATTTATGCACCAGATGGCACATTAGTATACAACGCCAGTTTCAACGGAAATTTATTTATAATTAAATTAACAAACAATCAAGGAAAAGGAATGATGTCAATGTCAGAAAATTGTTTCAAAATCGACGAAACTTCGACACAAAAGACTAGGACGTTTAAACGACGTATATTTAAAGGAGCTGGAATCAAAAAATATGGTTAGAAAATTACCCAAGTTAAAGGGTGAAATGAACGAGTGTAGTTCCTGCAATATGGGAAAAATGTGTCTAGGAAAATTTATAAAAATTGTTCTTGAAGAAGTTACCCAACCGCTCGAAAGGTTATATATTGATTTATGTGGACCTAAACAAAAAATAAATTTTAACTGTTGTGGATCAATATTGCAGGAGAAATTTCATAGAACTTCTTGAAAGAAAGGGTTTCATTCCAAAAATTAAGTCAACCAATTAAAAGAAAAGAGAACGAGTTAGATGTTAAACTAAAAATAGGAAGATCAGACAACGGATCTGAATACATGAATTCACAAATGAATGAATATTTTAAAGAAAAGGAGTTAAACATGAAAAACGACATATTATTCTTCAAGGAGTAACGCCGAGAGACCTAATAGGTCACTATTAGACAAGACAAGATGTTTGTTGATAGATGTAGGTCTACCAGAACAATTCTGGGGCGACGCAGTTGCAACAGCATGTTATATCCATAACGTAACTCCGGTTAAGAACATAAAGCGGAAGTGGAACGGCTAAAAGACGCAAAAGTAAATGAATAGGAACGAAATTCATAAAGCAACATTAGTAGCGATAGGATGCGCTCAAAGATTAGGATATGAATCATTCAATCCAGTAATAAGATATCAAACAATAAGAACATTTTTAAAAATATCATTAATGAAAAAAGCATTTAGAAAATCCTACGATACCAAGTCAGCATATTTAAATGCACAATTAGCAGAAACAGTATAAAAGTTTGTCGTTTAAAAAAGGGTATTTACGGAGAGAAAGAGAGAGTGAGAGAGACTTAGAGCCGATCTATAAGTATACATTCGGAAGGAGGATGATGAATTCATCATATTAGGAGTAACACATGGGCTGAAAAGTCCCGGGCCTAACAAAGAAAACATGATTTTTTTACTCAATTTTTTTTTGTTCAGTTGGTAATAACCTTCAAAAGACAGCTGTCAAAATTTAATTATATTCTATTCATTAGTTTGTGAGTTATTGTGCTAAGAGTGACGCTACTTTTGTTAGTTTCAAAACAATAGACCAAAAACAATTTCGTGTTTTAATTTTACACTGCTTCTTGATGGGAAAAAATACCGTTCAAGCAAAGCAATGGCTTGAAAAGTGTTATAGGGACTCCGCTCCATCTGAAACAACAATAAAACGTTGATTTGTTGACTTCAAACGTGGTCGTAGATACATCGATGATGCAGAACGTAGTGGACGTCCAAATGAGGTGGTAACACCAAAAAACATACAAAAAAGTCCACAAAATCGTTTTGAATGATCGAAAAGTGAAGTTGCGTGAGTTAGCTGACATCGTAAAGTTATCAAAAGAACGTGTTGGCTTTATATTGCATGAGCATTTGACTATGAGAAAGCTCTGTTCAAAAAAGGTGCCGCGTTTACTCACTGTTGACCAAAAGCAACATCGTGTTGATGATTCTGAGCAGTGTTTGGCCATGTTTAAACGTAACAAACCGGAATTTTTGCGTCGATATGTGACAATGGATGAAACATGGATCCATCACTTCACTCCGGAATCAAAACGATCGTCATCTGAGTGGACAGCAACTGGTGAACCTCATCCAAAGCGGCCGAAAGCACAACAATTAGCTGGGAAGGTTATGGCCTCGATATTTTGGGATGTGCGTAGTGTAATATTCGTCGACTATCTTGAGAAAGGAAAAACCATCAACAGTGAATATTCTATAGTGTTATTGGAGCGTTTGAAGGCCGAAATTGCAAAGAAACAACCGCATATGGCAAAGAAAACAATTTTGTTTCATCAAGACAACGCAAAACTACATGAATAGAACTTCGAATTGCTCCCACATCCACCGTATTCGCCAGATTTGGCTCCCAGCGACTACAGGCTGTTCGGAAACCTCAAAAAAATGCTCTCCGGTAAGAAATTTTGCTCGAATGAAGAGGTTATTGCTGAAACTGAAGCCTATTTTGAGGCAAAAGATAAATCGTTTTACAAAAGTGGTGTTGAAATGTTAGAGCGACGCTGAAATGATTGTGTTGCTCTTGATGGAGATTACGTTGATGAATAAAGCCAAATTTGAACAAAAAAACGTGTTTCCTTTGCTAGGCCCGGGACTTTTCAGCCCATGTGTTATATGGATGATTTGTTAGTCATTGGAGACTCGAATACTACGATTGAAAAATTCTTAAATAAAGTTAAAGGTCAAGTCAAAGTAAAGCAGATCAATACCAATTTATTTTTGGGAATGGAGATAGAAGAAAACGATGAAGAGATAATGCTAAGCCCATCCAAATATGTTGAAAAAATACACGGTGGTGCAGAACTATAGACGCACCTTGATTTTAACGCATTCACTACATTCGAGAAAAGTAAAGGTTAAATGCATAATTCATGAAATCTAAGAGAGAATAGAAAACTACGAACGAATAACGAATAATAACGAAATTGTATTGTTTTATATACTGTTATAATGAATTATTGTTTTGTTTGCTGGTACCTAACAGTAGACGCATGTTGAGTATCTTTAATTATTTGAAAGTTATTTATTTATTTATCATAAATCAAACTTACGCAACTACAAGGCGGCAAGAACCAAGTTTGATGGTAGTACAAAATAATGGTCATATAACCATAGAATACAAATACAATATAAAAATTTATGAATATACTAAAATAAAATAAAATATAACAGATAAAATAATAGTAATAATAATAATAATAATAATAATATTAATAACAATAAAGCAAAATAACAATAAACTATAAACCATAAAATGGAATAATAGATATTTTGTTAGGTTATTGCAACATTAATGTGTTCCGTGTACCGCTTTTTAAAAGTATTAATAGACTTAACTTCTCTTACTGCTAGAGGTAGACCATTCCAAAGAACAGCCCCCCGTACGGAAAGTGCATCATTCATGTGCGATAAATTATGAGTGGTAATGATAAGAACTTTAGTTCAGTTAGAGAGAGCAAATTTAAAACCATTTCTAATGTATTTTGGAGATAGTGTAAAAGTAATATTTTTGAAAATGAATAAGACTAATCTAAACTTAAAGAACTTATTTAATGGCATTCCAAAAATTTCATTTTTGAAAGGTGAAATATGATCATACCGGTGGCGTCAATCAAAGATATATCGAAGACACCCATTATATACTTTAGTAACTTTTCTCAATAGATAACTATTTAAATTTGAGAAGATAATGTCACAATATAGTAGATGACTCATAATTAGCGATCGTATAAGCAACAATTTAGTATTTCGTGGAGTACCCAGCCGCTTTATTTATTTTATTTTATTTATTTATTTAAAGAAATCTATTTTGTAATATATATGTATGATTTCAGATTATTTACAGTTATAGTTAAAATTATATTACAACAAAAAACTTTAGAACAGAAAAAGAAAAATATAAACCAAATTTTGGTTTAAACAATTACAAATTTAGAAAAAAATCTTTACGGATATTTTTAAACTTGTCCTTTGATAAGTTGAAGTCAAATAGGTCGTCGATTAAGTTGAAAAATTTAGACATCCTATTAATGGGGTTGTTTTCTCCATAGTTGGTGGAATGGTGTTCAAGTGCTAAAAATTCATGGTTTCGAAATGTTCTGCATGGCACGTGAATTGATATGTTTTCCAAGATGTAAGCTGAATCAACGTGACCAAGCAAAACGTTACCAATAAAAGCCGCGCCCAGAAGAAGTCGTCTATTTTCGAGCGTACATATTTTGTAATCCGTGCATCTTGTTGTGTACGGAGGTAAGCGAGCCACATTGTCATGGAATGGTAAGTTGTGGCTTGGTACGTAACAGGCGTAAGATGTTATACATTTTTTGGCATACAAGATTAATATGTTTGTCCCAGCTAAGATCGTTGGGCATAATAATTCCTAGATTTTTAACAGAACATTCGTAAGGTAGAACCATATCGTTGATTTTTATAGGTGGAAATAAATTATAATCGACTTTTTTACCAAAAATTATATTGCTAATTGCCTGGTATTGCTAATTGCCCTAATCCTAGCGAGATCATTGTTAATAGATTCAATAATAGGTAATGGGTTAAGATTAAGAATTTCCTTGAAAATTTGAACATCATCGGCAAACAGGTGGAGGTTAAAATTAAGAGATAGTCGTGAGATATTGTTTATGTACAAGAAGAATAAAATAGGCCCCAGTATTGAGCCTTGAGGGACACCTGATGTTAAAGGTAAAAGCGTCGACTGACCTTCCGAGGTTATAACATAATGGGATCTTCCATTAAGATATGACAAAATTAAATTAATAGATTCAGTTGATAGGCCAAATTGGGTTTCTAATTTAATCCGCAGTAGGTTAAAATTAATAGAATTAAAGGCCTTGAAGAAATCTAAAATTACAAAAATGGTATTGTTATTTCTATCTATACAAGATCGAATGAAATCAGTAACATGGACCAGTAGGGAAGTTGTGCTATGTAATTTACGAAACCCCGATTGGTATTCAGACAAGGTCTGAGTTAGCGATAAGTGCGAATGCATTTGGTCAGCCATAATTCGTTCAAAGACCTTGGATAGAGACGACAATAAAGATATAGGGACGCATATCAACTGGCAATAATAGATCTTTTTTTTAGAAATGGCTATTACCTTGCTAATTTTCCAATAGTCAGGGAAAGTGTGCGCATTTAACACAGCATTGAAAACATGGACCTGCAATGGTAAAATTGCTGGAATACAGCATCTGATAAATTTTAGAGATATACCATCATCACCAATAGCATTCGATTTAATGGATTGTATAGCTGTTAAAATTTGATCTTCGTCGACCTCCGTAAATTGAAATAATTCAGTATTCCGCCGCTCATTATTCAAGCACCCAACACTAGATGAATTGTCAGGGAATGGATTAGTAGAGCTGAGTGATTGAAGAGATGGGTCGGCATTAGGGACCATATTAACAAAAGCCGAATTAAGCTGGTTAGGATCAAACATTTTGAAACATCTTTGATCTTCTTGACTATTGATACCTTCATCTCTGAGATATCTCCAAATTTCCTTAGAACTGATGCCTTAATCATTCCTTTAACTTTTTTATCATAATATTTTAATATGTTCTTATTTTCGGGTAACCGTGATGATTTCCCGACTTTGTACGATAAGTCACGAAGTTGTATGACATTTAAAATTTTTCTTGTTAACCATTGGGGCTTGGTATTATCGATTCGCATATAGTAATGAATGGAGTATGTTTATCCATAAGAGCAATGATTTCGCGATTCATTAGTAATGCCATAGTATTAATGTTATTGGAATTATAGATTGCAGAAGTGCCAAGACGATCGATGCCTTCTTGAAGGACATCACATTGAAGGTTCCTAAAACTACGAAAAGTGATACACTTACGGATAATTTTGATATTGAAATTAGCACCAATTAATTCGTGGTCAGCAACACCAATTGATTGAAATATATCACATGGTTGTATAGATGGACTAGATAGAACTAAGTCAATTAGTGAGCCACCGTTGTTATGAATTCTGGTAGGCTTAGACTGTGAGGTAGACAAATTAAAGTGCGACAACAACCGTTTAAAATTTCTAGTGTCATTCTCATTGAGGAGATCAACGTTGAAGTCCCCCATAAATATTATGTTATTATGCTCCTCACTATAATGGACGCAAGTACATCCTCGAAATTTTCAAGTGGCAAGCCTCTATGGTGCATATATCCTATACCTACAGCCAACCTAACAGAATTTAGAGTACATTCAATAACCAAGTGATCCAGGTTAAAATGCGACCCTTTGGCTATAACTGTAATTTTAGCATGTCTTGATAAGTCACATCTTATATACAACGCAACACCTCCCCCACCTCTACCTGCTCTATCTTGTCTTAATAACTTATAACCATCTATTTTAAAAGCCTTATTTGTATGGTGTGATTTAAGCCAGGTTTCAGTAATGCCCACAATATGGAACCGTTTTTTGCGGAAAAGAATTTGCATACTAGAAATGCTACTAGGGATAGATCGTACATTTAGATGGCAAATTTTGAGACAGCGATTTCAATTTCAATGGCAGTTTAACAGTTTTCCTCTTCATACCTGATTTTCAAATTGCTGTAGATCTTCCATTGAATTGATTAAAACTGCTTTACTTAGCTTTGATTTTTTAATAGTGACTAAGCCATACCGGACAGAAACATTATGGACTAAATTCTGTTTTTTCAATTGTCGAGCTGCAAAAAATATCCCTGCAGAAATCTTACCCAAATGTTCGTTGATATAAACCGGTGCAGTAGGATACTCATCTTTGATTAATTTTATGGATAGCCTAGTTTTTTTAACGTAATCAAGATAGCGACTAAAAAATATAAGCTTAATGCGTATATTGTTAAAGCGAACTACTATAGGACGGAGTTTCTTTGAATCATCGTTACCTCGGATACGGAAACAGCTGCTATCAATATCATTATCTGTAATATTTTCGACCCCCATTTTTTCAGCAAAGATTTTAATAAAATTAAAATCATGGATGGGTACATCATTTGGAATACCAGGAATTCATAGGCTGTGACTTCTCCGTTCACGTTCGAATTTATTAATAGATTTTTCCAAAAGTGCCCCTTTATTTGACAGTTCGTTAATTATACCGTGTGTTGTGCCATCATGGCATCATTAATTCTAATATCAAATTGTTCAACAAGGTCATTTTTTTCAGAATCCACTTTATTTATTTCCTTTAACTTATCTTGTATTTCCTCAATAGCAATTGAGAGAGCTTTTTGGTATCATCTTTGATATTACTTGCTGCAATACAACAAGGACAAATCCAAAATTTATTGCTAGCAAGGACATCAAAGTCAGCTTTACATGAAGCAATACAGCTGCCGTGGTACCAGCGCTTGCAACAGTTGCAAGCAATCCAACCGACATCAGAACTGGAGTCATCGCTGCTATTGCACTTCATACATTTATTATGCCTCGAAAATGATATAATTAAGGACTACCACACTTGGACCAATTAATTCACTAATGCAGGGAGCTGCAATAGACACCAAATTACACCGCCATACGACCACCGCACAATAATTTATATTAATATTTAATTTGTCTAAATTAAATACGCACGAAAGCAATTTCACGTGTCAAAACGTCAAACATTGGTGAAAAAAGCTCTTGTGAAAAAAGGTTTGTGAATTTATTTTTGTTTTTATTCTTCTTAACATAAATTGCTCAACAAAAGCTTAAGTCTGTACTGAGATTATTGCCTCGTTTAAAGAAGCCCGCCTCGAATTCGGACGAAGAAATATGAGTACGGACTGAAAAAAGGTAAACCATTCTTGCAGTTTAAAAACTACATTTCGTTTAATATTTTAAATGTACTTTAAAAAATGTTTAGATTATTTGTTTTAGATGAGAAAAAATTTAATTTAGACGGACCGGATGGTTTTTATTCAAACTGGAGGGACAAAGAACCTGATCCTTGATGGTAGCTTTTTCCCATCCACCTGCATGAACTCCAGAGAATACACAACATTATTGAGCATCTTCCATATTTAGAGACGCACAGGACAGAAAATATATCTTTTCAGCAAGATAACGAACTTGAAAGTGGCCGTGCTTGAAGCTTGGGAGTCAATTGGTGAAGATGTTCGAGTAAGCTTAGTTGAGAGTATGCCGAACAGGATATTTGAGCTTATTCAGAACAAAGGAGGCCCTACTCATTATTAATTTTATTTTAATTTTAACTAAAGTGAATTGATTTTTTATTTTATGTTTCCTATTAACGTGCGTCTATAGTTGTGCACTAGAAAACTAAACATTGAATTATTACGGTGAATAAAATAAACATATTTTACATTTTCCTTTGTAAATTTTGTTGTTTTACTAGCCTTTTTATACTGCACCATTGGTTTCACCTCAAACTTTCTTGGAAACAAAGAGTGTCCTAAAAAGTAGGGCAGCCAAAAGAGTATTGAGGTATTTGAAAGGGATGAAATATAGCAATTTGAAAATAAGTAAAAGAAGCGGAATTTTAAGTGCAACGGCAGACGCTAGTTTGTGTACTACAGCTGATGGTAAATCATTTAGCGGTTACATCATAAAAATTGGTAAATCGTTAATCAATTGGAAGACAGAAAGATGGTTACTTTATCTACTATGGAAGCGGAATTAATATCAGTCTGCGGATGCCCAGTGTGAAATAGATTTTATAAATATTTTAATAGAAGAAATCGAAGAACCAGAATTAGAAATGAAACCACTGAATATTTATACCGATTCAAAGGCAGTCATAGATTGCATATAAATCGAAAATTTCATTTTATTAAAGAAGAAGTGGACAAGGACGAAGTTAAATTACAAACGATTTGAAGATTTAGAAGCAAATAAACTTACAAAGGATGTAACATAAGTAACATAATGTATAAACACATGCGAGGAATGGATCTAGCAGCGGACAACGAATAATTCAAGAAAAAGAAGGGAATTGTTGAAATTAGCTTCTTAAATTATTATAATGACAAGATTTATGCTTGTTGGGTGCAAATTATATATATTTAAGCAACTTTACATCACATGAAGGGTTTTGTTGTGGTTGTAAAATTGATTGCTGATGGAAGTTTTTCCGGTTGAGTAAAAATAGAAATACGTGTGTGTAAAATTATTTATGATGAAAAATACATAAAAATATAATCCATCGAGATATGTTTTATTTAATATTATTATTATTATTTTATAATACAACACTATATTATGAGGTTTCGATTATTAATTGTTTTATTTTGATTTTGACACTTACTGGCATGACAAGCCGGAGATGGCGGCGAGGGATATTTCTGGAAGCAGATATTTTCATTTAGCTTCAAAGGGTTACAAATGCTTCTAAATTACAAATAAATGAACATCGAAATGTTATTTACAAAGAAAGAATCACGATTTTTTTACTTTTAATTTAGAGTAAACAGCTCTTATGACTCGGGAGGGACCGTGAAAAAGCTAAACGTGTGAAAAGTGGTTTTACTGCACCAATTTATTCATCTTTTAATATTTTCTCGCTGAAGCTTTGAAACTCTAAAAATATATTTTATCGGTATTATGTATTGCTAAAGTTGGTGAGTAAGCGGTAATGTTTATTACGATTAGAATCTTTTGGCGAATTATTCTATACAAAGCGAAAGCCTTGAAATTAAGTTTACGTCCTTTACGGACACAAGTGAGAAATTCGTTGGCAACCTTTCAATATCACAATACGCAAACTAAATGTTTATCTCTATTCCTAATTCCGTGTGTATAAGATATACGCATAAAGTTCTAAATTTTACTATACAAACTTGAATATGACTATGCAAAATCTGCATGTTATAAAGATGATCTCATCCGTTTAAAACGAGAATCACAAGCAGCACAATTATAAGAAAGGTCGATGCTCGCATCATAATACACAATACCAGAATACTTTAATGGGAATAAGAATATTCGTATCTGTACATCGTCCGTTTTATAAAAATGAATAATGACCGCTCAGCTCATCACATCATGAAGTGCACACATAAAACTGTATGTACATACACAATTTGCAATTGTAAACATTTATAATTTCCGAATCTAAATAAATAAAACAATATAATGAAGTGGCAACATTTTATTTCTTTATAATTTCGGTTTAATTATGTAGGGAACATGTAACGTTAACTATTTTCTTAACTTCTATGACTGCGTTACGATAAACTTTAAAGTGAGGCTTTTCCGCGTACCATCTGTATTTCCGATTGGCATTATATAAAATCGGCATTGCTAATAAGCATCAGGTACACTTATTTGTACGCCTTGATTAGAAAGGAAATTGAAAAAAGTATGCGATTAATTTGTTTCATACACATGTATTATAAGTTTATTGAATGTCAACTTTCATTTTATATGGTTGCACCAAAAACTTAATTAAGATTTTTACTGCGCTATCTTGAAGTCTAAACACAAGAAATGTCGTAAAGTTGGTATAAAGGAAAAGAACGCGAGTGAAAGTGTTATTGAAATGGGTTTTTTTTTTGCAATGCTGTTATGTATTGCACTTTATTGTGTGCTAAATGCTTTTTGATGAAGGTTATTTTGTTTGTTTCTTACACATTATTACAATCATAAAAATTATTTACTATTCATAATTATATAAAGTACTTGTTGCCCACTGAGCCATGTGGGTATAATATAAGATCAGTATAAATAATAATTAAAGTGTGCGCAGTGCGCACACGTTCATGCCAAATAAAGTAGTTACCTTATTATTTCTCTTGTTTCTTTACTTGCAGACATCTCAAACTGGAACCAATGTTATTGTGAGGGGCACACAACTAGCATTGCCCAGAAGCCACAACAGCTTATATATACGTAAGTACATAGAACGGAAATTTACTTCTAAATACATACATATGTATAAATCTTGAGCGACAAATAGCTTTACATTATTCTGACAGCTTGTTGTTTTCATATCGAATATAAATAATCTTAGTAATAAAAATATTTAGCGGTTTACAAAAGAAAATCGAAGAAGACGGCCACACAAAAAAAACCTTGAAAAAATTCTTAATAATATTTGGTGTGTTCTTTAAATTTACATGTACAAAGTTGTATACACAACATTCGTTACTAGAAGATTCACAAATTCGCGGTTTTTCTGTTTAATTTATTCTTTTAAGTTTCTTGTAATATTTTATACAAGACTAAACACATGAACATTTTTTTAACGATCGCGAATGTATGTTTTTTGACGTAATCATCCTGGGTGTTTCGTTGAACATGTTAATGTCTTGATCTTTGGTTGGCGCGATATAATTTAATTAAAGCGTTTGACATTTTTTTTCTTTTTTTCAAAGTAATTAAATGTTACAGTTTATAACACCGGTGATTCAAGGCTGCCGATATTATTAAACGTCGTAAGAATTTCATTTTATTTATTTTTCAGTCTTTCTGAGTCAATATTTTTCTTAACTTTTTGGAAACAAAACTTCATGTTGCCATCGAATTTATTGCAACACTCTTAACACTCGATTAATTCCTTGCTGTATGTAAACACCACCATAGTTTATGGCAATAGCCAACATTAAAAATAATTCAATCGTATAATCTTCATGTTAGTGGACGACCACTCTTCAGTTTATTATACCTGGCCCTCCTTTAAGAGCTTATATTTAAATAAATTGTCTCATTTAATTCAAAGGTCTTCTTCTTTAAGTTATATCCACTTACAAAATTATTGTTTAAAACCACCTCTTTCTATAAACATGTTGAATTCTTATTAATCCCGAGGAAATAATGTCTGTAAGACAGATGATACACAGTAATCAATCTCAATCTTCACTAAAAAAATTCATTTATAGTGACTCTAATTTCTGATGAACTAAAACAAAAAATACTAAATTTATTTCGTCGAAAAAAAACTATTTATCAGCAGCGAGCTGACTGGCGATGCTTCCAAAAATTGTCTCCCGATCATCAAATCAACATTCTGCAGCACTTTACCAAGACATCAGTCTTTTTTTTTATTTTTTTATTTTATGTTTTAATCTATGCAATCTGTTCTGGGGCCGAATCACTCCCAAATCTTTCGCGGTTCGCTTTTCACGTCGTACTTTACGCATTGCTTGCCAAATCTAGAACGTACGGCTATTAGTCCGATTTTATCACCATCTACACATTGCATAGCTCCATGCCAGCCTATACTGGCATGGAAGATGGGCCGGACCATGAGTTGTGCACTCCGACAGGGGGTCATAGTTGTGTTCCATTTCATCACTGATCGTAAACTGTTGATGAAAATTCACTTTTGTATGCAGCCCCTATCGGGATTCGAACCCAGTCTATGCTTTACAATGAGGCTAAACAAATTAAAATGAAACATAAATTTCAGTTTTTATGGTGCAAAGATAACAAACGAAATCTACTTACGGAATAATAACAGCATCTATAACAGCGTCAACACCCATTGCCTGATATTCCCATTGATGCAGTTGGTTACTTTTAATTTGTCGGCATTGACAGTTTTGACAATGTTTTTATTCGCATCAGGCATTCTTAAACTTTTTTTTTTAAATTTTATTGATAAATTTTTAAAACATTATAAATATATCGATCGGGTGTGAAGTATGTCCTAACTTTGTTCTAACCCTTTGAAATGAGTATGTATTGGTAAAACTCTCGTTATAACGAATTTTAAAATATAAAAAAATCTTATATTCAAATTGGGTATAAAAGTATCGTATATTACCTTTTTAATTGCAGCAAAATATTTAATGACCAAAGGATGGTATTGTGCGTAAAATTAAATTAATATACAAATAAATTTCGCGATTCAACAAATATGGAAACTATTGATATTGCCAAAGATTTTAAGCGAAATCCGAAGACGTAATCTTTCAAACACACAAAAACGATTAATGGTACCGTGACGTATATCGTTAGACTCGTTGGGGCGTCCTCTATCATCCGACCAACATACAAAAAAATTCTATGATTTTTTACGGAAATATCTCATTTTTAATACCTTTCGTGCGATTTTCGAGTATAGATTGAACGGCTTGCAGTTGGTGCTGATATTAAAGTTAGAAGCGATTTTTGAAACTGAGACCCAACGCAACGGAAACCCAATTCAATTGATTCCTGGTACTCGAGACCTTATTTTTGTAGCAAATTTTATTAAAACCGTTCGACGATTATATAATTTAAAACGGAAAATAGGCCTCGACGGTGGACCTTATAAACCAGTTTACCCGAAATTGAGACTAAACGCAATCGATTGGTGGTCCACGAAAAACCCTATCAGAAATTCCATCGTCTGACTTAGAAAAAATTAAAAACGGAACCCGGGTCTCGATAGTGGGTCCAGTAAACGCGCCCAGTAAAGTTGAAAAACACCGCAATCAGTTCCACTTGCTCGAAAACATAGATTCGGCCATTTTTATCGAAAATGTTTGAACTATAAAAAATAAATATGGTACCCGGGTCCCGACGGAGAATCCTGTAAATGTTTTCTCCCGAAATTGGGACAGCACAATCGGTTCCTGATACTTAAAAACCGCCTTTCAACAATTTTTATCGAAAACGTTTAGACTTAGAAAAAATTTAAAAACGGAACCTGAGTCCCAACGAAGGACCCTGTAAACAAAATAATCTTAAGCTAAGACCCAACACAATCGATCTCTGGCACTCGAAAATATTCTTAGGGTTATTTTTATCGAAAGTGGGACCCGCGTCTCGACGGCGGATCTGTACATTTTGTTTCCCGAAATTGTTCAAATTTAGAAAAAAAAATTAAAAACAGAACCTGGGTTCCAACGCAGGACCCTCCAAACAAAATTTCCTTAATTCGAGACCCAATCCAACCGATTCCTGACACTCGAAACATCCTTTAGGCAATTTTATGACCTTGTACAATCGATTCCTGGTACTTAAAAACCCACTTTCAATATTTTTTACAAAAAATGTTCATATTTAGAAAAAAATAAAAAACGAAACCTGGGCTCCAACGCAGGACCCTCTAAACAAAATTTCCTAATCAATTCGTGGTATTTAAAACCCACTTTCAATATTTTTTACCAAAGGTGGTCAGAAAAAAAATTAAAATCGGAACCTGGGCCGAAACGGAGGACCCGCTCGCCCATATATACAGCAAAATCGATCCAGGAACACAACGTCTCTAGCTGAGAAGTTTTATAGAATGCGGCGTATTCTTCAGAGTTGGCTCCCTCTGACAATTAGTTATTCAGATCGAAGTTGTCATATTTCAAAGCCCAGCAATTATATCTATATATATAAAACAAAGTCGGGTTAGTTACACCATTTATAACTCAAGAACGGCTGGACCGATTTTTATGATCTTTCTTTTGTTGGATTTGACTCCGTTCCGAATAGCATAATAACTATTAAAACATTGGAAAAATTCACCAAAAAAAAGTTATCAAGAAAATTCATTTTCTCATATATTTAGTACATTTTGTTTTTTTTATTTTGTTCGTCTCAATACAGTGGTGGTTTAGGAAAAAAGAAAAGTCGGAAAAACTCAAAAGGGAAGCCCCAAAAATCTAATAAAAAAAACCTATTTTTTATATGAATTTTGTAGGTGTAGTTTGTATGTGACGAGTGGCGCAGTGGTTAAAGCTTCGGCGCTTGGACCGCAAGGTACTGAATACGAATCCGACTGGAGGCTACATGCACATTTACCATTTTATTTTTTATCCAATTTTTTTTTATTTCATCTACTTAGCTATATAATTCATGATGGAAATGGTGGATTATTTTTCTTCGACGCGCCCGGTGGAACTGGGAAGGCATTCCTCATATCATTGATTTTGGCCACTGTTCGTGCGAGATCCAATATTGCTGTAGCAGTTGCTCAGCATTGAAAGTGTCGTTAGACCTTCAATCGGCTGAAAACCCGACTTGCAACATTGCGAAACATTCAGCAATGGCGAAAATTTTGGTAGCAATTAAAATCATCATCGATTATGAATGTACAATGGCGCACAAATGCGCATTTGAATCATTCAATCGAACTATGAAAGATATACGCAATGACTCAGATGTTTGGAGGCGCAATGATTCAACTGTCCAGCGATTTCCGTCAAAAAATACCAGTGATTCCAAGATTGGCCGCTGTCGATGAAATGAACGCTTGCCTCAAATCATCGACTCTGCGTGGCGCTATGTGATGAAACTTCAGCTGACGACAAACTTGCGAGTTGCATTGTTAAACCAGAGACAACCTAACAGAGATATTTCATTCTATGTAAACGTAAACATTTAAACTGCGAGTTCATTTTCTGTAAATAGCCGCATACAACAAAAAACATTTTGTTTTTTTGCGTTAACGTATACGCAGTTTAACGAAAAATGACAGATACAACGAGGACATTGGAATTGTCAGAAATATATTTTGTTTTCATTTTTTAGCTCGAACGAAAAATTTTATTTGATTGTCGGTGGTTAAACGATCCATCTGCCGAAGATTTCTCCAAGCAATTGCTGACTATCGGTAATGGCCGTGTTCCGGTCGACGAATCGAACAGATTTATTTAGTTTCCTCAGAACTTTTACAATTTTGTCTCAACGAAGGACGAGCTCATCAACAAAGTGTTCCCGAACAATATTACTAACCACAAAAATCACAATTGGGTGAGTGAACGAGTAATTCTTGCGGCAAAGAACAAAAATGGGGATCACTTAAATTTCACAATTCAAAATCTAATCGTCGGTCCACTTCATTCCTTCAAATCTATCGACTGTGTGACAAACAAAGACGAATCAACCAACTGTCCAACTGAATTTTTAAACTCATTGGATCGGGCTGGCTTGCCTCCGCACAATTTACAACTGAAAGTTGGTGTGTTACCGGTAATCATCATGCTACGAAACCTGAATCAAACAAAACTATATAACGGAACGCGTTTTATTTTGAGTAATCTCAAGGAAAGTTCAAAGGTGAGGAAGTTCTCATTCGGAGAATTCTGATGATCCCAACCGATATGCCATTCGAGTTTAAACGAATTCAATTTCCGATTCGTCTTGCATTCGCCATGACGATCAACAAATCACAAGGCCCATCCTTGAGTGTTTGTGGCCTGAATCTGGAAAATGAATGTTTCTCTCACGGCCAATTGTACATAGCATGTTCACGTGTCGGCAAACCATCCGCTTTGTTCGTTCTCGCACCTGACAATAAAACAAAAAATGTCGTATATCACAAGATGTTTTACTGAATCATTTCGAATCAATTCAATAAAACGAAATCCTTGCTGCCACGTGAATTAAATTCATTGCAATGTAGTTAAAATATATTTTATTTTGATTGAATTTAATTAATTTGGAGTATTCATTGTATCCGCCCCGGAGGCCTCGGGTTCAATTCCCGGTAGTGACAAGGAAAAAATTGCACGGCTGGCTTAGGATCAATGAATTAATCACTCATTAGTCATTATCCGAAATGAAAATATGATTACTAAACCTCATTTAAGGCGGCCAAATCTCTTGATGGGATATAGTGCCAGAGAGAGAGAGAGAGAGAGAGAGAGAGAGAGAGAGAGAGAGAGAGAGAGAGAGAGAGAGAGAGAGAGAGAGAGAGAGAGAGCGAGAGAGAGCGAGAGAGAGCGAGAGAGAGCGAGAGAGTTAGAGAGAGTTAGAGAGAGTTAGAGAGAGAGAGAGAGAGAGAGAGAGAGAGATAGAGAAATTCATTTTATCTTAATAAAAAACTCAATTTAATTAAGCTATAATAACTTTAAACAACATTTATTGATTTTGAGGCGGTACGAAGTTCGCTGGGTCAGCTAGTTTTCAATAAAAGTGAATATGACTAAAAAAGCACAGTTTCTACGTGCACACCTAATACATAAAAAGAAATATAAGGATGGGAACAAGAATCTATTATTTTTATTTTATTTCGGGGCTTTATTTAACATGGCTGCAATCATCCATTTTGGCTCAAATATGAGCCGTTTTTTCGATAACTCGTAGCCATTTAAAAGGCAATTTCATTATGCCGCTTTTCCAAAATGACTTGCCCTATTAGCGAAAAACTGAGATAGTCAGTTTTTACAAGCCTCTCTTGAGGCCATTTTTACACCACCAAGAGCGCTTGCCATGGACAAAAAGAGGTGATAATCGCATGGTGTCAGGTCCGGTGAATGCATAATAACTTCCCAACTTAGCTTCCGGAGCTTCTAGCGGGTCATCGTGGACGTGTGAGGGGGTAATGGCGTTATTCTAGTGAAACGCGACACCTCTCCTATTGGCTGATTATGGCCGCTTCTGGTCGATTGCTGCCTTCAATCGGTGCAGTTCATTCCTTGTTTGGCCACCGTTTGGGCCGCTTCACTGGGCTTCGAACATGATAGTTTCCGCTTGATATTGTCGTACATGACTCATTTCTCGTCGCCAATTACCACATGCTTTAGAAATGGCTCGATTTCCTTCCGTTTGGCCAAGTATTCGCAAATGGAATCACTACCCATCAAATTGTTTGCGTCAACTCTTCGGCACCCAAACATTGAGGTTCTTTTTGAATGGCGACCTTCAGCTCTAGAGCGATGCTACGACAGCTGGAATACCGGTCTGTTCGATTTCCAGGATTTTATCGACATTTTCGACGATAGGCATTCCATTGCGTGGTACATTTTTAATACGCAAATTACGAGGACGGAATCAACGAAACCAAAATTGCGCATAATTGGCTGTGATCAGTATCGATACCACAGACGCCATTCACAATTTCAGCCGCCTGACTTGCGTTTTCGCCTTTATCGAAGCAAAATTGTAAAATATAGCGAATTTTCTTTTTGTTTACCTCCATCCTTGACACGCTATAACTTACAACTGAAACGATCAATCAAAACCATGACAAACTAAATTTTTAGTGCATGGATCTCACCTTTCTAACGAGTACAAGTATGGTATAAGGCAACAATACAAGGGATATATGTCACTAAATCCATCTACCGAAAAAATAATGGATTTTCCCCCAACCCATTATTTGTTCCAATAAACGAAAAGAGTCTATATGGAAAACGTAGAAGGTAGAAGTCACATCGAAGCGGCCATTTCAAGAGAAAAAGTTTCGGGCAAAAATCTAGGGGACCGTCAATTCAGAGGAAAAGCTTAAGTCCACAATTTCAAACCGCTCAGTCAATCCTTACGACAGACACATAGAGAACTTTTTCAAGAGCAAATTTTCGATCATCGTCGATAAAACGAATGGTACATCTGCAAAAATCTCAAGGTCGTCGATCACAGTCTTATTAATCACTCGAAAAATTGAGGCTGAAGGAAATTTTGATTAATCGCATTTTTGTAGTTAGAGGAGCCAAATTTCTTTCGCTGGAGATTTTTTTGAGGCTCGTAAACAAGTAATAATCGCTGGGTCCAAATCTCGTATCTCGAGTATGTATCTCGAATATGGTGGATGCGGAACCAATTCAATGTGAAATTCGTGCAATTTTATTATTGTTGCTATCGACTTGTGACTTGGTGAATTATCTTGGTACAAGAGCAATTTTTCTTCTTCATTTGTAGTCGTTTTTCAGCGATTTCTTCCTTCCAATAACCCGATATAATATTCGTTGTTGATTTTTCCTCCTTTCTCAAGATAGTCAACAAATATTATACCATGTGTATCCTAAAATACAGACGCCATAACCTTTCCAGCCGACAGCTGTGCTTTTGGTCGCTTCGGACGATCCATGTTTCATCCATTGTCATATACTATACCGCATAAAAATCCTTTTTATTGCACTCAAAAGCGCACGGAATCATGACGCGTTATCGTTGTTGATCCATTGTAAGTAAACGCGGTACTCACTTCGAACACAGCTTTCTTATGGACAAATGTTCGTGTAAAATATGACCAACATGTTCCATTTATATCTTTACAATGTCAGCTATCTCACGTAACTTCACTTTACGGTCAACAAAAATATTTTCGTGGATTTTTTTATGTTTTCTGGAGTCACAGTCTCATTTGGGCGTAAAGATCGTGGTACATCATCGGTGGTTGTACGACCAAGTTTAAATTCAGTATGCGTACATATTCACCCTTTCATAGTTTTAAAATCATTTACAATAATATTGCTGCTTGGTCAATAAACAAGTCGCTGAATTGGAAATGATAATTAACGATTTTTTATTTCAAATTTGTTTATATACGTATGTTCAAATATTACAAATATGATAATTCATTATAACGAGACATTAACTAATACATACTCATAATAAAATAGTTAGGACAATTTTAGGACTAACTTCACGCTCGTGGACACACGCGTGAAGTTTGTCCTAAATTTGTCCTAAATTTTGTTTTTGGAATTTTAGGACAAAGTTAGAACAAACTTCACGGGTACATATATTGACATAGAAATTTTGGTATTTAAGGCTTGTACTTCACGATGCTGTAGTCGGATCCACTTACTCATTGGCCTAAGATTTTTATTTTGAATGCCAGATTTGGTCGAACCGATATATCGATGGTTCGGTACATTTATCTAAGAATTGTACTTTACGTCCGCTTCGTCAAATCTGCTTAGTTAACTCTTATTTGTCAATGACCTTTAAAATCGTCTACCCTTTTTTTGTGTTTGACACATTAGAATTATAGAATACCAGGTCGCACAAATATGCCAACTGGTTCGGTACAGCTAACGATAGTACTTTAGATGCGTTAGCCAGATCTGCCTAATATCTCTAAATCACCTGTCCATGACTCTAAACATTTAGACTTTTTTTGTGTATGCGTGATTTCAATGGGTTTGGCCGGGTGTCCCGCAAACACACTGTTCGTTTTGGCCCTTTACTAAATGTTCTTATTACTTCCAATTGTTGCTTTTGTTTGGTCATAAGCCCATACCTACACTTTTAAGTTTTATTTAACTGATTTAAGTTAAAGGTGTATTTTACACTTTCTGATTGTTAACAAGTTTTTTGCAATGTGTGTTGAATATTGTAATGAAAATTACGGGACGAATGACAAAAATTATGAATGAGACAACAAATTCAACATCAACCTTGAGCGCCCATATCACCGAATCATTTATTATTCCAAAAATTCTATGAGTATAGAAATCTTGATGAGGCGGCTAAATAAGGTTTATAAGAACGCAACAAAGGAATTCGTAATGGGATTTCCTTTCGTAGTTCTGACTTTTATTTCAATTGGCCTTCTTGAAATATTAATTTTAAAATGTCAAATGAATTTTCATTCTCTATTCTAATTCTGAATCACATAATTAGAATCGATTGATTAACTTTAAATAATTTTTAAATTAACACGAAAGTGATTTTACTTATCTTTATGATGTGCATGTACGTTCATGCAAAATTCCGTCATGCCTTAACGTGCCGACTTATGAGTACGTGATATTATAAGTACATATTTCTTTTCTAATCTTTTCCTACGCTGACACTATCTATCTTTTATTGATGCTCTACTGTTTAAAATTCCAATGTAAATATGTATTGTTCTATTTTAAAGAATAAAGATTTTCTTACGTCAAAGATATAAAATTTACTTAATATTTAAAACACTTAACAATAAATATTCCCGAAAATAACATAAATACTTCCACAATAATTTTTCCAGTATTATCTATAAACACTAAAGCACAACGAGAAATGCCCTTTACTGCATGGTCTCTTAATTTACTAATTAAAAATCATTTATAGATGTTTTTTAATCTCTGATTACAAAAATGATAAATTTAATTTATTACTGAGGTTATCATAAAAAACTCAATATAGCAAAACAAGCCCCCTCGATTCCCGAGAAATATTTTATCTATTTCTCGAGAATTGCCAGGCCTACTTCCAAAACAATAAACTCAAGACCCCATCTTTCGTTTATTCTACTATGTAGGCATTGTAAAGCATTGGCCAAACCTTGCTATTATATTGACGATCGGAGCCGTGATTTTACATAATTTTGTTGCTGCTGGCAATATAACTTTAAAACTTCTCCGCTATGCCATTTTTTAAGAATTCTGTAAGCCGTGGTGATTATTTTTAGTAGGCGTTCCAGCATTAATTTGTTTCAATTGGTAGCGTTTTATCTAAATCCCAATGATCAACAATAATTAATACCAACTAAATTAAATATTCTAGAAGAAACAATGTATTGCTGACATCACTTTATGTTTTTTCCGAAATAACGAACTAAATGCGCATGAGATATGTCCCAAAAAAATTCCAAATTTGCTGCATGCAACAAATGCTGCATAGAAATTTCAAAAATGTCAGAGGTAAGCATAAGCATTCCAGAGATCTACCCATGCCAATCTTTTGGATTTTGTTGAACAGGTTTCTTAAATGAAACTTATTACAACAACCCCTCTGTCAAAAACCCATTATTTATATGGTCGACTCCTGAAATGGTTAAATTCCTTTGTCCTGGTAAAAGATCATATCATGAGCATCCCTAAAAAGCCACATGTCAATTTTTTGAAATTTTTGTGAACAAATTTCTTAGTTTAAATTTGTTGCAACAACCTCTTTATAAAAGACTCGTTATTTATAATTATGGACTATCGTTCAATTCGTTTGTCCAGGTAAGATAACATATCAGGAGCATTCCAGAAATCCTGATCACTTGTCAATTTTTTGTACATATTTCTTAATTGAAACTTGTTGCAACAACCTATTGATTGTGCAACATTTATTGCATGCAACAAATTTCGGATTTTCTTTTTAGGCCATTCACTTGGGTTAAACTAAATATTTTATTTTTCTCGTGAAATCTCGAGAATTCTCGAGAGGGCCAAAAATAATCGCTGTTTCTCGAGAAAGAAAGAAAGTCGAAAAAGCATAACTTTAAATGTTCCTTAAAATCTTAAAACGGAGTCTGTTACATCGCGAAAGCTCGCAGGATAATCTTTGTTCTATCGTATAGAGTACAAATATTTTAAATCCCTATTGTGGGGTTTAGCTGGCTGTATCATTTCATAAATTACCGGAACCGCTCATCAATAGATAAACATTCTTCCAGTGAAACTTTCTGAACATATTCAAATAGTTTGTTCAACAATGGCCTTAGTTTGTGCAGGCGATCATGGTTCTGGTGTGTTCTTTGGTGAATCGGTACGTTGTTGGTAAAATAAAGATGTTGCCGTATTTTTTCTAATTTGTTTAATGGCATGGTTTCTTTTACCATTGCAAAGCCGAGTTTCTGATGCCAGTACAATCTTGTATTTGGAAGTTGCACAACGGATGTAAGTATGCATATTCCCATGACGAAGTTTTGCTTGTCGATTGCTTAGAATGCGTGTAAATTAGTTTCTTTCACAATCTTGGCGATGACATCATCATCAATAAAAATACATAAAAAATAAGTTCAGTGTACTTTTGTTGTTTCAAATTGGAAACCATTATTTTTCCAAATGATTTTAGCACAAATTTCTGTAATTTGCTTCAAATCATTTTTAGTAGCTAAATGCAGGTATTTCGTCAGCATATATGATTTTATTTCCCCTCCTTTCCTATTAATCTCTCTGACTAAATTCGAACTTGCAACGTGTCGGTTAGTAACACTTGGCGGTGTAACCTTAACCAGACGATCACCGAGTGTTATACATGTGTAGAGTAGAATTCGTAACACTACTCTCACCTTAAATCTGTTCATCCAAAACAGACTTGTCCACTTTCCTCGTGTCGTATCGGCATAATCTACTAGCCCAATTGACTCATGCACCCTCCTGGTCTTCTTTCAAAGGTTGTTTATCCCAACCATGTTCCGATTCAAACCGGATTTATGCAACACACTATCCACCATAACGAACAACTCCCTGCAAACTGCACAATAATATTTCTCTGCTTTAGAAAAAGATCGATTATAGTATGCGATAACACGCTCTTTGCTCTCTTACTTCCGTGATAACACAGCACCTGTACTCGTGTTACTAGTATCTACATATATCAAAAATGAATATCCTACAGGCCTACGGATACGCTAAAATAGGAGCGCAGTATAATTTCTTCTTTAATTCTTCAAATGTTTTTTGATGTTCGGTATTCCTCTCAACTGTTTGAATTTTTTCTGTACGGGGATGGAGACCTCGTGCAACGACTGCGAGGTTTAGCATAAATCGGTGGTAGTAGGAACATTAATCCTGGGAATCTCTTTAGCTGGCTGATATTCTTTAGTGTAGGCCAATCTACTACTTTAGATTCGCCCTACAATATCACTAAAATGGTTAACTTCTTCCCTGAACAGTCTGCATTTCGTGACACTTAACTTCAACTCTGCCGCTCGGGTCGCTTATAGTACTTGTATAAAATTGTTAAAGTTTTATCAAATGTGTTGCCCAGTAATATAATGTGATCCAAATGAACCAGACATGTTTTTCAATTTAGGCCTCTACAACTCGCTCTATTAATCTCTCAAATGTAGGAAGCGTATTGCATAATCCAAATAGCATTACCACAAATTGGTAAGACCGTTTCCCGAAAATGCGTTTTCTGAAAATGCCATGTTCTCTCTATCTTCAAGATGGATTGATACTTGGCAATATCCGATTTTCAGATCCAATGTACTGAAAATCTTGGCCTATGACAGCGAGTCTAAGGTGTCGTCAAGCCGCCGTAACTTGTTTAATTTATGGTAATCAACACAAAATCGAGTTGTCCCGTCCTTTTTCTGGACGAGAACCACTATCGAACTCCATGGGCTGCTAGACTCCTCTATTGGTGTTGCCAGATTGGAGTAGAGTTTCCTGTGTCGATTCTGTGTTGCAAAATATTAGTTTTCCTAATTTGTCATCATTAAAAGCAAATACATCGGCTAGTTCATCTTATGCTTTCACTTCGACATCTAACTGTTTTGGTGGAAGATTGAAGACTACACAGTGAACGAAAGATCTTCTTCTACCTATGGTTTGCAGAGACACGACGTAGATTCTACCGGCTGCGATATACTTGATTCCTTCAGTTGTACTAATGACTCCCGCTTTCCTGATTATATTTGATGAGCTCACCTGCTGAAATTTCTCTTACATAATAACCCACTATTTTAGACATTCGGAGGCTTCCCAATTCCTATTTTACTATCCCCAAGGTCACCGTCAGTTTCCGCGTAGATAAATTTTTCGGTACCTCCAAATTGCCCCATATTTATACCTGGTTAATCCGATCCATGACCGTCTCGTGTTTCTTCATCACATCTAGTCTGATGATCTATTCCAGTCTTTACGAAGCTCAGCAAATTGTCCACCTTGCCCTGCTCGTGGTACATGCCCTTCTCTGCCTATATATAAAGATTAGCTTCCCAATTTATATACATAAGTGGCGGACCCGACAAACCTGTCCGAACGTTGGCTTGCCTGCTATAAGCGGGTTCAGCAAACGTTTCTTCGGTATTAGAATTTTCCATAAACTATATCCCGTTACCGGCCGGCCCACACAATTGTGTGGGTAAGGCAAAAGAATCATGTCAAAAATTTATTTTTGGTTGTGTTTTGAACCAACTTACGCACTTGTGTGTTCCTTTCAATCTTATTTTCGTCCGAAAAAAACACTATACCTATACACACAATTGTGTTGGTTGTAGTTCAAATCAAGCAAAATTTTTTATGAGAAACGCAATTACATACTATGTTTTTTTACTCACACATTTGTGTGGTTTGTACTTCAATTGAGCCAAATTTTTTTTCTTCTTGGTCGGCAAAGGGATATGCTAAGTGACATTTGACATTGAGTTAGACATTTCCATCTTTTCGTTTCGTCATTGTATGATTTGCTGTTGCCGAAAGTAAAATAAAAAATGAGTACAATTTCTCATTATTCTGCGATGCTGTATTCTCGTGTCACGGCCGGATGATATTTGGTGCTTGTCATTGGCACATTTGGCGAAAGAGGGGTACTTTTCATGAGATTGGTAGTAAGTATAATAATGTGATTGCAAAAAACATATTGCTTTTGTTGCATGTGTGTAAATGTCTGACGGTTGTGTTTCTCATTATATGTGTTAGCTGTGTGGAGACTGTGTGGAACTCAGTTAGTCGGTGAGCTCATACTAACAAATAACTAAAGATGTGGCGACTCATGAAAATGGACGCTTCTACGCTGTAAATCCACAGACCCATATATATGTACACATGTGTACACATTTGGACGATTATCATTTTGATTAAATAATAGCAAACAAAGAAAAGCTCGACAGTGTCGATGGATCGTTTTGCAGTTGGACATGCATATTTATATTAAGGTGTAAAGTATTTCCATTTCGCCATAAGTATGATTGTTTCAAACATGCGTTAATTGCGCCCACACAAGTAACGCGTAGAATGACAGGCAATGTCTGTCTGAAATCACCGGACAGGATAGCAACAGCAAACAAAGCGCCACCAAAAAGTCTGGTATTATCGTTAAGATCTTTCATCGGTTTATCGAGAAATTCAGGTAAATGCTTGTGAGTCATAGTGCATTCCTCCCAGATAATAATTTGGCATTTTCGCAAAACTTTAGCCATACCAAAATGCTTCTTTATGTTATACATTGCATCTGGATTTGTGTGAACGATCAATGGCGACTTGAGTGCCAAATGTGCGGCCCTTTCATCATCAAGCAAATGCCAGATAAAGCAATTTTCAAGGCAATATGATTTTGTGATCGAATACACGCAAGTATCAGTGAGATGAGGAGTGTTTTGCCAGTGTCGCTTAGTGCGTCCAAAAAAAAAGAATCTGCCTTTTGTTCAGCAGTGAGCACTTGTTCATAATTTACAACAAAAGGGGCCGCATAAAACTGTTGTTCACGCTGAACATAGCTGTAAATGATGTTTGTTGCTGGAGGGTTAGGCGATGGCATACCGAAATGAATGAATGGCATATTCGAAATGAGAATGCAAATATCTTCAATCTGTATTAATGCCTCGTTATATATTTGTGGCGAAAAATCGGTATTGGGATCTTGATCATCGGTCCAAATGCGATGCAGAAGAGTAGGTTAGATTGATTATCATTGGATGCACATGTATATTATTGAAATTCGTAGAAGGTCATATACGCTATTCAATTCAACATTGCACCTTACACATTTTTTTTAATGTAAGTGTTTAAATACACTTCATTTATGATCTAAAACGTTATTTCAATATGTTTTGTCGATGAATAATACATTCAATATGTACGCAAACAGAAATTGGAATATCAAAACAACGCCCAGCTACGACGCAAGTGGCTTGCTCGTCTATTGATGCATATGTCAAACACCACAGAATTCGACATCAGCGCTGCGTATGGTACACAAACATAACTATGAATTATTCTCATTAAGTCAATTATTCACTATGTTTTTTTTCATTTTATAAAATATTGGGGGGCGGTGGGTTGTGAGGGGGTGAAATTTTGGAGTTATATGTTCTGATATGCGAAATATCTTAAAAAAATAAAATTCGGCAAAAAATAAAATAAAAAATTCTTAGAACCCGATCGCAGTGCCACCTACCGGGTCCAATTGTAAATCTAAACCATCCAACGACCCACTCAAACACACACACACAAATTTCAGTTCAGTCACAAACACATGTACAGAAAATTTTGGGGTGGTGGGTGTGGTGAAATTTTGGAGTTATGTGTTTTCTTACGCGAAGAATCTTAAAAAAATAAAAAAAAATAAAATTTGGCCATTTGTGAATCTAAACCATCCAGGAATTCACTCAAACACACACACAAAATTTCAATTACAAAAAAATCGTACATAAGAGTTATATCTATAAAGATTTGGGGTAGTGGGGTGGTGAAATTTTGGGGTTATAAGTATGTTCTGATATGTGAAAAATACAAAATAAAAATAAAAAAATATTTCGTCAAAAACAAAAAAAAAATCCAAGAACCTGATTTCACCGCCACCTACAGGGTCGAATTGTGAATCTCAACCATCCAGGAACCAACTCAAATACACCGTTTAGGAGGAGTTCAGTCACATACCATAATAAATCAAACTTGAATGCAGGATGCACTTTCAAGTATACAACAACTACATACAGTTGCTCACAAAATTGAGCGTACACCATTAAAAAAACATATTTTGTTAAAGAATAAGTACAAAAACAACAATTTAATTGATTTTTAAAAAAAAAAATTAAGTTTAGAGATATGTATCTAAACTTAATTTAAAAAAAAATAAACCATTTAAAACAATTCATAATAATTAAACAAAAAACAAAAATCACAATATTTCAGTTTCACAAAATTGAGCGTACACTTATGATAAGTTTTTGGGAAGTTCGTAAGTTTTACTGTATTAATATTTTGTCTGGCCACCTTTAGCGTATATAACCGTCTGTAAACGCCGTGGCATGGATTCCACCAGTTTTTTAGTATAAGAGGCCTCAATATTTTCCCATTCACTCCTTATTTTATTTTTTAGCTCTGTTTTATTAGACGGATTGCTATTTGCAACCCGTATCTTTATTTCGCGCCACAAATTCTCAATCGGATTTAAATCCGGTGATTGAGGTGGAGTTTTAAGTTCGTGGCGGACGTTGTATAGCATCCATTCCTTCACTAAATATGAAGAATGTTTGGGGTCGTTATTTTGTTGATAATAATAATCAGCGACAAACCTAATCTGTCTGCAGTTGGGCGCACATTTCTTTTGAAAATTTCTAGATATCCTGTTTTATTCATAGTTGTTTCTATAAATTCCATATTTCCTACTCCACTCGCAGCCATAGAACCGCATAACATAACGGATCCTCATCCATGTTTTATTGTTGAAACTAAGTTCTTCATTTTCAAAGATTCATTCGGCTTTCTCCAAACAGTTTTCCTCCCGTCTGAGCCAAATAAATTTACTTTAGTTTCATCTGCAAATATTACTTTATCCCAGAATCTTTGAGGCTCCTTGATGTATGTTTTAGCAAATTCAAGACGTTTCTGGATATTTATGGTTGACAACATCGGTTTTTTGAGAGAAATTCGACTATTCAAATTGTTCTTGCGTAAAACACGGCGAACAGTTTCTATGATATGGCTTTTTGTGTAGCTTCTTACATTTTCAATGTAAGCTTTGGAACACTAGCTTTTGGATTCTTTTTTCATCTCACGTACAATAAATCGCTCTTTTTGCTCACTCAAAATTCTTTTTCTGTCTCTACCTTGTTTATTTTTTAGCGTTCCCTCATATTTCGATTTGTTTATAATTTTCTGCACTATAGAATGATGTCGGCCAACAATTTCGCCAATTTCACGCAACGATTTTCCCTGACTGCACGATTTAATGACCAATTTTCGAGTACATTGATCGACTTCTCTTCTTTTGCTTTCCATTTTTTTAAATTTTTAATTTTACTGAGATTATCGTAATGGCTCTTAATCGAAATTTTAACAAATAAATTGTAAAAGTATCCTTCCAACGTAAAACTTGCTATGCAAATAACGTTTTAAAGAAATTACGCAAATTGAATGGAAAATTTCTAGTTCTCAATAAGTGTACGTCAATTTTGTGACATTGAAATGTTGTGATTTTTGTTTTCTCTCTATTTATTAGGAATTGTTGTATTTACTTTATTATTTTTTTTTAGAAATTTAGTTTAGAGATATGTAATATTTCGAAATATAAAAAAAAAATCAATTAAATTGTTGTTTTTGTACTTATTCTTTAACAAAATATGTTTTTCTTAATGGTGTACGCTCAATTTTGTGAGTAACTATACGTAAGTTATGACAATTTTGGTTGATTCAATAGATTCCGGTTCCGGGTTCAGTAGGCTATTTTATTTGACTAACATTTATACATTTTTAGGACTTGTATGTTTTACCGAAACAAAATGTGGCAGCCAAATTTGTCCACGGGATGTAGCAACAGTGGTGAACCGGTGAAGTTGAACCCATATTTCATATTTTACAATATACGGGAGACAAAATTTTAAATTTCCCGGTTCACCAAGCTAATAAATTTTTAACAATTGTCTGTTTTACTGATTCACAATGCAATGACAGGTACATGTCCCCAACCAAACATATCTATGAAATCATTACACTATAGGTACCGATTAAAATAGAATTGTTAAAGTGAGTACCGATCAAATAAAATCCGATTAATAAACGTCCACTTTAAAAAAGTGAAGGTTACTTGACATTTGAAGAAACGAAAATCAAAAATCCCAAACTATTGAATAACGCGTACTTTTCTAACTGTAAATAAAACCTTTTCACCCGCGATATAATTAATCGTTTGTACTTAAATTTATTCGATTGAATTAAGCTTTATTGAGATAATATTTGCAAACCACTAGAAATTTAGAAATATTATTGACCAATTCGAAAACGTATTTATATGGTAAACGAGTCGAGTGTCTATATTGACATAACATTTTAGTTTTATAAAAGTGAAACCATTAAATCTTACTTATGTATGGTGCGCACGCCTTAATCTGCAAAAGTTAAAAAAATAACTTTATATATATATTTAATAAGTTGGTTTCATAATCTTAAATGTCTCTATAAGTCGTTTTTAGTGTTGTGTGTGTGATATGTATGTATGTCGATAATCTTTTTTTGATTAACTAATCTATGATGGATTAAGAAAAGTGGTCTCGACTTGTACACATGTTGGTTTGAATTAAATTTGACCGCACACAAATATTTGGTTTAGTTTTAGTTTTCTTTCGGTAATTGCGCCTTCAAACCGCAACACTGCGTTTTATAAACCAAACATTAATTTAATATAAATTAACGCATGAAACTTAATTAATTTATTGTTGGGTTGCTAATTTATATTGACAACCTTGGTATGATACCTTGGTTGTACAGTTTTCTCGATATTTTACCGGTCAGGATGTAATTTATTGATTTACTGTGATATGTGGGTGCGTGCAAGCGAACAGTGTGTGAAAAATAATGTTTGCAAATTTTTATTACTATAAAAATTGTGGGGGCCGAGACGATGAAACGAAGTTATACTCTCCACTATAACGACAACAAAATAGTGATATTTTAAATTTATATTTATAATCAAACAAATTATTTATCATTTTATAGTTGATCATTATCCTGGTTTCGAGACGGAAGTGTTGATATTATTTTGTTTATTTCAACGGGGGAAAAACACTTTGTTGCAGTTATAGAAATTACTTTGCTATTTGTTCCCTTGGAGTTTGCCTCAATAGTAAGGGGAAGTCCTAGAAGACAGTTAGCCCGAACATTTCAACCAGCCAATTAGATGACAGGGGACGTTCTTTAATGATGTCGCTCAATTTTTGCCTTTTATTTGGATGGATAGATTCAGGATATTGTCTTCAGGCCTCGACTTGAAGTTAATCAACCATTATTATTGAAAACTATAGTTGATATCACGGTTCATAGTGCTGCATGTAGTGATTGCAAAATTTGAAATTATTTTTAAAACCGGTTTTCGGTTTTTATTTGTATGATAATCGGTTAATCGGTTTTTACTGAAAATTAATTATAAAGCCGAAACTTCGAGATTTAGTTAATTTTATTTAAAAAAATCATAGCAAATGATAACAAAACTATATTGTATTAAAATTATTAATTCAGTCTCAAAAATTAAAGAAAAATTAAATTAAAAATTATTTCAGTTTAAATTAAAAAACTTTCAATTCAAGTTACACGTGACATTATTTCTACTTTATTGCTCTAATTTATTAAAAAATATGCGCAAAGAAAGCATAAATCATCTAGGACTTTGTCACCTAGCCCTGATCTGCACAAATTGTTAAGATTCTGAAAATGCTCTTTCATAGATTCTACGGAAGTTGGCGTTATAGCAAAGTGTAAAATATTTCCGCCTAGTTCTATCATCCTCAAACTGAGCTTGTTTGTCCCTTAAAGTTCTTTCAATAGTTAAGTCGTAGAAAATAGTGTCTTCTTCTCTTTCTCAGACATCGATATTTCTTTTTCAATTGTCTTTTGCATTTGGTCTTTGATTGATTCAGCTTCCTGTTCAACTTCTACTACTTTTTGACCTTCAACATCTGTGTTATTAATTATGTCTTGCTAATTCTCGTCATTAATTGAACTAAATAATTGCTTTACTGTTGCTAACAAAAGGTTTTTGGGAAGACCGTTTTTCAAAAAAAAAACAAATCAGTGAAATCAGAAGTATTATTTACTTTACCATTATGCAAATTATGTAATAGGCGTGATAAATCATTGCGTCTCTCTTTGATTCTTAGTTCTAATGCATCCTTGATGTCAGTAGCAAGGTCGCCGTCTATTTTTGCCAGGGTATTAAGCCTTAGTCACAAAAGTCATATCCGACCTAATGTAACGCATCTTGTTTTTTTGTTCAGTTGTTGATAAAAGTTTGCATTTTTATCGATCTTAATCCAGTTTATTCGCAACAAAAAGTCGGAATTTGATTTCTACAAGTCTTTATCGGTGGTTTATCCATCAAGAAAACGTTGGCCTTTAATGAAGGGTTGAGGAGAGATAAAACTAGAATTTTGGCATCAATTACCACCGGCCATGGCCGTTTCTAACATCATCTGCATCATAAAGGACGAGTACTATATACATTTTGCAAAGAGTATTTTCACTTCGTATCCTGCAATCTTGCTTTCAATGATTTAATGTTGTAAAGTTTAGATTTCTCATACCAACGACAAATATTCATTAAATATAATCCAATGTTATCTACGTAATATACATATATTAAGAGGATCAGTGAAGAAAAACAAGTTTAACCAATAAATACGAAGTTCTTAAAAATTCTTTTTTACCATTTTTTATCATAGAAACAGATTATAGAGAATGAATGTGAGCAGCTGTCAAGTGAGTCAAATTCGGAAGGTAAAAGAGTAAGCATATAAATCAACAGGGCCGTATTTAGCATTTTTTTTCGACCGAATGCAATGAAGTTAGGAAGTTAAAAAAAAAATGTAAATTGAATTATATTTTTATTCATCCAATACAGCAAATTAATTGTTTTTTCCTTAAGTACAATATATTGTAGATTTAAACCTGTGTATATTCAAATAGTTATTGGTCCTATTTAACTTAATATTATTTTCATTCCCGTCAAATTTAGTCGTTGGCTCGTTAACCAACAAAAAGAGTGACTCGTTTCTTAAAAATATTTGCCGATTCTATTTTATTTATTTAATATAATTAGTTTCAAAATGTAACGAGCAAATAATTTAATTTTTATTAATTTTTTCATTTTAGCTCTCGTATATCGAAGCCAATTGGGTTCAATTATTTTTTTTATTTCTCACATTACATAATCTATCCTAAAAAACCAAATTATGATTTTAATTTAATTTCTGTAAAAACTAATAATTATAGCATTCAAAAATAAAAAGTAATTATGAAAAGAAAAGCACGTACACTACCGGTCAAAAGTGTTTAGGCATTGTTATATCAGCATAAAACATAAAAAAAAACTCAGTTACAATGTGAAAACATTTATTTTTTTAGGTATATACACACATATAGTATGTTGGCAATATATGTACTAAATAAATGTCAAAATTAGAACGCTTAATTTAAACTTGACTTTCATCTATGTGACGTCCTCTTGATTGAACAATCGCAGCGCACAGTCGACGCATTCTCGCAATAAGTTTCACCAGAGTTTCTGGCGTTATTGAGTTCCAAATTGTTTAAAGTTTGTTCCACATAACAGTAGCTCATGTTGGAGCTGATTGCTGTACTTCCCGGTTCATTTTTCCCATAGTAACTCAATAGAGTTCAAGCCAGGGCTCTGAGGAGGCTATTCTAAAATTTTAATCGTCCCTTATTCCTCTTCTGCGAAGATAGCTTTTACATAACTTAGATGAATGTTTTGGGTCATTATGTTGACCCAAAAGTGAAATTCCTGAAGGTATTGCCTGATTCTCCAAAATTTATCGGTGTCCTTCATTTCTTAGTATTCCGTCAATTTTTACAACATCGCCCACACTAGTATCGGCAAAACAGCCCCAAACCGTCACTGAACCACCTCCATTATTTACGGTAGCGGCAATACACACATTTCTGGCACGTTCACCCACAGATCTTCTGACGAATATTCATCTTCGGGTACCGAACGCTTCAAATTTAGACTTATCCGTCCATAACACCTTGTTCCAATCTTATATTATCCAATGTTGGTGTTCACGGGCCCATTTAAGTCGTTTTTACTTATTTTGTTTATCTAGAAATGGTTTCTTTATAGCAATACAGCGATGGAGTCCGGCTTCCTGTAGGCGACGTTTAACCGTAGAAACACTAGCTGGTTTTGGGCGACCAACATTTAATTCTGCGGGTTTTTCCGAGGCTGTTTTGTGTCTATTCATTTCATCTTGCTAGTAATCAATATTCTAAGACCGTCTGCAGATGCTGTAGCTCTTGGTCTTCCACTGATAAATTTTTGTGGAAATTCCTACAGACTAACTGTAATAAACAAAACGGAAATAATCAGTTTACGACAATCCGACCAAGCACAGGTAGAGGTTGCCAGAGGGTGTCTCTATGTCATTGGTCTTTATATAATGAAACTGCGTTTCAGATAACTATTTCATTTTGCTCAAATGTTTTTTTTTCCTAAACATGATACTCTAACAATAATACATGACTTGTGGTGCCTATTAACACTTATGAGCGGTAGTGTATTAATATGTACGTAGTAATAAGAAAATGCGGCATTGTTACAACAACAAACAAATTATCCCACGCCAACAACAAAAAGTAGTTTGGTGGGATTTTTCTTTGAAACATGAGACTGTCATTTGTATTTTTTATATAACCATCCTGCTCTGGCTTGTGATACATGAAATAGCAAATTTTATATGGGAAACAATTTTACATTCATTCTATAGTATATAGTTCTATTTTTTGTATACAAATTTCAAGAGAAAGGGAGAGAAGATATACCTTTCTAGTTTCTATCACAACCCCAAACAAATTAATACCATAGACTCATATCTGGTTTGCTGCCGTAATAAGTAGGATTAGGAAACTATTAGGAAACTATGGTTTGCGAGATAAAAACTCGAGACACACTACAATTTCTTTTGTCTTAGTAATAAATAGTAATGGAGTAGGCATTGACAAAAATGCCATGATTGACATTTAATTGACTATATTAAGCTCAAAACAGAACAAGAGCGAAGGCGGCGAGCGAAATCACCTGTCATATTAGAAAACACCGAAATCATGCAAAACAAACACAACCATCAACGCAGGCGACGACGATTTTTTCGTTGAAAAAAATTTAGAGTCTATTTCTATTTTTGTTGCCGACGAAACAATGTTGCCAACTATTTTTTATATATGTATAAGTTGGCATCAATTAACCGTCATATTATTAACTTTTTTTTTCATTCTAATAGCCTAATGCCACAACGTCATGTGTGTTATGCCGTTTGGTTGTTTTTTTATCGCCATACGCTGACGCTTTTGTTCTGTTAGCTACAGCGATATCGCGGCGATATTTTTTATTTATTCGTCGACGCTTGCCGTCGTCGCCCTTGTTCTGTTTCTAGCTTTAAATTGTCATAAATGACTTTTCTGTTGACAGAACAGAAACAAAATTTGTTCCCGCCAACCAAATATCTCAATGACAAATAGAAAACTCAAAGGAAACTAGATTTGCTTGGTAAACTATTAGTGTCCGGAATCTCCATTTTTGATGTATTCGGAGTTGGGAGCACAAAAACGCCTCGGGATGAGAAAAAATATCTCATTCCGAAACTATGTTTACACCAAGTTGCAAACCATTGTTAGGGGTGACACATTATAACGAAACCATTAATTAATTAAATAAACCATGGTTTATTTAATTAATTAATTGACTGAAAAATAATGAATAATATTCACAAAAATTGTGACGGAATATAGATAGTCCTAATCTAGACCTATCCGAAAAACATAATAACGTTCCTGATAAACATACCAGGTCTTGAGATATTCAGTTTCTTAAGAAAATCCTAACTTCTCAGGTTGTAACGCGTGGCAAAAATTAATTTGATCATGCATAAACTTATTAGCTTTTCAAATGGCTTTTAATGGAGATAGCTCTAATCTAGACTTTCATTCAAGTCTCGAGATATTCGATTTCTTAAAAAAAATCCTAAATTGTTATATTCCATTCTAATAACGTACTTCTGATTATTTATTATAAATTGAAATTATATTTGTGTACAAATTCAATATTTCGCCTAAATGACATTCTTGTTTTGCTTTTTTACCAATATTTACAAATTTTGTTTTTGTTGGTTTAGGATTATTTTAGGTCTAACTTCAAACGCGTATACAAGCGTGTGAAATTTGAGCTAAACTAGTCCTAAAGTTAGTTCTATACTATAGTTAGGTTTAACTTCACATGCATTTCTAATATCACTTCACACTAACGTAATTTGGTACTAGCGCCAAAACGGTGGATTTGGCAACAAAATAACTGTAACAAAATTGTTGATTTTCCAAAATATTGCAAACGATGGACCACTTGATTATAGAGGTAAAATTCAACTGCTCCCAGCGCCTCAACCGTTCTTTTGAGTACTATGTTATTTTAAATTGTGACATTTTTCCAGTCCTTTTCATTGATATACGATACGTATATCTTGCATAATAATTGAATAAGTATCTACCAGCGCTGAAGCAGAGAATTTTTGAACCAAATCGCTGATTACATAATTGTTTACCAGGATGTATGAAATGATATGTCTCATGATTATATGAAAATAAATTAACAGAGCCTAGGATGGCAGTTTTGAGTACGAACGATATACGACAAAAATTCTATATTAAACGAAACTACCAGCGCCAAAACGGTAGATTTTTGAACTACTATTTGGCCGTATTTGATGATTTTTTGGGTGATTTGCTAAGGCAGCTACTCGATCTATTGAGGTAGGCATTCTAAAAGCTTCTCAAAATAGACGACAGTAATCTTGGCAATACTACTTTAGTTCATAAATCCACCATTTTAGCGCTATTGCCTAATTTTTCTTTTATTATAGGATATCAATGAAAAGGTCTGTAAAAATGGCCGTATTTCCGTATATTCGTGCGGCACATCATTTCACAGGTATTGGTAAAAAGAACAAATTTATAATGAGCGCTTTGGTTCACAAATCCACCGTTTTGGTGCTTTTAGTTAATTGTTCAATTATTTTAAAATATATGCGTGTCGTATATCATTGTAAATGTTTTGAAGAATGTCATACATTTTTCTGAAGCACTTCTTGACCTTAATACTAATTCAGAACTACCGTTATGGCACAGTAAGCCCGTTAGGGGCTTAGTTCACAAATTCACCGCTTTTGTGATTGTGACAAATTAGTCCTTTGGTAAGAATATATAATCTAATATGTCTTGGTTTTCTCTTGGCTCGCCCGATTTTTATAAAAATTGGTAATTCGATTGTGGTAAGTGCTAATTTCGGGCAATTCCGTTCAGAAGGTCGTCTGATGAAGCCCGAATACATTTCTTTGTTTTTATTCGGCTCGCACGATTTTTATAAAAATTGCATTTTCTATTGCGAGGAAACGGTTACAAATACATACATAGTTCTCGTTTGTGGATAATTTATTTTGGAATCCTCCAAATGAACCGGCATGTTACACGTTGTTGCGTTATATTGCACCGTGATAGCTGATGTTACACTATGCCGTGAGAAATTGCATGATTCTGCGTTATCTTACGCGATGTTGCACCATGTTAGTTGAAGTTCACTATGTTGTGCGATGTTGCATAATTTTACATCTTCTTGAGCGATGTTGTTTGATGTTCCACTAAATTGTGTGATGTTGATCTTTCGGTTTCGAATGCTAGGAAACAATAAAGGAGTTATGAGTTTGGCAAAATTTAGATGTGTCTGGTACTGTCCGCCATACACAATGTTACGTTATGTTGCACCATGCTGTGGGGTGTTACAATATTTTGTGCAACATCTCATCGTGTTGCGCCATATTCCACCATGTTCAGTGATGTTGCACCATTTTGCTTGATGTTACATTTTCACCAGGAAATTTGTGCGTAATCCACTATTTTGCGTCATTGTGCAAAACGTTGCAGAATGTTGCATCATGTTGTGCGATGTTGCTAGACGTTGCACCACGTTATTTTATTTCTACCATATTGCGTGATATTGGGTCGTGTTTGTGTTGGGCCTTGTATTTTTTTATAATTAGACATATGTGCAGAATGTTGCACCAAATGTTGCGGAATGCTACACCAAGTTTTGTTGATTGCTTTACGGGACATTACTTGGTTGCATTTATCACGTCCTTTTGTAAATGATGATTGTTATAAGTAGCAATATGGATTTGCAGCATTCGCTATTTGATTGATGTTTTGACATTGCTCCCATTTCACATTTTCTTCCCCCTCAAATGATTTTGATGTTTGCTGAATGAGGCCCGTATCCTTTTATATAATTTCTTTCCGGCTCGCATGATTTTTTTTAAAATCTGCTGAGGTTTTTTTTCGATTATCAGAATGTGGCTCGTACGATTTTTTCGTTTTTGAGTACCAGAAACGAATAGTGATGCGTCCTTATTTAATTAATTTGGGTAGTCATCCTCCAGTTGGGGTCGGGTACTATTATTTGGACTATTTGTTTTTTGGAATCATCTAACCGGAAGTTGCTTCTGATTTTTTTCTCTTTATCTGAAGAGATCAAAGAAAACAAAGCGATTTCAAAAATATGCAAAGGATAGATAGAATTTTGAAATATAACCAGAATCAAATTCCACAATAAAGGCGGATGGTGCGGGCACAACGTAACCATTTTTATTAACAGCTGGTAAGAAAACGAATTTAATATACGCCTAACTGTTGGCTTCGTTTGAGAGGTTTAAAACCGGCAAACTACTAGTTCGAAAACAAATGACGACTCCATAAAATACAGCCCTTCAAAACATTGTGTAAAATGGTTTTAAACCATGGTCATTTTTATCAGGATTTCAAAAACTTGATCTTGCAGGCCAAAGTTAATTTATAATTTCTTGGTATATTGAGTTTGTCTGTTGCAAAGAAGTCGATGCTTAGTTGTCGGAAAAAGGTAGGATTTTCACCGATTGTAATTTTGATAAAATAAACACTTTCCGGTGTTTTGTCGATAAAATCGTTTGCGATTCGCGGTTTTGCCTCAAGGGTAGGTTTGCTGAGAGTAGGTGTGATGAGACTGCGGGGGTTAAATTTGTATTTTCCGAAGTTTTGTCGATAAAACCTTTGCTCTAACCTGACTTTCACAAGTCGATGTTTCATCCATGATCCTGGTATGTTTGAATTCGTTTTGAAATTAGATCTGTATTAGTTTGAAGTGGTTACACAATGTCATTCCGAATAATGCAATATTTTATCATTAACGCCCATAACTCTGGCAAACATTTTAATAAACGAAAATATATTGAAGGGGCTGAGAAAAAACTCAAATGGTAAATTAAACATCAACATTTTTTAAATTTCGCAGCCACAACCTATAGCTACCTATTTTTTAGTTTCAAACTAATGAGAGCTTTAAAATAGCTAATTTTTGGGATATTGTTTTAAAAAGTAGCTCAATTTTGGATTTGTTATGTGGTTATAATAGCTCACAAATTTAATTTTTTACGTTCTAACATAAAAATTTCATCATGTCTCCATTTTTAAGGCATACAGAAACGAGCAATTATTCTGAGCTAAATAAATTTTGAGCTAAACATTTATTCCCTCTAATTTCTTATTTTACATATTAAACATTTTACATAGCTAGCTCATTAAAAAATATCATTTGCCAATGCGTTTAATTTGTGTTGAACTAAATTAAAGTTTTATGCTACTGACCAAATGGCACAGTGGTTTAATCTTTGGCGTTTGAATCGGGAGGTCCCGTGTTTGAATCCCGATAGGAGCAGGATGCAAAAGGAAATTTTTATCAACAGATTACGATCTGTGATTTAACTCGAAACCATAGTTATGAAACCAGTAATGTGTCTATAGCCTAAATCCTCACCGCTGACTTAAAGCTGAAGCTTGACCTCGCATTCTAAATTTCAGATTATCATCATTATAACAAAAATAAAAAATAAATTGGCCGTTAAACACTAATAAATGAATTCTACATTAGTCGCGATCGTTGTCCAATTTCATTAAACAGAAAATATTAAAATTATTTTTTATAGTACAGCAGAGAGACAGCAAATAATCGTACCCATTGCAAATTTTGCATTTGTATAATATTTCTCTCGTTTCGCGCTTGTAAACCAAACGCAGACGCGTAAGCCATCATGTTTTACTCATATATAAGAATTTAACACGACAAACAAACAAAAATGTAAAGGAAAAGTAAAATAAATAAGAAAAAAAAAATCTTCCGACCGAATGACCCACAAAATAAAATTGTAACATTTATTAATAGTCAAGTGATTGGTCGACGACATCTTCGTATAATATTTTTCCCATAAACTGTCATTCGATATTTAATGATGTGTTTCACTTGTATACGCGCATAATCGCGCTATAAAATAATATTTTGATCTTGATCTTCATCGTACATTATTTCTTAACTACATTATCACTGTGTACCAATTGTAATAATAAAAAGCCGGTTAGTAAGACATTTTTCTTTTCTTATCTCTCGAGTGCTAGACATTGCGATACGTGGTATCAGCATTAGATCAATGATCATAAATTTGTTTTTAGTGTAATTTTGATTTCATTACCTTCCTAGCATAATTAAACTCGAATCTTATAAAAAAGAAAAACCTGTCTCAAAGAAAGTAAAGTGGATACACAACTGTAAATTATTTTTCATATATATGTACTGCGTATATTATGTACGAAACATACGACTTATCAAATTTTCATTGATGATCACCACCACTACCACCGGAGAAGGAGAAAGATCATGAATAAATTATTATGTTTTTATGATTTAATTGTAAATATGTTTAGAATTTGAAAGTCATCATTTAAATCGTGAGTGTGTACAGCTTTGATTTGAGGAAAGAAAGTGCAATCTCTCTACGTTGGTTTAATTTAAAAATTATGATCGATTAATAAAAATTAATTTAATTAATCGTATGTGTGCAACTTGCGATGGTGAAGGCTTTGAGAATTTTTGTTTTACAGGATAGAAGATGATGTCGTTTTTATGCTTATTTTATTTATTTGCTTGAAGTAACTAAATTTTAATATTTTTGTTTTATTTTAAAGACAAATACATAATTACATATGATTCATGTCAACACGAAATGTTGATGAAAGAGTTGAGATGAGAATAATTAACTTTCATTGCTGATGATTTTCATTTTTGAATTTAGTTCAAGAATATGCACCAGCTATATATGCCGAGTGGTTTAAAAATTTGTAAAAGTGTTAAGCGTCATGATGATGTATTAAAAAAAACTTTAAATGAAAATAAACTTTCTTAACATTCCTCGAATCTTTTGTTTTTGTACGATCTTTACTAGAATTTAACTTTTAAGAAGTTTGATGAGTTTATTTAGGCTAGGTTAATTAAGTATTCGAAATTCGTTTTACCACAAAATTTCCCCATTCCAACTCCGCGTGAAAATTTTCACAAATTATAACTATCGAGATCGAGTTGCTTATGGTGTATTAGGGAACCGCTCTTTATCCTTCATTTCAAAATCCTCTGTTGCTTAAATCCATCTTTTTAGAAGGAAACCATTTTTAAGCAAATCCATCATTGTCAAAATCGATTTTTCCTAAAATCCGTACCCAATTTTGTCAAAATTCACTATTGACAAAATCAATTATTTACGAAATCCGCCATTCCATACACGGACACGGCCACAGACATCAGACATCAAACATCACACATCAGACACGACATAGACACAGATACAGACACAGGCACAGACATCAGGCAGCAAACATAAGACACAGATACAGACATCAGACACATACATAAGACGTAAAACATCAGAAATCAGACATCAGGCACAACCACAGACTCCGCCATTCCCGACCCGGATACTGACACAGACATGGACATGGACACAGACACAGACACATACACATAAACAGACATCAGACTTCAGACATTAGACATGAAACATCAGACATCAGACATGACACAGATACAGACACATGCGCAAACACTGACGCACACATCAGACACCAGATATCAAATATCAGACATCATACACGAACACATACATAAGACGCATACACAGACATCAGCGATCAGACATCAGACCTCAGATTTCAGACATCTGATATCATATATCAGACCTCAGACATCAGACATCAAGCATCAGACATGAGAACCAGATAGAGACAATGTCGCAAACACAGACACACACATAGATACAGACATCAGACGCAGACATCAGACACAGACATCAGACGCAGACATAAGACATCAGAAATCAGACATTAGATACACACATCAGATACAGACATCAGACACATACCAGACACAGACATAGCCACACCGCCATTCCCGACACGGACACGGGCACGGACACATACACAGACATCATATATCAGATTTGAGACATCAGACATCAAACATCAAACACGACACCGATACAGACACAGATACAAACACAGACACAGTCATCAGAAACAGACACTTACATCAGACATCATACATAAGACATCAGATATCAGACACAGTTATCAGATACAGACACAGCCACAGACACAGATACACATACATCTGATATTTTGGCGGATAGCGAACCCCAAAGGACTATAGTTAGACACAGGAAGAGAATAGGATGGAAGTCCGCAGCGTTCGATGAGAAGACCTTCCGTCTTATGATGGAGCATCTTAGACACGTCGAAAACTCTCCCCTTCGACAACAGTACTGTAAAGCTCGATCGGAACTCAAGCATGTCATTAAATTAAGTAAGCGAAAGTGCTTTCGCGAACTGTGCGAGGAGGTCGACCGCGATCCCTGGGACAGATCCTACCGATTGGTGATGAAAAAATTCAGAAGTAATTACGCCACTGCTCCCACATGCCCGGCAATGATTGTCTGACATATAGTGAGTCACCTGTTCCCGCAGCAACCCGTTTGTGTATTAGAAGTATTAGGTAATGAGGAGGATGATGTAAAACCAGTTACTGAGGAGGAGGTTCTAAAGACGTGGCAGAATGGCTAACAATAAGCTCCTGGCCCGGATAACATTCCGAAAATTGCGTTGAAGTCGACGGTTAAAGCATACCCAAACTTATTTAAGGAAGTATATACTGCACGCTTAGTTGAGGGGGTGTTCCCTAGTAAATGGAAAGAACAGAGACTGGTATTGTTACCAAAAGGAGACAAACCACCAGGTGAGCCGTCCTCCTGGCGTCCTGTCTGTTTGTTCGAAAGGCGCTTTCGAAAGGCCCGCTCAACAGTGGATGCGATTAAAGAAGTTGTAGATACGGGGCACCAGGCGATATCCGGTTTACACGGACACTGCATATTTAGGGCACTTACACGGATGAAGGTACCGAAGTGCCTGCTGAGAGTTTCCAGCTACTTTAGCGAGAGGATCTTGATTTACGATACTGAGGAGGGAAAGAAAACTTACGAGGTGACTGGTGGAGTTCCTCAAGGATCAGTGTTAGGTCCTACGCTCTGGAATGTGATGTACGATGGTGTACTTCGACTGCCCATACCAAGTGATGCACGGGTGATTGGATTTGCTGATGACATCGCGATTGTAGTTGTCGCAAAACACAGAGAGGAACCTGTGGAGATCTGTAATAAGACGGTTTGACTTATTCGACAGTGGTTAACATCTGCTGGGCTATAACTAGCAGAACATAAAACAGAAGCTGTTCTTATTACTAGCAGAAAAGTAATGGAGAGCGTAACCTTAGAGATTGGAGCCCAACAAATTATTAGTCAACCATACATCAGGTACCTAGGGGTAATAATCGATACCAGATTGCCATATAAGACACATCTCATTGCCTCCAGCGAGCGAGCAAGGAGAATTAATGCGGCACTAGCACGAATAATGCCTAATGCAAGAGGGGCGCGGATGAACAGCAGAGTTTTGCTCGCCAACGTCGTTACTTCTATAATGATGTATGGGCACCAATTTGAATCAACTCGTTGGAGAAGGATACTTATAGGCAATGAGTAGCAACAGTTCAGAGGCTAAGCGCTCTGAGAATATTGTGCGCATTTCGGACCGTATCAGAAGACGCTGCCTGTGTTCTTGCGGGAATGCCCCCAATAGATCTACTGGCTAAGGAGCGCTAAACTACGTACCTGCGTCGTGGTCAAGGAACCAAAGATGACTGACTACTCTTCTTCTACACAAAGAAAAGGTCTTAGTCCTATAGTATAGAACGAGTATTTGAGCTCCTCTTTCATGCCCCATTTCCCTTGTTGGCCTTCCTGCACTAGTACATTCTTAGTTATAGTAGTAGCCTTGTTTGCTCCTCAGTTACCTCAGTGATTCCTCTGTACTTTATTGAACATTTATTAGGTTGTCCTTATTGATCTTGAGCCGTCCTACTGCTTTTCATCTTATCGTGAACTATCTTACAACCATTCTGAAAGATAACAGATAGGCTGTAAACTCTCGTACTGGCTTCTACCATGCAATCTATATTTAGCATTTCTCTATATACAAACGTGCTTTGATACCTGAAATCTGCTGTATATGCCCTAATAAATGCTTCATCTATTATTCGAATATAGACCATTGTACAAATAATCGTGCTCAACATCTATCTTGATTAGGGTGGCCCACGTTTATATGGGGAAAAAAAAGTGTTGAGATATTTAACGGGACACCCCCTAGAAATGTGAGGTTATGCTAAAAACTTAACCAGAAAAAATATTGGGTCGATCGAAGGTCGTTTAGAGGTCGCGACTTGAGCGCGAAGTTCGATAAAAACGGTGTTTTTTTCGATTTTTCACGTTCAAACGAACAGAAAAATTATTTAAAATTTTTTCTTAGACTAAATAAAAATCACGGTCAATAGAGGAGATAATTACCTTACCAAAACATCAAAGATGTCGAAAATCGGTTAACAAATAGCGAGATTATTCCCAATTTTCGAAACTATTAAAAACTTAAATAATAAACGATTTTTTTTAAATCCTGAAAATTATCTTCAAAACTACAAAAAAAATAAAGAAATAAATAAAAAGGAGGTATAAAGAATAAACAAAGGAATGTTTTATGATGTCATAAAAAACCGTATGAGTCATGAGAAGTTACCATAGTTGTGATTTATGATGCCATTATCATAAAACCCAACTATGTTAAGTCCTTATGACTCATTTGACTCATTAGTTATTGTATTTAAAATTTAAATCCGCCTATTGCACTAATTATGATCTGATATAACCAATATATTTCACTGTATCATATACTATATAAACAAAATAAATGCAAATTAATTTCAGTTTAAATCCAAATCTCTCGAGAAAAGGACACAAATTTGTAGAAATTAAATCTAGTCATTTTAACAGTTTTATTAATATTTTTAAGAAAGTGCTATTACGGTCGATAAAATGACAGCTAATTTACGGTCCACTACAGAAATTTATCTTCTTGGGCATGAGTACTGTCAAATTATTGGTGCTAAGTTACCATCAAAAATGCAAGTGTTGTGTCTTTTTTTACAATCACCGTACTGTAAAATTAACTATTCGTGAAAGTGCAGCTCTGACAATCCAGGAAGTGTCTATTTTTTGGGCAAAAGCACGAATTCCAGTGAAAAAGGAACAACATTCTATTGAAAAATTAGAACAATTGCATGATGAGTGGAAAAATCTACTAAAGAATAAAAATAAACCTTTAAAAGTTTACCGCGAAAGAGAAATTGCCTTTACTAGTAAACTGGATGATATTTTCGATATCGCCCATACTAATGCCTTATCGATGATGACTAGTGAAGACGACAAGCGATTCCTCTTGTCACAGCGTGAGAAAGGGCGCCCCGGATATTTGGCTGGAGTCAGGCAATATGAAATCGAAAAAGAAAAGCGGAAATCGGAACGTCTGATGGCAGAAAAAAATCGTAAACGAAGACATCTTGAAGAAAAACGTAAATCAATTCCAATAGACTCACAAACATTATTTTCATCATCGGAGAGTGACAGCGAAAGGACATCTGATAACGACATGAGCTTCGGAAGTATTGATTTGCCCGTGCTAAGCGCAGAAGGAGCCTCTATAGGAAGCAAATGTTTCATTACTCCTAGAATATTGTCAGCTTTGGATAAGTGGAAGATTACAGATCGTGCAGCAATGCATTTAATCAGTGCCGTTGCCGAAAGTCTTGGACATTCTATTGATGACCTCGTTTTGAGTCGAACAACACTGAAGCGTCTTCGTGAAACAAATAGAGTAGAAATAGCAGAATCAATTACGACAGGCGTAGTACATTGGGATGGAAAATTACTTCCGGAGTTATCTGGAATGGAGACCGTGGATCGTTTGCCGGTGATTATTTCCCATATAGATGGAGAACAATTATTGGGCGTTCCCAAAATATCAAGAGCAACTGGTTTGGAAATGGCGGATGCTGTTTTCCAATGCTTAATTGATTGGAGAATAGCTGACAATGTCGTGGCGGCTTGCTTCGATACAACATATTCAAAAACTGGAAGACTAAATAGAGCAGCTATTATTTTAGAGCAGAAACTGGAACGAAGTTTATTATATCTTCCTTGTCGACATCACATATGTGAAATTACATTACGCGCTGCATTTGAATCGAAAATGGGCAATACATCAGGAGTAAATGTTCCATTATTTGTGAGATTCAAGAATGACTGGAATTCCTTGAATAAGAATAATTTTAAAGCAAGCATAGATGATCCCAACGTTCATATACAATTAAATGATGTGAAAGCGGAATTAGGGGGTTTTTGTAACAACGAATTGGAACATGCTCGTGATGACTACAAAGAATTATTGGAAATTACTCTAATTTTTTTGGACATGATACCAACTGAAAATGTCCATTTCCGCCTGCCGGGGCCTATGCATTATGCTCGCTGGATGTCCAAAGCCATTTATGTATTGAAAGTATTTATCTTTCGGGAGGAATTTAAGTTAACAGCACAAGAACAGATGAATTTACGGGACATTTGAATTTTTGTCGTAAGATTTTATGTGAAAATTTGGTTCCATTGCACAATAGCTGCCAAAGCACCACAGCTGGATTTCAACTATTTACGAGATATTTATTTGTACAAAACACATGGACGAAAAGTTGGCGATGGCTGTACTGAATAAAATATGTGGCCAATTGTGGTATTTATCCGACGAAAGCATCGCATTCTCTTTTTTCGACGAAAACGTCTCTAGTGGGGAGAAAAGAAGAATGGTGCAACAGTTGGATATGAAGAGGGATGTAGAGGCCGAGTCAATTAAGCGCGTCGAGTTGAAAATTGATGATGTAAAAACATTTATTACGAAACAACTAGCAGATTTTGTTACACCAAACACTGGCGATCTTTTTAAAAGGTTCAATATTTCTACAGATTTCTTGATCCGGATATGTGGCCGATGATAATTTCAAGAACGGAATGAAGATTATCAGTCAAATAAAAGTCGTAAATGATATCGCAGAACGTGGTGTTAAATTAATACAAGATTATAATAAGAAATTGACAAGAAATGAAGATGACATGCAATATTTACTACAAGTCGTAAAGGACTACACACAGAAGTTTCCAACATACACCAAAACAGCCTTAATGGGTCGAATATCAACTTAGATTGATTATTTTAATACTAAAAATTAATTTATAATATCATTGTATAGAAGAAACATTATGCATTAATAATAAAAAAAATATAGTAATAATTTGACTCTTTTTTATATTTTGGAAATTTGGCAATAATCTCGCTATTTGTTAACCGATTTTCGATATCTTTGATGTTTTGGAAAGGTAATTATCTCCTCTATTGACCGCAATTTTTATTTAGTCTGAGAATTTTTTTTAAATAATTTTTCTGTTCGTTTGAAAGTGAAAAATCGAAAAAAATACCGTTTTTATCGAACTTCGCGCTCAAGTCGCGACCTCTAAACGACCTTCGATCGACCCAATATTTTTTCTGTTTAAGTTCTTAGCATAACCTCACATTTCTAGGGGGTGTCCCGTTAGAAATTGGAACTTTCGAAAATTTGGACCACCCTAATCTTGATATATGGAAGAGATCGATGGTTTGGTTTTTAGTTCATCTTTTTTAGAAAGCTGTAAACTGTCAGTGTTGAATTGACGATTATCATCCCTCGGTTTCTATAAAATACCAAATATTTTAATGATGTCGTTCAAATAAGATTATACCATAGCTTACATTTACAAAAGTTTGTTCCAATGTTGGATATTCTGATGGACAATTATACCAGACGATTTTCAGATTTTGATTCATTTATAGTCGTCGAGTTAGAAAGATTAAAAATGTAACGTCTGTCAATATTTAAATATACATATATTCAATCTCTGGTGAAACTGTGTGTTACAACCTGATCAATTTTTAATTTTTTGATTTTATCTCTAATGGAAAAGAATGTCTATGTCTGTGGCACTAGTCTGGCAATTCCCGGAAATAGGGAATTGGGGAATGAATTTATATGTAATTTCAGTTCAAATATTGTTTTCCGGTCTACTGAGGAGAAAAGTTTGATGTAAATATTTATAAATTGGGAATAACTTTTCCATATCTAAATTGGTAGGGAAAATTTTTCCCAATTTACCCTTTTTTCTCAAAAAAATTAACACTAGCTTTTTACCTCAGTATGCCAGAAAATACCACTTTAAATAGAATTACATATAAAATCTTTCCTCAATTCCCTATTCCCAGGGAATTACGAGAATAGTGCCACTGAAAGCATTTTTAATTATTTACTAAGCACCAATAGTCGGGTAAATCGTTTACTACGGTAAAAATCGGATTTAGAACAGATTTTTCGATCAGTTTGCCATAGTGTTTTTGAAAAATAAATGAATTTGCCGAAAAATTTACTTAAAATTGACTTTTACCCGACAATTGGCCCGCAGCATAAGTAGTAGTACCAGTACAAATAAAAAATTTGAAAAATTATTCAGCCACGAATATTTTGAGGTTGGACAGCGCTGATATACCTATGTATATTTGTTTGGAAAGAATTCATACCAGAATTAGTGTATCTAAGTAATTTTGTTTTTTTAGCCATTCCGAATTATATCATTTGAACTTAAACCTTTTTTTGCTTTTCCCTTGCTTCAACTACGAATCTCAATTTAAGGGTATTATTTTCCTCGTTTATTACACATAATGTGGCAAAAAACCGATTTTACTGGAAAACTGTTTTCGTGATTTAGTTTTAGTTATTTTCTCTGGGGTTCTGAATATCTTTCACTGCAGAATCTTCTCTCTAATTAAGTAAATCTAGCAATTGTCGTTTTCATTTTTCTTTGGAGAACGCTGCCATTGGGGTCACATTGCAGTTCCCTGTGAATAATTCTAATTGATTACTGATCGATTTTATTAATATGAAACTAGTTGTAGGTGCCTGCATAAAAAAGCTTAAGTATAATTTCTCATCCACATCAGTCAATTTCTTTGGGCTGTACAGAGGTTGAATTTTGGTCGAAAAACAGTTATTTTCTTCAACAATCTCAATTTCCGCATAAATTTTGGAAAACTGATGTAGACCCGTACTGGGAATTTGATTTAGAATCTTTTTGTTCGTCGTTTTCGCATAAAAATATATTTTTCAAAATGCAAACATCGAAAACGCTATTCTAGAACCATGGCCTTCTGGGTTCTAGTTAGTTTGCACAGATCAAACACATACTCGCATATATTTTTAAAATCGATTTTTTTTTACTTCAATGATATAGCGAATCCACGAATGGCATATGTGGGAAAATCTCGAGGTCGAAAATTTTCATGATTACTGTACTTTATTTAACTTCGTAAAAAATCTATAAATTGCTTTAAATTCGATTAAGTAGCAATCGTTAGATGTTTTGTATTGCGAAAAAAATGTTATGGTTAAAAATTTTATTAAAAGAATATTCGACATTTTGGTAAAACAACACTATTTTTTCGGTTAATTGGGGTAATCTCGGTTCCCGAACAGTTAAACATGAAGGCATTAGAACTCAATTTTATTCCAAATATTAAAACACATTCGTTTATATTATTTTAAAAAATTTTGAAAATTTTTTATTCGACTACATCCTTTTTTTTGTAATATTTGCCCTAACGGCCATTTAACCCAAACCCTAAATATCCATAGTAAGATGTGGTTTTCAATTAACGGTCTACGCGATTAAATGGCCTTACGCTCGAATACGATTATCTGATCTTCCGATTAATCGATCGTACAATTAAATGGTAATACGATGATGTAACCAACCGGTTAAATAATCATGATATGGTCGGATACCGCATTTATGTACTTAAATGAAACAAACTAAAAAAAAATTATTAACGAAATAACACAATCGACGGTACATTAATTTGTTCAACATTTAATTTAATATTTCAAAATCAAGCCAATCTCCGGCGCATCAAGTAATTAGCAACACAAACATAAACATTAATTTTGTAACTTAAAAAACTAATTTGTGTGTAAATGATAAATTATGTACCTATTAAAACCAGATAATATAATGATATAACTATAAAATTTACAAGTAAATATTTAAAACATCTCGCAATTGCAAAAAATTCCTTTAACCGCTTATAAACGTTAAGATTATCGGTGTCGTTTCAGCAATAATTTTCCCAACATAAGAAACATAATCCTCGTGAATTGATTCGTTAAGACTCAAGCGTCAAGTACACATTTAAATTTTAGGAAGGTTGTCCTACAATCTCCCTTGCCCATCCGCTCAGAAGAAGTATAAGTTGGCGAAACGTTGTGCTTACATTAAGTAATTGGCAATGCTGTTTTAATCCTTTAAAGCTAAGCTATAGCGTGATATAAAATAATTGTGAATTTGATTTCCCCTACAAGTAGAGTCCCAGTCTTCATATGCCACTCGAGCTCTTATTGTCAAAATTAATTAGCAATGGGGCTCAAGTTAGTAAAGTTTTCAATTTTGGTAAATTCTGTGCTATCAGATCAACTTGGATCCTCTCTTCAATAAGTCGATGAAAGGGGCGGTTAAAGTATATAACGAGGTATGAAACTGCGGTACCATTCGGTTAATCCTATAGAGCGTATAGTTGGGCTCTTCACTTTTAATCAGCGGTTGACAATAATAAAATCGAAATATTCAACAACAAAATGTTTACTTTTCAACATTAATAGTCTAACCGTCGACAGTAGCTTGGAGAAATTTTACAACTAAGGTTAATATTTCAATATGCTCCTCAAACATCGATGAGGTGACTAGGAAATCGTCTAAGTAAACGAATACCTTTTCATGAAAGTCATGCGGCATTTTAAGCTGCATCAAGCAGTACATACATAGTTTGTAGTGAATTAGTCAAGCCAAAAGGCATTACATTGGAATAGTGCAAAACACTCGAAATATGCGCTTTACCGAATGCCATAACTCGATCGGCATTCTAACAATATGCAGTGATGTTTACGAGCCTTTGCACGACACAGCGAATGCAAAACGAAGACCAATTCTTTTTTTTTTGAAAACAATTTTTTTAAACAAAACTGTTCTAACTTGGGATGCCTGCTTGCTTAGATCTGCTTTGCGAGCTGTTTCTACAGTTGGAGTGCTGGGATTAAACTCCCTGATATTTCCATCTACGAATTGTAATTTTCCGATCGTATGGTATAGGGTTCGGTTTATATCAAGAACATATTTGGCTTTATGACTCCTTCTAATCCGCATCCAAGACAAAACACTCCTTTGACACGTAATTTACAATTTCTGAAATATTAATACAGTGAAATCTCGTTGTAACGAAGGGGACGGGGCCGAGAAAGATACTTCGTTATATCAGAATTTCGTTATAACGAAATTTCAACTTTGTATTTCAGATTACATATTTTACATACGAGGAGGTAATAATATCACAAACTTCGTTTAGAAAATTCAATATACAAAATGGAAAATTGTTACATCTAATCGTCGATGAAAACATATTCAAATTAAATCAATGTTTATAAGTAGTAGACACCATCATTACTGACTAAAAAATCAGTTAGTTTGGATTGACCCATATTATGTGTGGCTGTTTTCAGAACAAACTTTTCGACGGCCTGAATATTTTGAAATGCTTCATCAGAACATGAGTTACTGAAGACTAATAACATCTGACATCACTTAAACTAAACGATATTTTAGTTTTATTTACTGGTTCGGTACAGTTGTCGCTATCACTTTCGTGTGATAATCCCGAACTGAAGCAGATGCCTCATTAACACTCTCTACGATTTCCTCATTAGTTAATTCGTCTGAAATTAAAAGTTGAATATCGACGTTCATATAATCTTGAAATGTGACTTGTACATTAATTGAACTCCAAAGCGTTTCCAACTCGGTATTGTTGTAGTTTTATATACAGTTAAATATGATTTGAAAAGTGGCTTTTTCCGAAAACATTTCTGAATTGTTTATCGCCGAACAAGGCATCAGGCCTCTGTTAATAGTTCACACCCATTAATAGTCCATTTTCAGAGATTTTCCAATCACCACCGGTTTCAATTTTTCTGTTCCTGTGGCGTGACAATAGAACAATGTGGTAAGTCGTTATTTTGATTTTATTCCACCTTTACAAGATTCGCCTTTCAGTGTGAGAGTTCGACAGAAGCTGGTAAAACACTCCCGTTGCATCTGTATTAAAAATTTTCTTCATGTCATATGCTTTTAAAATGTTTTTTATGTCACCTTAAAGAAAAAGTTTAAATGTTTTCATTCAATCATTTATCTACACGCCATTAGTTCACTTTTTCTAGTGGTACAGTTCTTTCTTTGCTCCAAATTATCTTAAATGAGATACCAAATCTATCACAAAATCGATTGGTACAGTTTAAATAATTCTAGAGCTTTCTCACGAATAAGTGGGCCATTTGTAGGTATGTTTCTCGAACGGACCTCTTGAAACTACTTAAAAGCAGCCGTGTCCACATTTTCAAACTTGCTGCTCTAATTTTCTTTTGTGAACCCGATGCACTTCTAATTTGCTTTTCCATTTTATCACGATCTTTAATAAACGTTAATAATGTCGATGGTGCGATATTTAATTCTTTTCCAACACTTTGTTTGGCATGTTCAGAATCTATTTTCCCAAAAACTTTTAATTTTGCTTCTAATGAAAATTGTTTTCTTTTTAAATTACTCATCTGTGAATTTTGTCGCCTCTCATTGCTGAAAAAAACCACAACGGTTAACGCTGTTAAAATGTATACATATGTGCATACTAAACTTCGAAAACCGTAAAAAAAAAGTAAACAAGAAAATTGTAATAGATTAGAGTATTCACATGTATTTTGTACATAAAAACTACAAGTAAACTTATTTCAGACTAAAACTAATTCATTTTAATGAAAATATGTGTATTAGTTTTTGTCTAAATTTTATTTACTGAGAAATGCACTGTAGCCAACCAAATAAGTTGAGATCATTCGTTATAACGGAAATTTCTTTAAAACGGTATTCCTTATAACGAGATTTCACTACTATTAAAGCTGGCCGAAAGTAAAAAAAAAATACTAATACAGATATCCTTAGTTTGACAGTCGATATACAAATCCGTCAATGGGCTCTTTCAGGGCACAAAACAGTTGGGAACATGTTGAGTAAAATCACGGCCAATGGGCGCTTTCAGGACAGCCAACAGTTGGGAACATGTTGAGTAAAATCGAAGCCAACGTTATAAAAATGTTTTGTACTATGAAATTTTCAAATCAAAATGGCGATGATTTTACTAATCATGATAGGGTACTTGAAAGCGCCCAATATATATCAATATTTTTCTAAAGAAAATTTCCAACGAATATTTAAGTATAGAATTATTTTTCAAATGTATTAAATTGCATTGCCTGTTAATTTTAACCCAATTGTGACGAAATTCTTATGATGCTATAGGGGTGTAATTTGACAATAAATGGATAGTTCATTTTATTGCAACTCCATTGAATGGTCTGGCAATCTACCATTAGCCTTATTGCGAAAAAAAAACTGATGGGGCTACGTGGGTGTAATTGGGCAAAAATTTGAAAGTTCAACTTCCTACCAAACCGTTAGCAAGCCTATAGCAAATAGCCATAGTGGTTATACTAAATTACACCTACCCTGTTAAAGTTAGCAGATAATTTCCTACCGAAAGTAAAAATCGATAATGCAGATAGTGTCTTTGCTATCTCAGCCGAAAATATAATATGAAATGTCAAATATTATTATACTTCAGCCGAAAGTTATCAGCCGACATATCTCAGCCGATATTTTTCAGCCAAAAGTATTTTTTTATACCAAAAATATTTAAAAAAAAATCAATTTAAAGTAAGTAATTACGCACGAACGTTTATTATAATTTATGTTACTTTCGATTTTATGATATTAATTATTAATGTTCCCGATGAGGGGTTTTATTTTAAGTTTACTTGCATAGATTTTAAGATTAATAGGACTATAGTAACTGTTTTAGTTAAATCTAGCACATTATTTTATTTTATAATTAATTTTTGATTTTTTTAATACACAAGCCAACACAATAGTTTTATTAATTGTAACATACACTTTATATAATAAATTCCAATTGGCCAAAGAAATTCCTTTTTATTTTTAATTTATTTTTATCAAAAATTTTTTTATTCACACTAATGTTTGTGGCTTGGATGCCATACAAAAAAAAATTGCACAGTATTTTAATATTTTAGTTTTTTTTTATTTGATGTGCAAAAGAAAATGTGTTTAACAACGCGATGCTGTCCATCCACTGACTAGCATGCCAAAATGGTTCCTTTTTACTTCTTACGCTATTTGCCGTAGGCACTTGGCGAAACACACTTATACTTAATAAACACATTTTTTATTAATCACTTGTTTTTTGTTTCGCAGTTATTTTGAATAATTTTCAAAAAGTTTAAAAAATCACTCGATCGATTTCGACTTGTTAGGTCATCATCAGGAGTATCTACTGATTTGTATTAGTAAAAATTTTGTTATATAGCAGAAAAAAGCAAAATATAAATAAAAGAAGGAGGGACAGAAAATAAGCAATAAAAATTAATCTACGGATCGTGCAGGTAGGCGATGAGTCATAGGTTGAGTAACAAAATTCAAGGTATATTATTGCGTACGTGAGAATAGAAAAGGGCGGGATCTGTAATTGGTGAGAACCGGATTTCTCTCTGTTCGTTAAAGATATTTTGGTTAAGAAATATTGATTTTCTAATTTCGTAAGATTCTAAGGTATCTAAACGTCTGCCTTTGGGTTGTATATGTAATATGTCTAAATTGTTCAAGCTAGCTGTATGATTTTCTGAAGTCAAATGGTTATGGAAAGTTGATTGATTGCAACCAGATAAATGTTCTTTAGCTCTAACTCCAAAATTGCGCCCAGTCTGACCAATATAGGAGAAACTACAATCATTGCAATTGATCCTATAGACACCAGATTTGGAAAGGCGATCAACTCTAGGTTTATTGTTAAAAATCATTTTCTTTATTGTGTTATTATTATAAAAAGCAAAACTAATATTGGTATAATTGGACACGATGTTGCTAATCCGTTGGCTCGTTTTTCCTATATACTCTAAGCGACGCCAATTTTCCCGCGTTGGACTATCCGGTGGATAAATACCCGTTAGAGTTTTACGCTTTAGCTTTTTATTCAATAACTTTAATATAGTCCTAGTTGCATATCCGTTATTCGTTGCTATTTGAAGAATTATGTTAAGCTCAGTGTTGTAATTTGAATTTGTCAAAGGGATGTTTATTAGTCTGTCTATGAGTGAGTGGAAAGCTGACATTTTAATATTATGAGGATGGTTTGAAGAACTAGGGATAACAGCGTCTGTATACGTGGGTTTCCGATAAATTTTGAAGTCTAAAGATGAATTAATCCTGGTTATTGTTATATCCAGAAAATTAATACATTTATTTTCTTCTTTTTCTAACGTAAAATCAATGGTGGGATATTGAGAATTTAACCAAGTAAGGAAAGAGTCTAACAGTCTATCAGTTCCATTCCATAGACATAATATGTCATCAACATATCTATACCAAAAGATTATATGACGAAAATAAGGATTGTTATTTGATATGATCATTTGTTCGAAGAAATTCATGAAAATTTCAGCCAACAAAGGTGACAGAGGAGAGCCCATGGGTAGACCATCAGCGAATTTGAAATATGTATTATCAAAACAGAAATAATTTTGTTTAATACAAGTCTCAAAAACTAACTTCAGTTCACGACGTAAGCTCTCATCTACAACATCCCTATCTAAGTAATTACAAACTATTTGGGACAAAGTATTAATCGGAATAGAAGTGAAAAGACTGGCAACGTCAAATGAAACTAGTATTGAATGTAACGGAATGTCGACGTCTTGAATTTTGTTAATCAATTCTACCGAGTTCTTAACCGAGTAAGCCGAAAAGAAATTAGTATGACAATTGAAAAAATTTATGAAACCCTTACATAGCTTGTAGGCAGGAGCATTGCAATACGCTACTATTGGTCTAATCGGAATGCCTTCCTTATGGATTTTGGTAAACCATAAAGGATCGGGGCAGATGGATTCATGACAGAGTACTTCCAACCAGTTCCATCAAATAACTTCTGGCATTGGTTGATACACTTACTAACCGAAGTCTTGAATGACTTAGTTGGATCTCTGCCAAGCTCTATTGCTTTGCTTTCTGTAATAAAATCAGAAATTTTATTGCAGTAATCGACTTTTATGAGCACGGTAATTGTATTGCCTTTATCCGCTTTACATGATATCAGGTCATGGTCACGTAGTTTTTTCTTTATCGCACCAATCACTTTGAGGTTAGTATTAAAAGCAGCAGCAGAAGAAGAGTTTGTGGGAGAAGAAGAGTTATCAATACCTTTCTTTATTTGTAACGAACATACTGATTTTATTTGGGTTATCTGGCCAGATAAGGCTGTTTCGGCATCTACAGCAAGATTCTCGAATGATCGAAGGTCGATTTTGTTTGGCGTAGGGGCAAAATTCACTCCGTTGCTAAGCATTTGCACCTCTGTATCACGGAACACGACTGAGGACAAGTTCTTAAAACGTGGATGAAATTGGAAATCAGGCGAACCACTATTACCTCTACGGTTAAATGGATAGGCCTTATCTCGCAACACATCCAGTTTAGCTTTTTGTTTCACATATTGAATATGTGAAATTTCAGCTACCTCTGCACGAACTTTTTTGTCCAGCCAATCGAACTCAACAGAGTGCAAACGAATTGCTAACTCAGTGTGAACAACTTTAAGATGGAGATACAAGTTGTTCCTGGTAGCATACCCTTTACGCAGCTCGTTATCCCTCCAGCTACAACGCGCTACATTGATAGCTCTTCTTCCCTCCAAAGATTTACTATTGCATTTAATGTTTATTAAGGTTCCTTTTTATCTATCATCTGATAACAGTAGAAAATTTTTATTATAGACCAACCGTGTGTTTTTTTTTTCAACGAGTGGTTTCGCAATCCAAAACAAAATTTTCCCGCGAAAATAATTTTTATGTATCCATACAAGTATTTGTTTGATTAAACGCTATGTCAGGGGAGTTAAACCAGCCAACCTTGGATCGTCTGACGTTCAATAACGTTGGTCGACGTTTCACTTCATCAAAATTACTTCACAATTAGGCTACAGTTAACAGACAGTAAGGCCTATCAAATGGCTATCGTGGCAGCATCTAATCATTTGATGAATTTGCAAGAAATTGTTCTATCGAAATCGAACATTATCGAAGCCTTTCTCACAATTAAGGATTAAGGTTAACCTAACCATTCGTTGTATTTGCAGGAAATTGAATTATCGAAATCAAATTACATTCTCGCTGCCCCCTCAGAATTTCTTCACAATTGAGATAGAGCTAATAGGCATTAAGGCTATCGGCGTAGGATAAATAAAGCATCGTAGTATAGATAGAGTACGCATATCAAATAGCGGTTTAGGTTAACCTAAAGTGCCGAACCATTCATTGAAATTTAAAAAAAAATGAACTAACGAAATTTTATCCAATTACACCGGCGTGGTCCCATCAGTATCTCTTCACAGTTAAGTCAAATTTAACAAGCATTAAGTTCTATTAAATGGTCATAGTGGCATCAATGCGGATTTAGGTTTAACTAGAGAGCTGCCTAAGAACCTATTGAAATCTTGTCAAATTGCGCCCCCGTATCCGCATCAGAATGTCTTCACAATTGGGGTAAAGTTAGCAGACGTTAAGGCCCATCAAATGACCACAGTGGTATCAATGCGGAATTATGTTAATCTACAGCGCCGAACCATGCAATAGATTTTCAAAGAGTTGACTATCGAAAATTTATCAAATTACACCTCCATAGCCTCATTAGACTAACTTCCTTGGAAACTTTCGGCTAACTTTAATAAGGTGAAATAATGATCAGGGGAAGAACAGGTGGTGCGATTAACGTTTCTGTTTGTGTTATAGGCACACACTTTGTTCTATCTACAATTATAATCGAAAACTACGTTTAACTCGACTCCAACTCGATTTCTATATAGACATTTTATACCCCAGTTGACCAATGGCATCTAAAAATGTTAGAAGATATATATAGCCTTATTTTACTTTAGTATTATCAGTACGTGTTATTTACCTTAAGGGCTTTTCAACGAGATGGACAGTAATAGCATTTCAGCATAAAAATATATAAAAGGCCCCCGTGGCTTTTGTTTTCCTGATTCTAATCTTCTTATATCAAAATCAAGTGTGCCCGATACCATTCTAATGGTTGATCTCGACTAGTACTCAACTAGTACCATACTTTGAAAAGAATAGAATTATGCTTGTAGTACAATATATGTGGTTTTATTCCAGTTACAATTTTATTATATCGTCGGTTTGGTGCAATAGTGGCACAACTCAAAATTCACTCATTTCTAAGATATTCGAATCAAACGATACTCAATAATTCATATTTCTATTATTTTATACATACTCTCTTATTTCGAGCAAATTAGGTAAAAATTCATATAAAAAATCACTCAATTCGCGAAAGCAATTAATAACAGTTTACGTTATTGGAACCTATCCTAAGAAAATTTGCAAAATATTAAAGAACTATAAAAATTAAGATCCGATTGAAGGTGTAGGAATAGAAAATAAATTATTTTACTAATCAGAATATATTTTTATTTACTTTTGAAAAACACCGTTTTTACAAACAATTTTGAGTGATTTTTCTAATTGCTCTACTGAAAAATTAAAAATTTTGTGTTGTGTCACTGTTGCACCAAACCGCGACGATATGTATTATTTAGCGTTTCTCGATGCGAACCAAATGTTTATTTCTTATTATGATAGTCACGCCGTATCCCATATTCAAATCATCCAATTTCAATTCAGTTGAAAATTTATAATTCACCAACAGATGTGCCATTATCACTTTTACCGCACATTGTGAATATTTTCTCGCTCTTCAGTTTCGCATTCCATAACTAAAGGGCATAAAACTAAGTAGCGGTCGTTTTGCAACGTTCTCTGGCAGAAAATTATCAGCATCGAATTTGGTTGGATTGTCGCCCCAGAGTTCTTTACTGTGGTGTACCATTTGAATTGGGATTATTATATCGGTTCCAGCTGGTATTAATTTCTGATCATCTGGACAATAATAAAAAATTATGAAACGTTATATTTTGATGAATTACACTTACCTAGTTTAACATCTGTAAAACACGTTCGTGCTATTAGTGGCACGGGAGAAATGAGTCTAATGCACTCATTGATAGTTCGATCGAGCAACTCTAACTTTATCAAATCACTTTTATCGATCGTACCAAATTGGTCACCAATAATTTCTTTTATTTCAATAGCACATTTTTCTTGGGCATCCTGGTTCATTGCCAGACATAATATACAGTTCGATATCGTGACAGTTAAGGTGTCCGTACCAACTAGCAATATAGTATTAATGTGATTTTTTAGGTCCTCATTTTTAAAATAGCTCATTTTCTCAAGGCTTATCAATTTACGTATAAATATTTCGGGTTTAGTTTTAAAGTCCTCTAGAGGGTCACCCATTTTTAACTTCTGTCGATATTTTTGTCTAACATCCTCAATCATCGGCTCCAAATATTTGTAATTATTGTTCATTATACGATTAACCAATGATTCCAATTTCAGAAGTTTTTCGAGAAATATAATCACAAACTGTGTATAACTGTTCATTATTTTTGCCGAGATGCACTCACTTAATCTAAAACTATATTGATTTTTATTTAATTGATAAATTAAATTAAAATTATAGTCACCTTTTATTATTTTCATGTGCGATTCTAGTTTCCTCCGCTCCTACATCCTTGCCAAAAAGTGTCTTAAGCTGAAGATTGGTCAAGCGACTTGCTATAATTGGTTCGATATCAAAGGTACTCATACCAACTTTACACTGTAGATGTGTTACTAAATGCTGTGCTGTTTCATTAAATTGTTGAATAAATGTTTTGTTCAATAACGTAATGTGGAATGCTGGGTTCAATAATTTTCGGTGAAATTTCCATATGGCCGCTTTAAAAGTTAACCAGAAATTTTTGTAAGAGAATTTAAACTTAGAATTATCACTACCTACATTTTGCCGTAAGTAATCCATTTTTCAGTGGAATAATTGAATATGGTGATCCCTTTTCTAAACAGTGGGGTGATGAAAGTAGTTTACGAATGTCATCCGGATTTTTAACTGCGATTATCAGTTTAAAGAATATGATAAATTTGCTGAAGGATGGCGCTTCCGAAATTAAATTTATAATCGTCTTAAATAAATCTGGAATGATCCGACACTGATATTTTCGAGTTTAACAAAAACAGCCAAAATTCAAAATACATACCGTCGGGTGATTTGCCAATAATTAAATGGGCAAATCCAATAAGGGGATAATGTTTTACCCCATATGGTATATCCTTTATTTTAAATAGGAGTTTATTTCGTTTCCATCGAAAAAATAAACATGCTAGAAAAATGCCACAGATTGTCACAAGAGATTTAGTTAACATTTTAGTCGTGGTTTAATCGCGTAAATAGGTCTGGTATTACTAAAATTAAATAATTTATCACGAGAGTATTTATAAGATGGTGATGTTATGATCTACATATTATCAAGGTGAGTTATTAAACGATAAAGGTATGATTATTACATTACCTTGACAAGTTTGTATTTTTATCATTAAAATGTTGCAAATAAATTAGCCATCGTAAAATTTTAATTGTAGCTATTTTAAATTTCGTTTCTAATTTTTTTACAATTTCTTTCGACTTATTTAACTTTTCTAGATAATGTTTCACGATAATTCGAAACTGGACGACACTCAATATTGGAAATATACGCATGCGTGTGAATTAGAATTGGAAATATATAAAATTAGCGGGGACAGTTTTGTGCACTTGTGGTAAACTTTAATGGCTCTACTTTCAATCAATAAAATAGAATATTCATTTTATAATTAATAAACAATCATTACAAATTTACATATTATTATTTAACTACAAACTTGACTAAAAATTAGATACAATTTAATTGCTTGATACATTTTATTTTTCAATCAAATTTATATAATTTTTACACAAATCTCCCGGAAGTCGACACACAATAAAACTGAAGGATAGCGCATAGATTAATAAGTTGCCAATAGTAAGTAACACAATGGCAACACAATTCTTGTCTAGGATAGAGTAATTTTAATTTTTAGTTACTATAGTTTTATAATTATGTATGCCAAACAATTGGATCTTCAGAGGAAAATCAAGGTCACATTTAGTTTCACGGATATTGGGGTAGATAGTCGATTGGTTAGCAACCAAACAATTTGCTAGCCGAAATCCTGACTACTCAATCAATTTTACCAAGGAAATTTAAATTTCAACACAAAACACAAACAGAAGAACAACACAACAATTTGTTGCTTCATTTTTGAAGCTGTTAATTTTACTGTACATCGCAAAAATAAACAAAAATTTTATAAAAAATTTATTTTGAAATTTAAATTTCCTTGGTATAATTGATTGGGTAGTCAGGGTTTCGGCTAGCAAATTGCCTTTGCTTGCTAGCCGATTAAGTATCTACCCCATTGTTGTACATCCGCGAAATTTTACAAAATACTATTTCAAATATAAGATTAGTACTAATTACACTGTCTAAATAAATTAGGAAGCCCAATGGCGTAATTCTGTGCGACGATAACGATATTTGAAAACGGAAATCATCAATAAAAGGGCTAGGGACTGAAATCCCGCGAGGTAATCAGAACTTTGTTCTGAAAATTGACAAACCTGGAAAGAAAAAAATCGGTCGCATGCGAATCACGAAAACACGATTATTATTTTTTTTTTTATTTTGCTGGCGCTATATCCCATTACGTTTTTTGGCTGCCCCATTTTTGGAGGTTACTTCCTAGCCAGATCGCAGATTAGCTGGAACCTGCGCACTAGCATGCCTGGGAAGGTGATCAAGTTTTCCTCCCACTTCACAATTTGTTTCATGCTGTACCGATGCATTCACTCAAATTTGAACTAACCCAAGCAACGGTTGCTGGACGTTGATGGTGTAGTTGTTCTCCCATTAAGTGAGTCTGCCACGTGCCTTCAAATTATTTGTAAATATTTGTTTCTTCATCATACCGGGTGAAATATTCTTAAACTACACCAATTTTAACGTTTTATGTCACCTCCTTTTAAATTGACGTGGCTTTGGAGTTAGGGCCAATTTAAGAATTTTAGAGTAGATTTTTTGTTACTGGACAAGTGATGCCGTGGTCAGCACGAACAGATCCTAGAATTCTGTCCAAAACTTACTTTAAAATCCCTGAATACTACTAATAATTCGTTAAAAAATGGCAGAAAAACGGAATATTGTTAAATTCATTCGGAGATCAATCAATTTGCCATTTTAAGGATCACTTTTAATATTTTATTGCGCTAAGATATTGTATTTAGTGAAAAAAATGATACATAATGAATAAAAAATGTCCGCTGGCAATTACATAATAAAATAAATTCTCTTTAGTGGTAGTTTCGCCACTTGCGGCGAATAGCGTAATCTCATTTTTTCCGCTGTCAACTTTCCGCTATCTTATACATAAGATTTTGCGACATTTTTCAAAATATTTATAAAGATTTACACGCATATGTTATATACCAAACGAGTAATTTGTTGCCAGCGTCATGTGGTAGTTTTATGAACTATAAAATGCTGGTAATAAAATTGTTGCTCGCTCTAAGACTTTTCAAATTTGTGACACTCTTTAAAAACTTTTCAATGATATCTAATGCTCACATATTCCATAATAAATTAATTTTTAGTCAGCAGTGCCAAAACGGTGGATTTGCGAACAAAAGGACATAACAAACTGTGGCATTTTCCAAAAAGTGCCGAATATATTCGGCACAGCACGGTTTTTATTAGTTTAATGCGGAAACATTGAACATGCATCATTGATTCAAAAAGTTTAGGTATGTCGGAGAGATTGGCTATTCCTCGATAATTATTCATCTCATTCCTTCTACCTAGTGGCTGGCACTCTTATTAACTTCAATTTGTTAGCATACAAACAATTAAGGAGTTCCTGTTCCATAAACCTAATAAATTAAATTCATTCAGAACGTTACTTTATAGTAGATGGAATCGAAACTGGTTCATAAATGGAAGCGAATAATCTCGCAAACAAATCACAAATAACTGAGGGGTGATTAGCTACCGAACTCTGGTAGGTAATTGGGGATGGGAAACCAGGTACTTTATTAACCAGAACACGATGTTAGTGAGAAGATCGGTTTGAAGATGCCGTCAACAATCAGTCCTTATCAGACAAATTAAAATCATCTACAATGATAAGCTGGTTGTTGAATCGTAGTACAGGTAGAACATTGGAATCGATGAAGGACTTTTAGAATGTCCTAGTTCCTTGTAATCTCAAAGCTCCTACTTCCGCGCAGGAAAATTTGCGCTTTATGTGCGCATTGACCGTTTCTTTTGCTACTATTTCTGGCGTAACCAATGCTAGTATTTTATCCTTAAGTTCTGCAGTACATTTACCATGCATTAATCTGCAGAACACGCAGAGTTCTGCAACATCTCCGTGGTGTTGTAGAGTGTGTAGATATTTTATAAATATGCGCGATTGCGTATTATTCGGATTGCCAACAAGGTCACGGCCACAGTTTTTAGGGTTGCACGCGGCATCGATTACTTTTACTATCCACATCGATTACCTTTAATAGGGGAAAACAGTCAACGGCGAATTCTACTTCAACTTATTGAACCGTTTCAACGACGTTTTGAATGCAAAATGACTGCGTTTGGCGAAAAAAAAGTTTTCTTCCATCAAGATAATGCACGGATGTAGTTGTTATGGCCAAAATCAATTAATTACGCTTCGAATTGCTTCCACATCTGCCATATTCCCCATACTTAGCCCCTGCGACTATTTCCTGTTTCCGAACTTAAAGAAATGGCTCGCCGGAAAGAAATTTGGCTCTAATGAGGAGATCATCGATGCAACAAACGTCTATTTTGAAAGTTTGGAGAAAACGTATAGGGATCGAAAAATTGGAAAGTTGGACTAAGTGTATCGAGCTATAAAAGGCGACTACGTTGAAAAATAATTTTTTTTTAGGCCGAAAATATTATTCCTTGTTTCATTTTTACCAGACTTCTCACTCCGCACTCGTATTTAGGTTTAGATTAAATGACCTGCAGTTTGGTGAAGAACGAGTGGAGCCCAACATTTTTTAATGGGGCATTTGATGAGCCTAAAATTATTTGTATGTCAATTGAACTTGTTTTGCGTTCTAATTTTGTTTTTGGTCCGATTTTCGATTTTTCTTCTGCTTGCTTTGAAGTGATAAAGTCTTATGCTTTTTCTAGGGCATTTAATTAGCCCAAAATTAACCTTAAATTTTCCAACTGTTTTTAATTAGTTTTCAATATGGGTTCTGTTAACTTTTTCTAAAGCTAGCAGAAACCGCGTTTTAGTTGGAAAGGATGGAGCCTAAACATTGTTTAATAGATCGTTTAATTAACCTATTATTAGCCTATAATTATCCATACTATCTTGTAATATTCTGCTATACCTATATGGGTTCTGCTAGCTTAACGGACGTATTTTTAAATTCATCCCAGAAAATTTTGAAATGACACACATTATGATAATACTTGATCTTAAGCGTTTATTCGGTAAAAACAGAGTGAGCCATCTGTTGGTCCTTTTTTCAATCAATGGGTTGTAGTACTTAATGTTATCTGTTCTAAAAAATTCGTTGACATTTAAAAAGTAAAAATATGCCATTTATCGTCATTGAGTCAACACAACAACGCATTTTGGTCCAAATTTATTATGAAAATAATCGTTTAAAAACAAAAACGTTTCGTAAATTTCGTAAGAGCTTTGGACGTCTCACTGAGCGTGCAATTGGCTAAATAATTGATCATTTTGAAGAAACTGGTTCAGTGGAAGATCGTAGACCGTATCAACATGTTCATCCATGTTATGCTCCTGATATGCAGTTGCAGCTGTTAGTGAAAGTGTTCGTAATGAACCAAGCACATCAACATCATCCAACATCATCAACTCAAAAATTGAAGCCACCGGACCATTTAAATTGTCGTCGTTTTGTTAATTGGATGCTTCAATGAAATGAAGATTTTTCATAAAAAATCATCTTTAACGATTAAGCTCATTTTTATCTTAATGGGTACGCCAATCAGCAAAATTGTCGAATTTGGGTAGTAAAGAATCCTCATGTTATTCACGAAGCAGAAGTTCATCCTCCAAGAGTCACTGTTTTATGTGGTTTATGAGCTGGTGGCATCATTGAACCGTTTTTCTTTGAAAATTAACAGGAATATACCCTAACAATGAATGGAGAACTTTATCGTAACATGTTAACTGGTTTTTTGTGGCCCAAAATGAATGAAATATATAACCTGACTAATAACAAATGGGTCTAGATCATCGTATTAAAATAGGGATAAGTTTTATTTGTTAAGAATGTCTTAATCTAACTACTCATATATACCATATGTTCGTAAGAAATCTCTGTGGCCTGGCCAATCCTCGATACAGTGAACGCATAACATCCATTTTTTAAGCAAAAGGATGATATACGAAAATGGTGGTCACAAGAATGGGTTGTATATCCAATTGAATATTTTTTCCCGTTGGTTTTAGAAGCTTCATATAAATATTGGGGAATTTGAGTGGTTTTACCGATATTAAATTCATACCATGACTCAAAGTAGTTTATATTAGCAGCTCTGAATTTAGTTTCAATTCAAAATTGCAATCAAACGGAGTAATTATCAAGCATTCAACGGTCTGTGTTTGTCGATAGTCGTTTCAATTTTGTGATTTTGTCAGATAAACACCTAGGCCAATTTTAATTTGCCTATGTTTTGCGATAAAAGAGTTTGGAATTCGAAATTTTATCAGTTAGACACACGGCCACTTTGGTGAGTTTGATGATTCGGGAGTTAAATGATTCGTAATTCAAGATTTTGCTATGAGAATATTGATGTCAGCTATGAATAAACTTGGAGGCGACTTGCATTCGCTTAGGAAGCCAATCAAATGCGAAACAGCATGATAAGAGTATGTACTAAGCAATTTAACATAACGATCTTTAATGTGCAAACATCTTCAAAAAATAAAACATAATGTGAACGATTTTTTTATGTTGTACTGGAGGCCATGATACTAAGATCGTAGGTGATATTAAAAATAAAATTGCACAGCCGTTGGTGTTCATCTATGGTTAAATTACGAATTGGAAACGGTTATTTATGGATAAATCCAAACCGCATAGGACAAATTTATTCATTCTGATGGCCGCTGATGGGTCATGCTTGATAATTATTGACAGATTTCGGTGTATGAAAACAAAACCGCATTCTTGTTGGTAGTCTTCACTCTAAATTTAATACCTCAAATATCATTCTTGGCTAGGATCATCGAGTTTCAACTTTCGATTAGTAAAAGTTCTTTATTTATTAAAAAATTTGCAAGTGTCTTGGTGAAACGTCTTGAAAACTAAAAAACAGTTTATTCACACTGTTTTTTAGTCCAATTCAAACTCACAAAGAGCTAATTTTTCTCCCTCAACCCGATAATAAAATTCTACCGTAGAACATTGTCTATATGGAATTGATAAAGTCAGGTTCGTGTCATCAGAAACGAAATCCTGAATTCAAAATGATTTTATAGATAAAAATCGGAAAATTAAAACCCCGCCTTAAAACTTATGACCAAATTCTACTTAGAGTGATGGTTCGTTCAATAGTTAGATAAGTATCCATCTGGTAAAATCTCGAACTGCAAACGATTTTATCAACAAAACAATGAAAACCTGCTGCAAAGCATTAATTAAATTCCAACTGCGTTATGGTCAATTAAACCTGACATAATCTGATCGGTGCCGATCTGGTAAAATCATTCAAGCTCGGCAAGAAGAGAAGAAAATATTCACAAATACGTTTAATTCTCATCGTTGGTGTCCTATTGAGTTCGATGAGTTCGTAAACATGGTGGTCAGGAGCATGGGCAATCTACATTGCAAAATGTAGCAAATTTCTGGCCCCTGAAATTGTTCGGCCATATCGAAGCTGGAAAATTGTACCTATCCTAACATATGGCTGGCACTGGGGAATAAAATATAAAGAATTTTTACCGCCAATCCACGTTACACCATTTCAATATATTTGTTTTTATTTATTTTACATAAACAACAAATAAACGAAAAAAGCTGTGTTGAGATATTTTGTTGTTGTGTTTATTTAAAAAACGGTAGAAAATGGAAAAAACTGGGATGGAATAAAATAGTTTCGCGTAAATACTAAAAAAAAACTCTGGTGTGAAAAAATTGAGATATCTTCACCTCTGAAGAATGAATTTGTCTAACTGAAAGAAGTGAAAGACTACAAGATGGTCAAGAACGAAAACCATGACAAAGCAGCTGATGTTGGCGCAACGAGTAAAGCGAGCCTAACCGCTATCAGATAATAGCACTACGATCTGGATGACACAGATAAATAAAAAAGAGAGATTGCGCTGTTGTAACTTCACTGCCATAACAGTCATTAATTTATTGAACATAAACAGCTTTCATGATCTGTAACACGCAGATAATTAGCACAATGTTCAGACTTAAACACGTTCCAAACCAATGGAAAGTCGCAGGAGTAATCATGATACCTAAGCCAAACAAACCACTTAATGACAAAAATTCGTGTAGGCAGATTTCCTTACTCCTAATAATTTCAAAAATATTCGAGAAACTACTCCTAAAGAAACTCAAACCAATAATAGAAGAAAGAAATCTTATTCCTCCACATCAATTTGGTGCTGTATAAGATCGCGGAAATTTGACAGCGGAAAATAAAAGATTACGTTACTCGTCGCAAGTGGCTGCACTATCACAAAAGAAATTTTTTTTTGCTATATAATTACCAGCGGACATTTTTTCCATGTAGTCTCAGTATGATCTAAGCTATTTGAAAAGCAACCGAAAGTATTGGTTACTAGTGGAAGTTTTTGGGATAGTGGGCCCAAAAACCGAAAATAACTTATATGGCCGCAGAAAATCAAAAAATAATTCTAATCCATGCATTTTCCATGTCGTCTCAGTATAACCTAAGCTATTAGAAAAATAACCGAAAGTATTGGTAACTAGTGGAAGTTTTTGAGATAGTGGCCAAAAACTTATATAGTCGCAGAAAATCAAAAAATTATAGTGAAAATTCTAATCAATAAATTTTGTCTGAATTGTCCCTGTATGTGATGCAAATTTTACAATCATTAATTTAGAAATAGCCGATTTTTCTCCAGCTTAAAATCCATTTAAATCGCATAGAATGTAGAGATACTATTTTTTCATCTCAAATGTATATTTAATAAAAAATCAATCTAGAAAACAATTTGCATAAGAATTGGTTATGAAATGGAAACGTTTACTCCAACATGATCAGGTCCTAGAATGTTGCCCAAAACTTACTTTAAAATCCCTGATCAATACTTCCATCCTAATTTCGTCGGTAATTCGCTAAGAAATGGCGGAAAGATGGAATATTGTTAAATTTCAAGATTTCCTTTACTTTGGAGATCAACTAATTTGTCATTTTAAAGATCACTTTTAATATTTTATTTCGCTGAGATATTTTATTTAGTGAAAAAAGAGATACAAAATGAAAAAACATCCGCTGGTAATTATAAAATAAAATAATTCACTTTTGGGATAGTGCTGCCATTTGCGGCGAGTAGCGTAATCAATTATTTTCCGCAAACACCGCAAAATATCTAGGCATGACTCTAGACGCGAAACTAAAATGGAAAGAGCATATGAAAAAGAAAAAGAAGAGTTAAATATCAAATACAGAAAGATGGATTAGCTTTAGTAAGAAATTCTGAGGTAACTCTACATAATGAATTGCTACTATACTCGCAAACCCTAGAACCTATGTGGACTTACGGTATTCAGCTCTGGCGCTGTACAAAGAAAACCAATGTCAATATCATCCAGTCATTCCAAAGCAAAGTTCTAGGTGGAATAGTAAATGCACCATCGTACATAAGAAATGACAACCTCCATCGAGATGCTAAAATACCTCGTTTGTTGGATGATTCAAACCCAGTAAGATGGCTGCGAATGAAGAAACCGCTTGGTCTACTAGATCCAATCAGGACCGACTAAAAATATAATAAAACGGTAAAGGGGACTAGGCAAAGAGCTACAACCATCCAAACAAGAATATAATTGATGTATTACTAGAAATACTACTAAAAATTACTATAGACAATTTGTAAATCAGTTGTAATAAATAAAAAATAAAAAGTATTAATTAAAGGAACCCTGTGTTTGTCCAATTAGTAATAATTAATTTGAAAACTATTTGATTAACAATCAAATTATGTAAGGAAATTTCGTCACAGCTTTCTTATGTGTTTGCCCAACTTGCGGTTACATAAATAATATTTCTTTTACAACAAATTTTTACATATTTTACAAATACCACCGTTCCTAATGCCCATTGTGCATGCTTCTTCTCAAGATTGGTATTTAAGGAAATAATTATATATGATCGGTGGCAGACAATCAAGGTTTCTTATTATTGTTACTCAAAACTAAACAATAAAAAAAATTGTAAGTGTCACAGACCCCATAAATTATTTTGTTATGTAGTTCGTGTCTATATATGGTCGAAGTGAGTATATAATGTATTCATATATTTTTTTGGTTTTGTTGAATAACAAACAATTCAACAAAATTAAAATCACCTGTTCCTACCAAAAATAATCTTTTGGTAAACTACTACCTACTTATATGTATTTAATGTTTATGCGATGGACTAATGGTTAACGAAGCATTTTTCCAAAACAGGAACCCCTTATTTCATTTTTATGATCTTCTTCATACCTGTAATATTATTTCCGTTCGAATATATTTCTTAGTATAATTTTGTCTTAGTCATAATTATCAAGTGAATGCGGCGCGCACACAGACGAGTTCTATTATTTACTTACCAAAACCAAATCGAAATACGTTTTTTTTATACAATAAAGATGTTTGCGTAGCTGTTTAGAGAGAGTCTATTATCATATTTTCTACTGCGATCTCGTATTTTAGGAAGGTGATTTAATTTTTATATTCTAGAAATTAAAAAAAAAATTCTTGATTTTGTGAATATTAATAAGTTTCTGGTAAGAATCTACATAAATTTAAAAGTTAGACTGATCTTTAACAATGGTCAGGTATTTCGAGCGTGAAGAACAAAATTTTGTATATCAATGACTATAAGAAATAGATCAGAGTTTTTCGCAAATAAAAATATTTCTTTTGGAAGGTCTTTGGTGCGTAACCAAAGCATAAACCACATACAAGATATAGTATGCAGTTGGAATTGAAGGTGATTCGGAACAATGTGTCTTAAATGGTTTGTTTTCGGAATCCGTTTGGAGAATGGTATTGCCTCGCGAACGATTTGATACGATTCGCAGTGGTAGTAATTTGATCAAAAATACTAAACTAGGATGCAATTTAACTAGATCAAGGTAAAAAATTAGTAATTAGCATGCACATTTCAAATCACAAACCATGTTGGCAGGGACCTTTTTCCCTTACGTTCCCTAGTACAAAAATATCTCAAGGCAAAATAAGTATCAAATATGTATAATTCCGGGAATTAATTTTATTTTTGATGCTGGAATTGTTATTAGGCTACTGAAAAAATAGGAATATTCAAAGAAGGAAAGTCGGGTTATTCAGATTTAATCACGTTTCCAAATGCAGGCATTTGCTCTAATTCTCTAATTCGTTAAGTATCAGGTATCTGTTCACTGAAGTTTGCAACAATTGAACTACGATCTTATACGTTAATTATCTGTCTGAAAGCAAATGGGACAACCTCGCGGCTAGTCCAGGCAGTACACTCAAATAAACACAAGCCACCAACATCCGATGGAAAAACTTCGTTTTGGATTTTCAAATCCCAATTTGGAATAGCTACCAATAGAATAGCATTGGATGAAGTGAATAATTAATAGTATCTTTTAAAGCTGGAGCAGAGACATTGCAAATAATTTCCAAAAATGGAGAAGCTCTTCAACAGTACGCATCAGATATCGAGCGACTAGTGACGATCATATGGAGAGGGTCGTTTTGTCACATGAAAATAATTTTCAACATCATCATCTGGATCTTCCTTATCTTCAACAAAATTTAGTATGTTTTTCCAACATTTTGCGATCGTATTTTGCTCAAGTCTTTCCCAAGCCGCAGTTAACAAAGTATTGCATCTTCAAGATTCAATTTTTTAGCGACTCGGATATATCACGTTCATTAGCTACTATTGAAGCTAATAAATTAGAACGATAATAAATTCTGGTATCTCATTTTGGCCCATTGCCTGAATGAGCGGTGTGATATTTGGTAGCGTAAACATTGTTATTATGCATCCATTGTTTGATTCTAATTCGTTTTCAGGTGGACGAGATGGATACTGTTAAAATTAGCCGAAAGTTTCCAGCCGAAAGATGGTAGTGCAGATAGTGTATTTGCTATCCCAGCCCGAAAGACTGTAATTCAGATATTAATTTTGTTATCCCACCCGAAAATATTTTAAAATGTCAGCAATACAGATTGTGATACTGTTAAAGTTAGCCGAAAGTTTCCAGCCGAAAGATAATGCAGATAGTGTCTTGAATACAGCAAAAATCAGTCATAAACTAGAATTTAGGATGAATTTAGGATCGGGTTATATCCTTCGGGTGAAGGAGAAATTATTTCAGTTTATAGGAATTTAAAAATCGATAGGAGCGAGAGTATAAAGAGAGTTTAACTTTCTGTTGAATCAGTCAAGACACTATCTGCATTATCTTTCGGCTGGCAAATTTCGGCTAACTTTAACAAGGTTATACTTTGTTTAACTTTCGGCTGAACTAGTCAAGACACTATCTGCATTATCGATTTTTTCAATTTCAACTGGCAACTTTCAGCTAACTTTAACAAGGTGCAGATTGTGTCGATAAAGAAGATTAACTTCAATAATCAAACCTAAAAATATACCGTTAAAGTTAGCGGGAAGTTTCCAGTGAAAGATGGTAATGCAGATACTGTATTGGCTATCCCAGCCATGGAAATGTAGATAGTGCTTTTGCCACCCCAGCCGAAAGATGGTAATGCAGATATTAATTTTGTTATCCTGACTTAAAATATTTTAAAGTGTCGATATTGCAGATTGGGTCGATAAATAAGATTAACTTCAATATTCAAACCGAAAAATGCCAGCAATACAAATTTAAAAGCTGCAAATGAATTTTCAATTTTCTAAAAGAAAATGTCAATTACATGCATCTATACAATAGCCATGAGACGCAGTCACGTTTATGACCATCATCACAATAGGTAGATTCTGAGTATAGGTTAGGGGTGAATCTGATTTGGTTATAGGGATGAAACAGAATATCTGCCTCATACAGCTGAAAATTGTAATGAACAAATAAATAAATAAATAAACAAAAAAAAAAAAAAAAGTAAACAATAAAGAAGATGGAAAATTATCAAGCATCATCAGGAATCGTTCGTAATTCGAGATTTTGGCATATATATAGACATCAATCTGACTATGCCGACTATGCCGATTCGATAGCTCATCTAGCCCAGGTAAATTTTGATTATAATAGGTTAGGGGTGTGACTGATATAAGGGTGAAATTTTGCTTTTTCCCATTTTTCATCGATAAAATCGTTATACTGTTAAAGTTAGCCGAAAGTTTCCAGCCGAAAGATAATGCAGATAGTGTCTTGAATACAGCAAAAATCAGTCATAAACTCGAATTTAGGATGAATTTAGGATCGGGTTATATCCTTCGGGTGAAGGGGAAATTATTTCAGTTTATAGGAATTTAAAAATCGATAGGAGCGAGAGTATAGAGAGAGTTTAACTTTCTGTTGAAATAGTCAAGCCACTATCTGCATTATCTTTCGGCTGGCAACTTTCGGCTAACTTTAACAAGGTAAAATCGTTCGTCATTCTTGATTTTGGCATATGGATATCAATCTGACTATGCCAATTTGATAGATTCTGAGTAAATGTTGGAGTTGGGCCTGATGGGGTTAAAGGGATGAAGCGGCATATCTGCCTCATACAGCTGAAAGTTGTCGATAAAGAAGATTAAAAATTATCAATCATTGTCAAGAATCGTTCGTAAGTCGAGATTTTGGCATATAAACACAAATCTGACTATGACGGTTCGATAGCCCATGACCATAGCTAGATTCTGAGTATAAGCAAGAGGTGAGTCTGATGTGGTTATAGAGGTGAAATTTTGATTTTTCGCATTTTTCATGGATAAAATCGTTCGTCATTCGAGATTTTGCCGTACCAATCTGACTTTGCCAATTCGATAGCCCATGACCACAGGTAGATTTTAATTATAGGATAGGGGTCTGTCTGATGGGGTTAGGGGGGTGAAATTTTGATTTCCTTCGATAAAATCGTTCGTCATTCGTGATTTTAGAATATTCATAGGAGCATAGTCAAATTGGTGTCTATATGCCAAAACCTCGAATGACGAACGATTTTGTCGACGAAAAATGGGGAAAATCAAAATTTCACCCCTTTAACCCTATACTTCTATACTATAATTTCACCCCTATAACCCTATATAACCCTACACCCCAACCCTATACTCAGATTCGGAATGGATACAAAGGGTCGAATGTCAAGGGCCGAATGTCGAAGGGCCGAACGTCGAAGGGTTGTATGTGTCGAAGACATCACAATTGATATGAAACAATAATTAATATCGGTTAAATTGAAGATTTCAATTGTTGTTTGTTATAATATATGTTTTCGGCTGATTTTGTAGGTTATTCACTTTCGGCTGGGATATTTCAATTTAATATATAATTTGTTTAACTTTCGGCTGAACTAGTCAAGACGCTATCTGCATTATCGATTTTTTCAATTTCGGCTGGCAACTTTCGGCTAACTTTAACAAGGTGTGAGATGGAGCATATTCCAACAATAAAAGAGCTTTTACTGACAGACCTTGGCTTCTCAAAAATATTCGTACCTAAATTGATAAAATGTTAATTTAATTTTATTAGTTTAAAAGAATTTTTTACCTGTAGCACAAATGATTTCTGGAACCAGTCTTTAAATATTGCAGCTATCATCCACGGAGTTTTTGAATGATTATAGTACACTAGACAGTTAAAATTTTTAAATGATCGTGGATTTTTAGCTTTTCCAATTACTAATGGTCGTAATTTATGAAGTCCATTTGCATTAGTACATGCTAAAAAAGTAATGAGTTGTATTTTGTTTTTCCTTCCAGGCGCGTTATTACTAATGACGAAGTTTTTTCTGGTAAATGTTTCCCGTACAGCACGTTTCATCTGCATTATAAATTTGGTTTACAGGCAGATCAAGTTCAATTATTTTGGCTTGCAATTTTCTTTTAAATGGTTCCACAAGTTCAGGTTGAGAGGACAACCTCTCTCCAGCAATTTTAAGCAAACGCACATCAAAACGAATTTTAAAACATTGTAGCCACCCATCACTTGCATAGATTGTGCTTTCATTTCCTTTTATTTTTTTATTATTCTTTCCCCGGATTGTATTTTCAACTTCAAGTTTAGTTCTTAATTTTAATTCACTCGACTTGATCAAACACTAACACTTCAATACTAAAAAAGCGTTGCAACGAATGAATCTTTATATCCCTTTTACTACCAAAAAAAAAATTGTCTCAATCTAAGTCCAAACCACACAAACCTGTCAGTAAAAAAAACAGTATGTAATGGCGTTTTTGATAAAATATTTCGCTTGATTTTAAGTACAACCAACACAATTGTGTGTATAGTTATAAGGCTTTTTTCGGACGAAAATAAGTTTGAAAGAAAATCACAAATGTGTAAGTTGGTTCAATACACATTCAAAAATAAATTATTGGCATGGGGTTTTGCCTTACCCACACAATTGTGTGGACAGGCACGAAAAGGGATATAGTAAAAAGACCAAACGGGACTTTCGAAAACAAAAAACTTTCCACAAGCTGTGCTTGAATTTTCTACAGTGTTTTGTGTTGTACAAGCATTCGTATATGGTTTTCAAAATCCCGGTTTTCAAAATTTCCGTTTTCAAAATCTCGGTTTTCTTTTCTTCTGGTTCTAATTGCACAAATTAATTAAGAAAGTTTTTAATTGCAAGATTAATAAAAAAAGCAATATTTTGAAATGCAATAATTGTAGAGGATGACTGCTTCGATAACTCTCACGGGCAGCCCTATTACCCATTTTCTAGTAGGACCTAATTGTATTTTAAAATATACGTTACTTTGCTTGCTGGTTTATAGGAGGTTCCCGGAGAGAAAATTGTACGTTCGATTTTTAGTACTCCAATTTGGCTGACCTGACACAAAAACCTTCATTTTGTCTTAATTAAACTGGGATTAAATATTACTAAACATAAATATTTCATTAATATTTATTTAATTTTTGTGGCCATTTTCTAATTGTTTCTCAGAATATTAGATAATATCAAATTTGTAGCATGTTCAATCTACATTAGTACATAAAAACAAACCAATCAATGGTTTAATCGGTTTATCCGAATTTAGTATAGTATACTAGCTACCACATTTAAATGTTTTTAGGATTTAAGACAAACTTCACTATTTTGTACAGTATAGTGAAATTTGTCCTAAAAAATTCCTATTTTTTCTTGGACAAATAAATAAATTTAATAATTCAGTAACATTTTGATTAGAAATCAGACAAATATACTATATGTTTTATTAAATGTTTTAGTTGAAACAATTATTTCAAGGCTTGGTTAAAATCATCTAATTTAAATTAAATAAATCAACCAAACACATTCAATAGCTAAAAATCAATCCTCAACTAACAAAGAAATTGTTTAATCTTTATATGTAAATACTATTTTTTTCTTTTTGTGTAAGACTACTTGTGGATATGCGACAAAGTTCATCACATTTCGCGGGACTACTGGAAAAAACAGCGAAAACGGAGAAGGTCACAATCTCCAATGTAGCCTATATCAGTTGAAGACAAAACATTGGCAAACGACGAAGACCCAAGAAAAAAAAATGGAAGGATCACAGCACACGGAATTGACACCAGAACAGAGACACCAATTCGCCAAGCACCTAAAAGATAACCTTTAGTAAAACAAGAATAAGTAGATTGACTGGTTAATGACCTGCGAACGGCACGAGTTAAGTTATCGAGTCATCGAGTATTCCGTGTTGCCCACAGATGGTGGTGGTCGAAAAGAAGGTCAGCAGCATAAAATTATATAGATTACCGTAAAATTAGTGATCTGATGTATAGGGATAGCTATCCATTACCACGAATCGAAATACACATAACCAAATTAATTTGGTTGTTTTAACACATAAAATTCTGAGCTACATAAACTAAACTCTTGTTTATTTTAGAAATCTGGTATTTTCTTACTTCGTCACTACAAAAAATGAGTAAAACTTAAGTTATCAAGATGTTGGTACGTACTTTTGTTTATTTTAACCAAAAAAGTTAATAAATAATTGGTTGTTTCAACCTAAAACGTTTTCAATATTAACCTCCAATTTGGGTATATTTACTAAGAAAATTTGGTAGAATTAACAAGTCATTAGTAAAATAATTTTTACCCTTAGTTGATTTAACAAAATAGTTGGTTATTGTTACCAATTTTTGCCACTTCTATCCATTAAAATAACCATATGTTTTTGGTTAAATAAACTAAATTAAAAATCAAATGCCCCATTAAAAAATTTTGGGTTCCACTCGTTCTTGACCAAACTTCAGGTCATTTAAACTAAAGGTGGCAGAACCCAAATCGAAAATCGGACCAAAACCGAAACTAGAACGAAAACCTTGATCTATTGACAAACAAGTAGTTTAAGCCTCATAATGGCCTAATCAAATGCCCAATTAAAAAAATTTCAGATCCATTCGTTCTTGACTTAAATTCAGGTCATTTAATCTAAAACTAGCAACTTGTCAATAGATCTACAGTATTGTGCGAATTAATGCGAACACAGGAAATTATTGAGACAAATTATTTATTATTAATTTTTTTTATTGAAATGAATATTAATAATATATGTGTCCACCTTTGGCCTAAATGGCATCTTACACACGGTTAGGCTTTGCATTAATTAAATTTTGGCAATTTTCTGTTATTTGTGGATCTGGGAACCAAACCTCGATAACAGTTTCCACCCCCTTTTTTTACTGTTGTACAGTCTTGTTTCCGAACTCTAACCTTACATATGGCCCATAAATTATCTATCAGATTACATATAGAGAGAGTGAACATGCAACAATTGACCAACTCAGGACTAGAGAAAAGTTTTATTCTCGGACGAAACGCGTTTTGTCGTGAGGGACAGCGTTCACGGTCTGTACGAAAATGTGCAGGGGAAAAATTGACAGCGAAACATTTCGAATAAACAGTCAAAAATCCACCAAAAAGATGTTTTGTAGTACCCGTGGAAATCATGATGAACGGCTTGAAGTATAAAGCTATGCTGGTGCGGAAATTACACCGTAATTAGAAAAAAGTCGATGTTGGCGAACATTTTATTTTTCAACATGATTCATCGCCAAGCCATAAATCAAAGTACAACTAAAAGAAAGTACCCAACTTGGGGACCAAGTTACCTTGAACAGAAGAATATTTAATTCCTCGATTGGGCTGATAATTTAACGGGCTTGAATCCGATAGACAATTTATGGGCCATTTGTAAGGTTAGAGTTCGGAAACAAGGCTGTACAACAATAAAAAAAATGGAGGAAGCTGTTATCGAGGTTTGGTTCCCGGATCCACAAATAACAGGAAATTGTCAAAATTTAATTAATGCAATGCCTAACCGTGTGTAAGATGTCATTAAGGCCAAATGTGGACACATATATTATTAATATTCATTTTAATAAAAAAAATTAATAATAAATAATTTGTCTCAATAATTTCCTGTGTTCGCATTAATTCGCACAATACTGTACTTTTCCGTTCTAATTTAGGTTTTTGGTTCGAGTTTCGATTTCGGTTCTGCCGAATCTTTAGATTAAATGACCCGAAGTTTGGTCAAGAATGAGTGGAGCCCAAAAATGTTTAATGAGGCATTTGATTAGGCCATTGTGAGCCTATAAAGTTATTTGTATGTCAATTGATCTTGTTTTGCGTTATAATATTGTTGAATATATTTCGATCAGTTGTGTATTTCGATCAGTTGACAAACTGTATAAAACAATGAAATGTCAAATAAAATATAGTTCAGTGAGTGTACTGGCTAACAAACAAGAAGCCGCGTTTTTCCTTTTAAGTGGAGTTTTTGTCTGGTTTTGTCTGGTTTTTTATCTGAATTCATCCGAGTAAATTCAACAGGTTATGGACCCAGACCATAGCTAAATTGTTAAACAAAAATTGCTGAACACCAATAGTGGTGTTATTTTGTAAAAAAAAATTAAAACATTTTTTTTGAAAAATTACATGCATATAGAAAAGACATGGACATATTGAAAGTGAAAGTAAGTAATAAATATATTGAAATATAATTCATTATCGTTGATCAGAATCGAGTGATGAAGTGAATACAAAAAGTGCGAATTGGATCAGGCAATTTATGGGAAGGATATCTTTGCATGAAAAAGATAGAATCTTGCGCATGCACACAAATTAGTGGAAAGATAAATATTTTCGAATTTTATTGGTGCATTTTGGAATAGACAATTCGTATAAAAAAAACAAATTTTCGGTGTGCGCCGAATTTACTTTTGTGCGTTATATTGTGGAAAAACATTGAATACAATGGAAACAGACACAATTAAAATTGAAAAATTGCAGGAGGCAAAGCAATTAATGACATGGAATATTTCAAGTGAAACTTGGTTTAATTGCTTCGGAAATTTATGATGTTGTGGATGGGACAAGTGAAAGGCCAAGTGATGCAGGCGATTCATTGAGTGCATGGTTGAAAAAGGATGCACGTGCACAACGAATGATCGGAACAACCGTTCCGATGGATGTCCGAGATGTCGTGGCAGTAGCAGTTCGCGATGGAAATCTATTTAGAATGCAGTTCAAGGCATTGGCAACAGAGGTGTGGCAATAAAGCAGAATGGATTAAGAAGCTGGCATGAAAGATTGGGACATCGGAACGTGAACTATCTGCGAAAGCTTCTAAAGAAAAACGACATTTAATACATCGACGAACAATTTCTCTGTGAAGGATGTCTGATGTGGAAGCAGCATCGTGAGAGCTTCAAAAGAAGTCAGACGAAATCATGGATCTTTTCAAACAGAATCGCTCTCTGGCACCAGGTATTTTCTTTTAATTAAGGACGATTACTCATATTTCCGATTTATTTATTGTATGAAAAATAAGTCACAAGTTTTTGAGAAAGTAAAAAACTTTGTGAAGTCTGCGGAGAAGCAACATGGTCACATACACAAGTGTGTACACACATTCCGAAGCAACAAAAACAAAAATTTGATCCAAAGGCAATAAAATGCATTTTTGTTGGATATGATGAAAACATTAAGGGCTATCGCATTTGGAATCCTGAGTCAAAGAAAATTGAATTGGCTAGAGATGTGAAATTTGTAGAGGCAGACAATGTTGAATTTCTGATGAAACACGAGGGGAAAGTAGATAATGGAAAAGGACACGAAATCAACAAAGACAAATGCGATGAAGATGACGTCGAAGAAGTCAGCAATTTCGAGGATGCGCAGTGGATGAAGACAACGCATCATCGTCAAACATCAAGAGTGGATGGTGTTCGCTAAATCAGGGGAACGTCGTCGATGGACGCTTACATGATTGGAAAAAAGCGAAGAAACGAAATTGTGACAAGAAGAAGAGAAAAATTGCAACAGAACGGAAATGGCATCGGCAATGCTGTCAATGGCAAGTGAACCATTAACTTACAATGAAGCAATTGGATCGAAAGAAAAAGCCAACTGGAGTGTGGCGTTGGACGAAGAGCACGACTCGTTAATCAAAAACGAAACATGGATATTGACGTGGCCACCGAAAAATCAAAAGGTCATCGACAACAAGTGGGTATACAAGATCAAGTACGACACTGATGGCAGCATTAAGCGTTACAAGGCCAGGCTGGTTGTTAGAGGGTTCACTCAGGAATATGGAATTGACTACCAAGAGACGTTCAGTGCAGTGGTAATATACAATTCAATTCGTGCTATTTTATCACTTCAACGGCGGATAAGATGAAACTTTGTCAAGTCGATGCGAAAACGGCATTTTTATATGGTGGGCTGAGTGAGAAAGTGCAAGGAAATGGAAGAGTGTGCCAGCTTGTGAAAAATTTGTACGGCTTGAAACAGGCATCGAGATGCTGGAATAAATGATTCACGGCATTTATTGAAAAATTTGGTTTCAGCGCATCAAAGGATCCATGCCTGTTCATACGAAAGCAGAACGACAAGAAAATTTTCTTGGCAATCTATGTAGACGACGGATTGATTGTGGCAAATGATGAAGACGATATCATTCTGGTGATTGCACAACTAAAAGCAAGATTCGATATAATAACGCTTGACGTGAATACATTCCTTGGAATGGAAATAAGCAAAATGGTAAATGGTGACATTATTATCTAAGTCAAGCGGCATATACACGAAAAATCTTGGTTAAATTTGGCATGGAAGAATGCAAAAGCGTATCGACTCCGGTCGATATAAATCAAACAGCAAGTAAGTTCGAAAACTCTGAACTAAATAAAGATTTTCAATACAGGGAGGCTGTTGGAAGCTCAATGTATCTATGCACATGTAAATGCAGTGAAAAAAATTTTCAAGTGTATAAAGGGAACAGCTGATTATGGAATCTATTTTGAAGGAGGTAGACAGTGTGCTTTGGTTGGTTACAGTGACGCAGATTATGCGGGAGACACTGCAATAATACGATCAACTTCTGAAGTTATCTTTTTGTTGAATGGTGGGCCGATCAGCTGGGAATCAACAATACAAAAGTCTGTTGCGTTATCAACAACGGAATCAGAGTACATGGCGGCAGCAACGGCTGTGAAAGAACTGATCTGACTTTACCGGTTAATTACTGAACTGGTGGGCATGAGAGATAAGCCAGTGCTTAACATGGACAACCAAAGCGCAATACGGTTGGTGAAAAATCCAGAGTTTCACAAAACGACCAAACATATTGACGTGAGATATCATTTCATACGTGAAAGATATCAAAAGTGGTTGTTTGATCTCAATTATGTGCCAACGGGACGAGCAATTGGCAGACATCATTACCAAAAGAATGAACAAAGATCGTTGCGAGAATATTTGCAATATGATTGCAATAAAAAAGGTTGAAAGACTCAAAAAAAAAAATAATAAAACAAAAATATTGTAACGTAAAATATGCAACTATATATAAAAAAGTGGGATTGTTGAGTATATTTCGATCAGTTGTGTATTTCGATCAGTTGTCAAACTGTATAAAACAATGAAATGTCAAATAAAATATAGTTCAGTGAGTGTACTGGCTAACAAACAAGAAGCCGCGTTTTTCCTTTTAAGTGGAGTTTTTGTCTGGTTTTTTATCTGAATTCATCCGAGTAAATTAAACAAATATTGTTTTGGCCTCCATTTGGATTTGGGTTCTGCTAGCTTTGAAGTGATAAAGCCTTATGCTTTTCTAGAACGAGCGGAATAAAAAGTTTTAATAGGGCATTTAATTAGCCTAAAATTAACCTTTAATTTTCCAATCGTTTTTAAATCATTTTTTGATATGGGTTCTGCTAACTTTTTCTACAGCTAGCAAAACCGGCTTTTAGTTGGAAGGGCCCAAAATTTTAATAAAGCATTTATTTAGCGTATTATTAGTCTATAATTATCCATACTATTGATGAACATTTTTTTTTATTTTTCTGGGATAAAATCCTGGGATAACTTCATACACTTTCTCAAATGCCCTATTATGGAAATAAACAATTGTAAAATATTAGTTGGATTTGCACATTTGCTCCTAAAACAAAAGATAATTTTAGAAATACTTAAATTTAATTAAGATTTATGAAAATATTTAACAAGTTCTAGAAATAATATTTTTATTATGTGTAATTTAATTCCTCGAAAAATTCTGAAAATCAATTTAAATTTCTTAATAACTAATAAAACTCCAAAGCGACGGTAATACCGATGATGATATAGCCGCAAGAGCTAGTTTCCAATGCAAATGAAATCAATTCGAACTAAATTTAAATTTAAACACGATCCTCAACAATAATTTTCATGTTAACACACTCAAGAATCTGGGCGACTTTAAAATTGTGGATAAATATATTTCCGGTAATTTGGTTAAATTTGGCAGTAAATCCCCAACTGGTTGATAGCGGTATTGCGACGTATAAACTAACCTGAGAATGTTCAAATGACGAAAAAAGTTAAATAATGTATTTACTTAACCATCTACGAACGTGTATTCAGGTCTGTAGATCTTATATTCCGATATTTTTTATTAAACCAGTATCTCAAAACATCTTATTAAAATAATTAGAAAAAAAATTATGTATTTTTGCAACCTACCATTAAAACCAAGGTTTTTTGTTACTTTAATTTGTTGCCCACCGGCCCTTTATTTAACATTCATACAAATACATATTTATGCAAAAAGGTTATAAAAGTAAGCCAGTTGGTTACCAAGAATAAACTATGCACATGTTTTTTAGATCCTCGTGCGAGAAAGCACACCTGCAAATGTTTCAAAATAATGAAATCGTGTCACCGCGTTCTAACCAATCAATATAGTCTTAAGTAATACGCAATAAACAAACAAACAAACTATTCCGTTAATGATCAATCATTTACTTATTCCTAATTACTAAAAAGTAGCAAGCAATATCGATCGATTGCTGCATTAACAATCGAAATTCTTTAGCGCTCGACAGCAAACATCAAATTAAGTGTTGTATTATTCTTATTACGATTCGTGCTCCATAAAACTGAATGGACATTGAGAATATTGCTTAATAGAGCTTTAAGATGGAAAAACAAATAGTCATTTTCGAATAATGTACACCACCACGATCCGAATAGATTTAATTTTTTTTTTTTTTTTATTTAGTCAGCAGGTAAAAGTGTGTCTGTATGATTGTTGGTTTTGTGTGCAAAAATCCAATTCAAATACCTCTTAAGTTATAATGTTATATAAAATATTGGAGAACCTGTTTTTCTTTTTATGATTGTGTATTTCTTTCGAAAAATTTTCTATATCTTATTTCATTTTTTTTTTTTACATATTTTACTTTTTTTTTGTTTCGTCTTAAGTCGGCACAAACAGTACACCATACCACCGCCGAAGTATTATGCATAGTTTGGTGAAAAATCGCATGCGCAAAATATTTTTTAATTGTAAACGCGGAATATCGGGTCACGTGCACTACCATTTAAATTAATTTTGGTAAAAAATTCAATTATAGATATATCGCTAAGATCACAGAATTGTATTAGCACGGTACTGTAAATTGTACGAAAAAAAAGTATTATGGAAACAAATTATGAATCACGGTGACGACGACGGTGGCGACGACGAGGTTAAAAAAAACTACGTTGAGAAGAGAGACAAACCGATTATTATTTTATTTCATATATTTTCTGCAGACTTTTTTTTCGTATTTCTTTTACTTCGCGGCAATAGAAAGATGTTGAGAGTACGCTTGTTAAGTTGTATCGTGTCGTCTTATTGAAATCTAAATAGAATTATAAATATTTTAAAGTTCAGTTATAAAATTAGAATTAATTACAAATATTTTTTTTTAAACTTAATAAGTCAAATATTTTAGTGGTTTAGCAACGGAAAATTGTGCGGGTGTGTGTGAGTGTGTGTATATACTAAAGTTTAAATAAAAAATGTGGTTTTAGTTTTAAATTGCAATACATAATATAATAAAAAAGGTGAATTATATAAAATTTTTATTTGTCTATCCATTTACCTTACTGGAAAATGTGTTAATTTGAAAATGAAAGTTTAACATTTTTTTTAAATATTCGTTCGTGTATCAATTTTTTTGTTTAAACCAGTTTCAATTTTATTTTTGAGGTCTTAAACGCACCAAATACACGAAGCTAAAAAAATGTTATGGTTTAAATTTTTTGTCTGATGTGGGTATTTCGATTTGGCACGGTTAATTTACAAAAAAAAAAAAAAAAGTAGTGTCTAAATTCAATAAGTGGAATAATATTATAAGAAAATTTCAAAAGAATTGTGTTTGTGTATTCAAGTTTGATAATTTGATGTGTAATGTATTTATTTAAACTATTATTCAATATGTGATATATAGTGAATGTGTACATAAATGGTTATAATTTATTATTGGAACTTTGATCATCATTATTTTTTGGATTATTACTTCGATGCCAGAGTCCATTCGAGTGGTGAAATTGCACAAACTTATATCTTATATAATTATATAATATACATACGTATTCCGGTTGTTTAGATCTAGTTTTATTTTTATAGCGCAGAGGCGCTAATCTGCATTAATTTTAATTAGCTTCAACTGGCCTTGAGACTATCAACCGAACTTTTTTTTAAATATAATGTTGACTAATCTCGTCGTTTTTATATTACCAATAAGCCAATGGTAACGTTTTAATAAATTGGAATTCATATTTCTTGTTCACCTTCGATGTATATGACTAAAAATTTCTTTTAAACAGCTCAAATATAAATCCCGTTTCCAGTTTAACAAAATGCCAATTTAGCTTAACACAAGCTCGTGTGTAAAAAAATTAAACAGAAAAAAGATAAAAAAAAAAATTGAGTGAAATTTTTTGAGTGGAATTTTGAGTCAAATTTTTTTGAGTGAAAATTTTAATTTTGTATCACTTAATAGGTATATTTATTATATGTTAGCCCGACCCCTTATATATGATAAATCATGCTATAAAAGCAATATTTGAGTAATAATTAGTATCACGTGATTATATACGTAACTAAATTCAACTTAACCCTTTCGAGTTCAAAAAAAAAATTTTTTTTTGCTTCAATTTAAGTTCACCATACAAATAATATGTATGTAAATAACCACAGTTTATAATGTCGCTTTTGCCATAAATCTCACCTAATTTGAAGTTCAACATACACAATTGTGTCTGCTTCTGTTACGGCGCTGACGCTTTAGAATATAAATACATATGTAGTTGCTCCTTTATTATAAAAAATTTTGTTTTCTCAAAGCAATACTAACTGAATGTTAATGGCAGATGTCTAATGTAGCAGAAACAACCGAAATCAGCTTTCACTAGAAAAAATGTATTATAGTCAGGGCCACTTTTTTAAAACGGACTGAATCAATTTTTATTCCCAATATTAAAAAATATTTTTTTTTAGTTAAATCGGAATCCTTTTCGAAAAAAGTATAATAATTTGATAACATAAAAATTAGCTGAACATTACGACATTTCAATATCAACATACACAATTGTGTTGCTTAACTATGTATATGTAGTTCCAAAATAAATACAACAATCAATTTTTGACATGATTCTCTTTCGCACACGAATAAAATAGTTAAATTTTTGGATTCCTTTTGGCTGTCACTATAAAAAATGTATTATAGTCAGAGCCACTTTTTGAAAACGGCCGAATTAATTTGTATTCCCAATATTAAAAAATATTTTTGTTAGTTAAATCGGAATTCTTTTCGAATATCCTACGAAAATTTGCAAAATATTAAAGAATTATAAAAATTAAGATCCGACTGAGGATGTAGGAACCGAAAAAAATTATTTTACTAATCAGAATGTATTTTTTTTATTTACTTCTGAAAAACGCCATTTTTACGCACAATTTTGAGTGATATTTCAAATCGCTCTCCTGAAAAGTTAAAAATGTTGGATTGTGTCACTCTTGTAGCAAATGAACGATATAATAATGAAAAGTTGATCATCAAACACTTGTAAGAATTAAACATAAAAAAACATTGATAACGACTGAGACATTTTACCTTCATTTAAATTCCGTTCCGCCGATGAAAATTATCGTTGGTACTAAGTGGGGCTTTCCAAGACATTAAACGGTTTTGTTCTATAAGAAATTTGTGTTCTATTTTATGTGGGTGTAGGTATCTCCATTAGGCTAACTAGAAAAAGATTGATTGAAACAGCTCAAACATAAATCCCGTTTTCAGTTTAACAAAATGCAAATTTAGTTTAACTACTAGCTTATATGTAAAAAAAATTAACAATAAAAAAAAAATTGAGTCAAATTTTGAGTCAAATTTGTTTGAGTGAAAATTCTATTTTGTATCACTTAATAGGTATACTTATTATATGTTAAGCCCGAACCCTTAGATGTGATAAATGATGCTATAAAAGCAATATTAGAGTAATAATTAGTATCACGTGATTTCTCATTGTGCATATCGTCGTTAACAATGCAATAGTGTGTATCTTGGTTTTCAGTTTTATACAGGAGGCGAAAAAACTTTTTGATTTTACTCTGCTTATATGAAAATAAAATTACAAAATTCTAGATTTGATAAGCTTGAAAAGTGTTTGTGGTGGAACTGAAACTAGGGAACAAGTGAAACAGTGGGGATCTTAAAGATAATGTAATAAAATGAATTTGGCGAATTTTGGAGATACACACTATTACATTGTTACCGACGATATATGGAATATATTTCGAACAAAGTTCAGTATATACAAATAAATATGAATCCTACGTAAACGTAACTTAAGGCACATCTTATTGAGTCAATTTGGCACTATGTTTGTAAAATTTTTGGATTCCTAGAGAATGGCTCGGTATGATGGACTAATTCAAAGTAAAATTAGTAAAAAGTAAAAATTTTTGAAATATCAACACTTGTAAGAAGCCAACATCAAAAAACATCGAAAAACGATTCAAACATATTGCCTCCATTTAAGTGACGCCGATGAAATGTGTCCTTGGTTATTAAGTGGGGCTTTCCAAGACATTAAACGTTTTTTTATCTATAAAAAATTTGTGTTCTATTTTATGTTGGTAAATACCTCCATTAGGCGAACTAATAATAGATTGATTGATTAACATATTTAACTAAACAATTGTCCGGAAGATGAACAGGCCTCACCGAACATCCCATTGTCACGATTGTCTTAAAAGAAAAATATCAATGCTTATTTAAAGTAAATTCTTAAAAACATAGATCATTAAAATATTGTAAAAACATAATGACCAAGAATATCCGTTATAATTATTAAGCTTCTGGGCAAAAGTTTACTTAAGAAATATTTTTTTGTTTGTTTAAAAATAGTTTAATTTCAGGTTTCAAACAACATCTACTGACAATGTTAAGCCTTGATGCATATTACATCCTACATATGTGTAAATATTATATAAACCAATGTATTTCAAAATATTAGTTATAAACCCATTTCTTCCATTTTGCAAAGTGACACTTGCCCTGATTATAGAATATGGTCAAAACTCGATTAAAAAATTTTAAACTTCCTGTATTTTGTATCGGCTTTTGTTGCCATTAAAAAATTTTCAAATTTTATGACCATTCATAACCATCACGATTACGAGTTAAGATATGTAAATATCTGATTCAGAAAACTTTTCAACAATTTTAGTCGCAGAGATAATCAAGTACTAGCATTCTTCTCGTACAATGTTTTTTGAATTAGAAAACAAGTTAAATTGGGCAACAACAAGTAAAATTGAAATTTGATTAGAATCTGAACTTATTCAAATTTATTTTAGAAGGCCATAATTAAATCTACCAGGCTAGACAGTCTCACTAAATTTACTTAAATACTTTTTAAGCCGCATACAATAAATCTCGACAACAGTGTTTTTTCTCAATTTCCTTAGGATACAAAATAAAAGTTTGCATATTTTAAGTGTTTGGTTTGATTGACAGCTGTTTTTTCATTTGCTTCTGTTTACTTGTTTCATGACACCTACTGATCGGAAACAGTTCAAATTTTATATGAAAAACCTGATCGACATTTTGTTTTTGATCACAAATTTTGATTTGAAATCAAGAAACACAACTATTGACGATAAAGCAGTAAACAAGAACGCTCAAATTTAAGCTATCATAAGTTCAAATTATATCCCCAAAAATGCGATGGCAACACTAAGTATTACTATCATGACATTTTTTACTCTCAGCCTCGAAAATACTTGCTTGCACAATAGTTAGAAACTTTCGTGAGAGTCGAAATTTTTGGGGCTGAGAGTAGAAATAATAGGCCAAATTTTTATATCTACATATGTGAACATGGCCGGAATTCAGCATAAAAAATCAATACAGTTTTACTCGCAGCCTCGTGAGAGTCATGTCAATCGAAATTTTCGAGAGTAAAAGTAATAATTGTTTTTTAATTTGTCTTAAATTGTCTTCTTGTTTTAAATGTGTCTATCACAGAAATGTTTCTATGTATATGTGCCGAGATATAATCCATTGAAGTCAATACTTATTCATTGGCCCAACTAGTGGCATCGCAGCGAGCAATTATAGGATTTTTTTAGAATTTGTCTATGCATAGGAACTGAGATATAACCATGCTCTTTAAATATTCACCTATCAAACAATGTACACCGCCAGTTGGACGAACGAATACTTCCTGACTACTACGGGCATCTGAACTCATTTTAAATTTGAATAATGTCAGATGTTAGTATAGTTGACAGTTAATCTTTGCTCATTTATGAGCTCTGAATGTTGTACAAATTTTGAAATTGAATGATGCGTCTAGTATTGTATAGAATTTCGTATACAAAGTTTTATCACAATTTTTGAAATTTTCTGAGAGTTCTTAAAAAAAATTTTTATTGAGTTTTTGACATATAAATACTATAATGTATGTATAAAGAGAGAGCCATAACTATAACGAAATGTCGTACTAGTATAAATAGAATTAAATAGTATTGCCATACGCACTATTTTTTTATTTTCGGGGCTGGAATTTTGGGCTATCGTCACGAAGATGGTAATGGTAGTTCATGTTGCTAAACAGTTTAGTTGACAGTATAACTATTTAGACAGGTCCAAAAATTATCGTTTCTATCTCCATCCTCTGGACGATCGTGCTAAATCTGACAAGGAATTATTTATGGTTTGTTATTTGTGGTTTGAAATATCACATGCTAATATTTTTAATCGTCATGACACGATGCAGATCTCAATGTCAAACGTCGTTCAACCACCCGTTGAATCACAATTACTTATTTTAAACTGGACCGTTTAAATAGTTTACAAACACAATTTTCAAAATTTTAAAGTTTATCAACAAATAACCATTTTTAAGTAAACTCAATAACAATGACATATAGAAAACTATAGTACCGTATCTTTCACAATTCCGCTAGTTTTCCTTATATTTCATTTTTCTCACATTGGACGTCCACATCTCGGCGTCTGTCGCGAGGTTTTTTATTTGGAGTTAAATGAAAAAAGTAAACATAATATCAATAGAATAACTAGATAAATGTGACTCTGAATAAAATTTTCTAAACTAATCGGTAGGCACCAAAATCCCTTCATAGAATGTGGTGACCCATATACTACTCGTATAGGGAGAAAGAGAGAATTTTCTAGCCAACTGGTACACTTTTAAATTTTATTCGTGATTTTCCCGCTTCATATTGTAAATTGGCGAAGACAACATAATATTTTAGATCTCAAAATGACTCCTAATGAATAAAATGGCTCCTAATGAATAAAATAAAAAACCCTCTCATTTAAGAGGTTTCTTTGCTCTAAAAAGTATGAGACAAATGCTTAAAACCATTTGTGAGTGGAATTGTGTAATGGCCATAGTTCACAAAAAATTTTAGAGTGAGCCAAGGTAGCTTCGAGGATTTTCAATGTTTAGCAATTTTTTGGAGGAAAAAATTTAAATTTAATTTTTTATGACCTACGTTGCCCCTTTGTTAAATCAGACCTTCAGTTGCTTTATTTCCTAATAGTTTAAACCGATCTGAAATATCCTTTGAAACAGATAACGGTTTAGTTTTTGATATATTGATAATAAATTACGTTAATTAACCATCCCAAAAAAGGCTAATCGATAATACAAGCCACCTCCAATCTACTTGCGTCAAATCAATACACACACACACATCGGTGGTGCACATCGATGTCCAAGTTGAAACAACCGAAATTCAGACCGCGCTTTTTGAAGATGGTGTTAAGATGCAGAATGTATATAGGGTCCTGACCCGCTTGAAGAAACCACAACCAATGGTCAAAGTTGAACTGGATCCATCCGAAAAGCATTTTGAAAAAGAGAGAAGTTCATCCAATATATAAACTAAAGTATCTCATACACAGACGCATAACTTTAAACCAAAAATATGGTCACTCAAGGACTTATTGCAAGTATCAGTGTGCGTCGTATGCGGTAAACTATACACCAAACTAAAAGTTACCCAAACCAAAGAACTCCTCAACAGAAAATAAATCAGAAATTGCGGTGAAAACCATACTGCAAACTATCGGGGATACCCAGTCTTCTGAAATATTATTCATAGTCACGTCCCAGGCGGCAGTATAAAATTACGCAGATGCGCAGATGCGCAGAAGTCGAGAAGTAACTGCGATTATTATAAAAAAGCGGATTTGCAATTATGTTCTAAATGAAGATAGTATACTGAGGAAGTTCAAGCAACCTCTGTATATGTGTTGTCCTCGATAAAGAAAGCTTAGTCATCGCTTCAATACGAGTATATTGCCCTCCAAATAATAACGTTTAGGCAGATATCTACAAATAATTTTTTGCAACCCTGGTTCGACGTTTTGTGGTCGCCGATGACTTTAATGCCAAACATACTTTCTGGGGTTCGAGATAGACTGCTCCAAGGGAACGTCAATTAATGAATGTTATTCAAAAAAATCACTACGATGTTGCATCCTGTGGTATTTCAACTTATTGGCCTACTGATCGTCGAAAAATGGTCCTTGACTTTGAGAAGTCAAATTTAAAATAATCCGAGACTTTTAGAATTATCTTCTGACTGCTCTGCGATCTCACTACATTATTGGGACCAGAAGCCATGTTTTACAAACAACCATCGAACAAACACCTTCACTAACTGATTGAAATTCAAGATGTACATTCAGCCTCGCCTATATCAAAAAGCAAACATACATGACAATATAATGGGTGTACTATGAAATCCCGGTTTTCAAAATCCCGGTTTAATAATCCCGGTTTTCTATTCTTCTAATTGTAAAGTCTTGATTTAGAAAAAAATATTTTTTATTATTTCGGGCCCTGAGCTGACCTTGGGACACCTTCGTTATTATTTGAAAGATGTACCGCCCCAGTCAAACTACCCACCTGGCAGTGTCCTTGAAGTGGATCATACCTGAGGCCGGACTAATACTATTTTAACATAAAAATAAGAGATCTTGCTCAAAAATTTACTAGAAAAAACCAAGGCTGCGAAGTCAGAGGCGGCAAACATGTCGCACTACAATCTATTAATGACACCTACTAAAAAGAAAAATAATTTCACTTTGTAATGCAAGATTTTTTAATAGCAACATTTTGTACTTGCAAAATTTTCAACCCCATTTCCATCGCACGTGACGAATTTCAACACAATCGATTAAGAAATGGCCTAGTTCCACCCCTAATGACAATATTCCAGAACTTTATCAAATGTCTTTTTTAAATCACATTTAGATCCCACATGTCGAATTTCGACATAATCGGTTAAGAAATAGCCAGGTTTCATCCTTATCCGCCTTATTCCAGAAATTTATCAAAAACGCATTTTTTTGAATCCCATTTAGGATTCACATGTCGAATTTCAACTAAATCGGTAAAAAAATGGCCTAGTTCCATAGCGATGGTCATATTTCAGAACTTTACCAAAAAATCATTTTAGAAATCCATTTCCATCACACGTATCGAATTTCAACAAAATCTTTTAGGAAATTTTTGAATTTTGTCAAAAAATCGTTTGAGTCCCATTTTCCCACATGTCAAAATTTTAAAAATTTCACCCGGGATTTCCTAAAAATCGAGATTTTTTTTTATACAAAACCGGGATTTTGCAAATTAGGATTTGTAAAAAAAACGGGATTTTGACAAACCAGGATTTTGGAAACCGCGATTTCGTTACACACCCCAAACTAATCGATCACCAGATGCAAAACACAACTTTAACCAGGTGAAAACAAAACTGATATACAAAAATACAAGACGGATTATTTGCAAAACTGTGTTGAGGATTTATCTCCCCATTCGGACACAAACTATTCATTATGAAAGGCCTCAGCAGCCAAACCCGTCAATTTGTCTTTCTAACGGTGAATGGGCTAGAAGTGACGAGGAAAATTTCAAGCCTCTACTGATCATCCTTGAAAGTGTATTCGCTGAAACCCTTGGATTATTGGTGGTCCAACAGAAAACGTAGCAATCAGACCTGAGAGGAATTTCAAGATAATGAAACCACTAGTAAAGTTTATTATTGCACATCAATTTCAATAGTTAAGGAAAGTCCTTGGGTGTGATCGAATTATAGGTGAAATGCTTAAACAACTGCGTGAGTGTGCCTTTGGATGACTGGCGCAAATATTCAATTCAATTTATAAATCAGGATATATCCCTGAGTGCTGGAAATTGCCAACTATAAAAAAATCCCGAACTCTGGCAAGGATCCTACCAAAGTCTCGTCGAGAAAGCATTCGAGATAGCAATTATCGAAATTGTTAAAACGGAACTAACGAAACATCAACCGTAATCATTAATTTGGTTTCAGAGCAGAGTACACCAAGTAACTACACAAATAAGGTCAGCATACGAAACGACAAAATAATGTTCCGTCGTCTTCTTGAATGTTACCCAAGCATTCGATAAAGTTTGACCCGAGGGTCTGCTTCATAAAATTAATCTTAAATGGCCGGAAATTTGTCAATTTATGAAGTCATATTTGGCTAGTCGCAGATATTATGTCAAATACAATACCACTAAATAGGGCGGGAAAAACATTCTGGCTGGAGTACCATAAAGCAGTGTCCTTGGCCCAATATTATATTTAATTTGGACTTCAGACCTATCAACGACTTCCCAAATTATGACGGGGGAGAGGGGGGGGGGGTTCCATTTCGTTTAAAGCAATAATAAACATCTGCAAACAAATTTTTGGAATTTGGCATACAATTTTTCTTCAGTACTTCCTCCGAATAATGTTTTGGATTATTTTTACACCTTTTTCGATAAAAAAATTAAGGGTAACTAAGGACGCAGCATTCTGTTGTCAATCCTAGGAGGCGTAGAAAGATTTAATTGTCCAGTGGATATTGTGTCCTTTGAAGGTCAATTAATACCTCCTCCGCCACCCCTTTTCGTTCACGCAAAGACGACACAATCACACAATTACAGTATACCACGTGCACATTGGTGGATTCTGCACTCCAACACTCTCAAGATCTTAGTTGTGTTTATTAACATCACCGATCGTAAGTGATAACAAAAATGTACTATGCATCCAGTCTCTGGTGGGGACCACTACTCCACTTCCCCGGTAAGGGATTATTCCAGGACAAATAATTTCTCATAGAGAATATAATTTCATCCCTAGCGTACCATGCTCAAATATTTTTTGAGCTTTCAAGGAGCTTGTTTTTAGTTCAGAAATACTCAATGAACTTTACGTTTTTATAAACGCATTCGATAATCTTTGAATATTTTTCTTTGAATATTGTTTTTAAACTCCACATTTCTCCATTATTATATTAGAATATTACCCACTCTGTATTCCTCTAATTATTAATTTATAAATAAAAATATTTATTTTGTGACATTCCCCGACTAGCCTATTTTCCAAATAATAATAATAACAGTTCGTTATCATGGAATACAAATATAGCCGAAATAAATCAACCAATAATTACTAAAGAATAGCTACTAAAGAATTACTAGAAAATTCAGCGGCGTTGTTCAATTACGCCCAATACAAAATTCCCCAAATTGTGGGTTTTTTGTAGTTGTGAAATTTTATCACACAAAATAAAAATAAATGCATAAATCCAGATTTTGGGGATATTTTTTCATTTTGATGTAGTTGCTCAATGCCAAATTTGCCGTTCAGCAATTTGCGCAAATTGTAAGCATAATATATACGACTCTTACCTAAATCAGCAGACTTACCGAAATACTTGTATCTATAAGTATTTCCTTTGTCCCCTATCACTTCGTCATCCGTGATCACTGTTTTTCCCTCTCGCCAGTTCCAACATTAATCGGTTGATTATCATTATCCAAAAAAGTGAATGTGTTTTTCCTCCCCAACTTTTCGTTGCGTTGTTCCTTTAACTTCTGCTCAACCTTTGAATATAATCATGGTTACTAGAGCAGCTCTTCATCCCTATTGAAGTGGTTTAACGCCCGCCTGATCCGTTTTATGTTATCAATAAATGCTGAGCCTCATTGAGTCTTCAAATTTTTCTGGAAAGCGGCATTCGCTGAAAGGATTCTGCACTTATTCTAACTTATCAAATGTTACTTTATTATATTGATTATAATTATTTTTAAATATTTAATTTTAATAAAATTTAATTTTATTTTATTTTATTTAATTATATTATTTATTTTGATTTATTTAATTATTTAATTATTGCCGCGTACTGCAGCATAATGGTGGCGAGCGCAGGAGACTTACGCGACTTTACTTATACGACTTGGGACGACTGGTGATTTCGTTCGTTTGTTTAAATTTAAATTTGATCGTTCGTTCTTTTTTGCTTGTATTCGTCATGTTTCTTTCTGTTTTCATTTTTAATGTTCGCTTTTTTCTATCTTGCGCGTATTATCACGATCGTTTTGTTTTCAAAATTCGACAGTTTACGAAAAAATAACCAGACGTATATAGTAGTGATATGTGAGTTTGTGTTAGTGCGAATCTGCGCCATTTAATTTTTTTGGATATGAAATTTCTAGATTATATTTCCATTTATAATTTAAAATTTGTGCTTTAAATACATTTAAATTTATTCAATTATTTAATTTTAGTATTAAAATAATTTCTATTTCTGTGTTTTTGCGAAAACAAAACATTTATCCGAAATCGCATTGAAAAAAAATATGTGTAATTAAAAAAAATTCTTAACATATTGACGCACACTTTCTAAATGTGTGCTGCTACTCAGGAACACATTTGATAACTTTTGTTGTTGCAATTATATTTCGTCGCAGAAAGGAATGTATTATTGAGAATTGAAAAATATGTCGAATTATTCCTTAAAAAATAGAAGTTGTTTGCGCGAAAATGTTAAAAAAGGAAAAAGTTGTATGACTGCTATAGCAGTCATTTGCGCAAACGTGTTAACCGAAACTCAAAAACGATAAGCACCATAAACTGAACCGATTTGTACCGATTCATAAGTTTTGATGCCTACATTCGCAGAAAACAAACAAATATAACCTCAGAAAAATCACGCACACACTAATATAAATTTGTATACTATACTCCTTATTCGTCTACAAAAATTGTATGTTTTGTCTGTCGGATTTTGAACAAAATTGACCCCCAGTTGATGCATTTACTTAGTTTGCACCTTCCGGAGTGATGATTTTGCAATGAGTTTGTGTAATAATATACACTCCGAGTCACTTGAATAGGCCCAACATATTTTTTCATTTTTCCAATTTATTATTTTCCTTTTCTCTTCTCCTCCTCTCTTTCATGCGTTGTTGGGAAGAGAAACAAATAACAAAAACGGTTAATCCGCGGTTCCACACTTTAATTCTTTCGTTGTGATTCTTTCCTCGTTTCTTTCCCCTTCACCAACAAACTAATTTTTTCGCGAGGTAATTTTTCATTCTTTTTTAGCAACATTTTTTTTGATTCACCGATTTCTTCGCACTACTCCGAAGATAAAATATTTCAAGGCCATTTTATTTACAGGTAACCCTCCAAGAACACGGTATTCGAAGAACACGGTTTCGAAGAACACGGATACCCATTTGCTCAAATTACACGGTTTCAAACAACACGATTTTCGTTTTTTGTATATCATAACAAAAAATAATAAATTAAATGTATCGCTTTTTTTATTTTATTTTTTGTAGTCTCGAACAACACGGTTTTAAAGAACACGGAATGTATTAACCGTGTTCTTGGAGGGTTTCTTGTATTTGTTTTTGTTGAATTTTTTTAGTTACGAGTTGTTAGTGGAAAAATATTTTACGCATATATTACTATACAAAACGAATGTGCAAAAAAAAAATTAACACATCCATAAACAAAGAAATGCGCAAAGAAATCAAATGTGAACGTCGATTGATTTTTTGAAATCAGAGAATCACGACGAAAGAATTAAAGTGTGGCGAGGCCCAAAGAGATTCGTTCATCTCTGAGAGTAATACCGTCGTTTTTTTAATTTTGTTTAAAATAAGAAATAAAATTTGGATGTTTTTAGTTGTTCACTTGAATAGTGAAGTCAGGTGATTGTTTAAACTCTCTGATAATTTGATTTAAAAATTATTCTTTAAATTGATGTTTTACTGTTACAGTGAAGTGTTCTAAAGGTTGATTCAAATTTAAAATTACTTTGATTTTATTCGAAGTCATGGGTGGCGAAAAAACGTTAAGTGAGGTTGACATAGCTAAAATTGATGCTTACAAAGAATCAAATCTTAGGAGTTGCATGATTGCAAGTAGAATCAGCAGAAGCAAATCGGTTATCAATAATTACCCTAATAATATTTAAAACTATGGGAAAATCATGAAGGGCCGAATAGCAGAAGTTGCATTACCGCACGACAAACGTATTATTAAGTGTGCTAAGTATTTTAAGTTTAAAATACTGCAAAAAAACTGCCAGTGAAATGCTTTGCGGAAAGAAAGAATGTCTTGTTTTTGTATCGGCACCTCAGCAGAGAAGGCGGTATTATGGTCTGGAGCGCTATTTCGTGGTATGGAACCATTGATTTAGTTTTCCCAGCAGGCAGGTTGACTGGACAAAGTAATTCTAGAAAATAAATTTTTGGACCATAGCGCGTGTCGTAAAAAACTGGATTGAGAACCAAAATAAATTGTTGGACCATAAAAAACGTTTGAGAATGACTAACACGAAGACTTTACGAGGGAGGAAAACAGTTCGAAAACACTGAGGAACTTAACGAGTCGATAAAATCAGCTTTTAGTAAAATTTTCTTAAATTACTTGAAAATACTTTACGTATAAAAAAAACGGTTTTATACTCTCAAACTTGAACGAATCTCATTGATTGTTTTTGTTATTGATTTAACCCAACAACGTTTAAAAGAAAATAACTGAAGAGAAAAGGAAAATAATTAATTGGAAAATTGAAAAAAATTATGTTGGCCCTATTCAAGTGACACGGAGTGTATTTGCGAGATTTGCGGTTGGTATATTTTGGTTGCATTAACCTAACCGCTACCAACCTGTTCATAAACATTCATATCGAAGACCCTTTTATGGTATTTCCAAAAAACTCCCCTTCAACGTATTTTCTGATAGGTCTCAAATTCCACAGATCGTATTATTGGTGTTCAATGCTCGGTTGGTCGTTCCTCTTATTTCTCAAGACATGCCGAGCAGCAGAGTGAATGTCAAGATTATAGGTTGTAGAGTGATAAGAAAATGGTACTCCTTCAATACCTTCTAAGCATTGCACATATGAAGAAAATGTGGGAGGTAAAAGTTACATATAGAAACGGCCAAGTATTTTTTTTAATATATTTGGGAACCTGTCTAATTTTGGAAATAAAGATGTTTTCCTGTTTTAAAAATATTCAAAAATCCTGGTCCCTTCATTGATGTTCATGTTTCCCCAGATTGTGTTATTGTCGCTAGAACCAATCTGATTCGATAACTATAGCTTTACTAAACTTTTCAGTGGTCTTCTGATCTCAGTGCATAGCCAGTCGCCAAATTCCAGGTTAACCGACTCAATAGACATCATTAGACCTAATACTGAAGTCCGATACCTTCGTCTGTTTTTTAGTTGGAGCTAGAAAGTATTTGTTTATCACCGTTTCTATTTTGAATAGTCCTTTTGTTTTCATTCAGACGTCTTAGTTTGTCTACAAACTGCTTCCTTGCTAACCTGTTGTAGCTTAGAACCTGCCACACTTCATCTTCGTATAGGCGGACTTCTGCTTTCATATAATGATGCAGAGTCGGAGCAAGCAGTTGGCTTAAGGCGCTTTTGATACCATATCAGGCTTTTTTACAGAATTGGAAAAGTCCCAGTAGCTTTCTTCGAATCTTCAAAAAGATTGAGTTTGGTATACATTATGCTCAAACTTCTACCTATTTCTATATTGTCATGCTCCCATCTCCTTGACTTTCCCCAACGATTGTTACGCATTTTGAATGTATTTCTAGCTCACAGTCAAATTTGCTATATGACACACTTAAAATTGTTTAAGTAGCCACTCTGGATTAAAATTTCATTCGCCTTTCAACATACCAATATGTACCAAAGTTTTCGATGATCCCTAGAGATACCAGTCTTAAGCCTTTCGAAGAGTTGTTTTTAAATGTACTTTTATTAGACGGTCTGCTTTAGTTTTACTTAGCAAGATCTTCTGCTTGGTATTACGTACCTTGCCATACAAAATATTTGAAAAATATTTTGGTGGCAGTAACCAAAAGTGGTTACTTTTAATTTTTCTGTTTTGAAGAGTATCTGTCTATGTTTTGCGGAATATCTACCTAAGTTTTTAGCGGTTATTGCAAAATTTTGTGAACCTGATTTGATATCAGGAACAGTGTTCTAATGAAATGAATTGCTTGTTGTGCGACCATAGTGCGGCAGTTCATATCCATAATAAGCATTTGCCTGGTAACTGCCCAGAGCGTGATAATTTCATACTCTACATCGTTTTGATCGTTTGTTTCGAAGTCCGCAATAATTGGTCGGCGAATGAGTTTTACACTACTTAGAATTACTTGCCAGTAGTTGCGTGGCAAATTTTCTCAGAATGGATCGCATTTTATAGAATTTCGTGGTAATATTTCTGAGTTGTGTAAAATTGGTTGATCTCCCTCTGGTAACAAAAGACCAGTATCAATTATCAGTGAAACTGAAATAAGCAGTGACATGTGCGTTTCATGAATATTTATTAAATGTAAAAGCTTACCAGTAGATTAATGAGAAAAACTTAGTCAAATTTCAAGTAATTTAATAAAAAATTACTAATTATTTTGCAACATATTATCTGGTCATCTTTTTTTACTACAGAAGGTTCTTTCTAAATTTCTTGTTCCCAAATGAATTCATCCAAAAAATCATAACCAAAAATTCGTCCCAAAAATATTTATAAGATTTCAATATAAATATTCAATGTAAATAACAAACTTTACTTTCCTAGAGCGATTCTCAATAATAAAAACAATTTTTATATGAATCATCTTTTGCATGAATTCGCACGGAAGTAAAAAAAAGTACAACTCATCCAAAACACTTTTCATGCAAACGTTTATTTTTTGGATAGTAAGACTATTTACCGAAAATAGCAATTCACCCAAAACTTTAATCCAGTGGAACCGACAGTTCACTGAAAACGAATATTATTCCGGGTTTGCATTTTTTCGGATATTTGTGTTTAAACGATTTTGAGAAAATTCGTGTCCAAAGCGACAAAAGTATCCTAATTTCGCGAAATTCATCCCCTCGTTTGTGCATAAATTTGCACGATAAACGTTGGTTTTTATGAAACATTTTAATTCGAATGCTAGTTCCGGATGGGATCCGCTCGAAACGCGATATTTCAAAACGTGATATAGTACAAATCGGGATATGGTATAGAATGTGCATTGCGAAGCGACCGGAGCGCAGCGACCCGCCTGTAATAACCCGATCCTAAACTCCCGCTCCTATCTATTTTTAAATTTTTAAAATCGCGTTTTGTACCATAGCGCGTTTTGAAATATCGCGTTTTGTACCATATCGCGTTTTGTACCATATCGCGTTTTGTAGTTCCAGAAAACATCAAATTTGAATGTAAGTAAGCCGTTTCTCAAGCTCTTGAAATGAGATTCATTTTCGATAATGAAAATGAGTTTTCCGTATGAGTTTCAAATTTGGTTCTAGATTCTTGGCAATTTGTTTGAAAGCTGGCCATTTCTCAACCCGTTGCAACCCCCAAATGCATCGACAAAAGTAGGATTTAAATGTGAACTCTCGAAGTGTTTCTGGAAAAATGGCCAATTTGAATGAAACAAAAGGATTTTTTAACTGATTGAGAACTTGCTTTCTATGAAGAAATTAAGCATAATTTGTTAGACATAATTTAACTTAGTTTAAAATAAGAGAACTAATTTAAAAAAAATCGTTTAAGAAATTTACACAATGAAAAAATGATCTATGCCGATTTCGATAAAAAAATTAGTAGCGTCAGAAAATTACTTGAATAAGCCATATAAATTATATTATACCCTGATGGCTAACAGTTCTGGGGCCTTAGTTTTGAATTGTACGTTAATTTTCAACAGCTTTCGTTTTCCTTTAGTTTACTAAGAAAAAACAGAATTATTTATGAAAATTTTAGAAAGGCCTTCATAGTTTCTCTCTGGATAATGGTGGAGAAGGAAATCATAACTTTGAAAAGGGTCAGTTGGCCAAGAACGGCCAATTGCCGAACTAAAATCATTTTTGTGTTCGGTGAACTAACGTCAATTACTTCACTTTGAATTGTCGTTTTCGGTGAATTGTTTTTCACTAAATGGTTGTGAAACTCCTTTTTTGCTGAATTAACTCGTATTAATGCAACTTCTGGGTGAATCGCCTTTTGAATCAATTATAAACACATCTTTCAAAAATGTCTGTGACGGGAATTTGATACAAAAATGAAAAATTATAATTCACCCAAGAAATGTTTCATATTACAAAACTTCAATTACCTTGCTAGAGCGATTGCGTACCAATTCATATTTTTTGTATCATTTGGAAATTCATCGTAAAAAATTAGAGTACAATATAAGATAATTCATACAAAAATAAAAAACTTTAATTCATCCGAAAATATTTCATTCGGAAAATCATTTGCTTTGCTATAGCATTTCGTATTAATGCAACAGTTTTGTATGAATCGTCTTTTGTATGAATTTGAAATTCCTCTTACAAAACTGTTTGTCACTCAATTCAGTTTGTGCTGCGAAAATTCACATAAAAATAGAAAATTACAATTCATCCAAAAACATTTCCTTCAAAAATCATTTAATTGGTTAGAACGATCGAGGAATCAATTTGACTCTCGTATTGTGTTACACAGTATTTGTTGCAAAAACCTTAACGATCTTACGATTGAGGTCACTTATGAGCTTATTATGTTGTTCAAGGTCAAGATCAATATTAATGAATTTACGATTAGTGTGTAAAGCACGACCATATTTTTATTAAATTAGCTAACCACAAACGGCTAAATTCCAATTAAGTTTAATTTTCAATTAACATTCTTTTAGCATACTGTTTATGGGGATTTTCTAATAAAATCTAAACCGCGCACCTTTACATATTAAGAGATGAGCAATCCGTAATAGTGAAGGTCTATAAAAATATATTTTCAAGGCATGACGGCATATATCAAATTCACTAATCCGTTTAACCAACATGTACGATTTTTGTACTTTCAATTTCATTGTCGAATTTTTGTTATTGCATTTTGCAGTAGTCGTATATATTATGTGGTAATCTGTTGGCTGAGTCATACCCGCTTTCAAATTTTACTGCAAATGAACACATTTGTCCTTTCAATCACGACACGTTTTACGTAATCCAATAACAAATTATATGAGTGGAATTTAAATTAATTGGTGATTTTTATTTTATTTGCAGATAAATACTCGGTACCATGGATAATTCAAACTTAATCTCTTCGAATTCTTCAAATGCCGATTCCACAGACACAGCCGGCCTCCATCAGCAGCACATTGATCCATCAACGGACCATGCCAATTCATACGCTTATAAAAACGAAATATCTCTCTCGATAAATGATGAACCATCTTCGTCGGGATCTCATATGACATCGACACCATCACCACGATCACAAATCGATATAACAACACCATCAGCCCAAATGGAAGAAATACCGTTAAGGCCTCGATCGAATAGTGATGAAAAAATGGGTTACGATAATCCTGTATATGAAGGGGACACGATAAAAGCGCCTCGTCCTCTCAGCTCGTTCGGCCAAAATGGACATAATAATAATAACAGTAGTAATAATAATAATAATTTAAATGATAGTACACTAGGTAAAAAATCAGCAAATGGTAAATCATCAACCCCCGAGAAGCCATTAGTTGGTAAGACATTATATACGGATATACATTCTAAAATCATATTTGTTCTCACCGCATTACCTAATATGTTATGTTACAGAAGCAGTCAATTTGGAGTTAGTCAATATTAAAAAGCCAGCAAATGGCAAAGGAAATGGCGTGCCAGTTAAAAATGATACGGAAGTACATATTGGTGATCCGTACGACGAGTATTTTGTTCCTGTAAATGAGCATAGAAAATATATGAGGTAGGCATAAAATATCCCAGTTCTAAGCATTTTTTTAATAGAGCCAACCACTTAAATTTTATAGTGTTTCATTTGAAAATGTTTATGGCAATCGTGGCGTTGATTATAGAGGGCATTCAATAAATGAAACAGTACCTGGGCCACTGGATTATAAAAAATGGACAAAACTATCGAGGTAGTGCCCCACGATATATTTAGCAAAAAACAATTTTGTTGTTGCATTTTATATGTATATTTATGTGTTGCTCTTGTGAACATTTTTTAAAAACATATTTAACGGCTTTTTGGTTGAAGGTTTTACTAAAACTGCCATATATACATATATTATACACATGTGTAAATTGTATAGCAGTGGTGCTCGCCGGATCAGTCTCGTATACAGAATTGACTCGATTACCGAAATACACAAATTGGAGCAAAATTCGAGCCCAATCGACATCATTTTTCCATATTATACGCAATTTTCAATATCCAGATTCCTACCCCTTATCCCGAAAATTCCAAGGGCACCACTGTTGTATATAAGTAAATTTAGAGAGGGGCATTTACCTCGGGTCCTATATATAATATAATAAATTCCATTGTACATATTTTTAAAAACGGGGAATTGGTTTATTTATTGGTGCTTTTGATCATATAACATTTTTGTGTACATATACGTATTTTCGAGAGGAGGGATGTTTCACTTTCACCCCAGTGTCCAAAACTTGAACTAATCTACTGTTTTTTTTATATTTTCAGAGGGGAAAAATTATATGTAACTAAAGACAAACGTGTTAAATCCAAATGGCGAAAATGGTTATGCTGGGCAATCTGTTTAGCCTTACTGATAGGTGCAATTATCGTTGGTATATTAGCAGCCAGTAAGTACTTAAAATCTCGTTTGTATACAACTCTAGCGAATTATAATGAAATCTATTAATTTTATAGCCGGTGTAATATTAGCAAGTGAACCGACTGAGATTGATTCACGACAATTTAACGAACGCAACGAAATCAATTCGGCAAGCATATTCGGAGACACTAGTAAAAACAATGATAATACGATATATGAAAAAACGCCACAACCGCCTATATCGACTGTGCCGCCGATTCCGCCAACCACCGATGAGGATATTGTTTACGTGAATAATACGCTTGAAGGGCAAATAACGCTTATGAATATCGAATTTTTGGAAGAATACAATGATCATAACAGTACCGTGTATGAAGATTTAGTGCGACGCCTCGAGGATGAAATAAAGGAGTCACTGTACCCGGGGCACCCGAGCGATAAAATTTTTGTTAAAGTCATGAATTTGAAGTAAGTTTGATTAGATTTAGTCTAATTAGTTAACCACTCATTTATTATAATCTCAATTTTAGATCTGGATCGGTTGTCGTGGACTATCGCGTTAGTTGGCCAAGTGATCTCGAGGAAGCACCACTTACACAAGATACAATGAAAACAAAATTATCGGAATACTTACAAAATAATTTTGGATACCTTTCTGTGTATTTGGTACCGGTGAACACGATTCGTGTAGCCCGTCTTCCAGATGCATGTGCAATGAATTCAATTGATTTGGATTGTGAACATGGTTGCCGCTATGACGAGAAGCTTTTTGATTTTACATGTAAATGTTTGACCGGAATGGAGTATGATAGCGCGGAGAAAAAGTGTGTCGAGAAAAAAGTAAAAGCGATCGATTCGTTTAATGTGTACGAGGTAACTGATACACGAGATACGCAAGATAATCATGATGATCATCCTGGTGATCTTGATCATGATCGTTTGAATTCGCACGAACATACGCCGCAACCTGAACCTGAACCAAAACCTGAACCCGAGCCATCACCGGAGCCTGAACCTGAAGTCACGACTCAAATCAATATAGACCAACATCATTATCATCATGAACAAGATCATTATGATACGCACGAGCAAGATAGCAATCATGAACATGACATGGACCATGTGCACGTATACTATCATGTAAATGAAGGCAGCAGCTCACCGGAACCAACAGTTGAACCAGCAGCCGAACCGGAACCGGAACCGACTGGTGAACCAGAACCTTCTCATGATCATGCAATCGATCAACATCATCAATTTGTTGTTGCAATTCCACCAAATTCTGAAACAACGCCAGAACCAGCTAGTGAACCAGAACCTACTAGTGAGCCGGAACCATCAAGTGAACCAGAGCCAGCTAGTGAACCAGAGCCAAAGAGCGAGACCGTTGTGCATAATGAACACCACTTCATTACTCATATTGGGCATGAACCTGAAACCACGCTAGAACCATCCAGCGAACCTGAACCAACTGGTGAACCAGAACCTGACGCGAAAAATGTATCAAATACACATCATCATCATGGGATTCTTACCGATTTAGGACATGAACATGAAACTACCCAAGAACCATCTAGCGAACCTGAGCCAACGTCTGAACCAGAACCGTCAAGTGAACCAGAACCGACAATTGAACCCGAGTCTGTTCACGACTCTGAACCTTCAGCAGAACCTGAACCGTCAGCAGAACCGGAGCCCTCAGCAGAACCAAAATCCACTCTCGATTCACAATCAGAACATGAATCTCATGTTTACAGTATTGCTTCAGTATATCACAACGGGACAAATATGACTACGACAAGTCCTAAACCATCCAACGAAACAGAAACCGATAAGAACAGTTTCCATGTAATTTACGTTGGTACAGAGCAAACAGCTAAACCAGAACCTGCTTCTGAACCAGAACCTGAGCCCTCAGCAGAACCAGAACCCACAGACGATTCACAAGAAGAACATGACTCTCACGTTCACATTATTGCTCCAACAGACCACAACGATTCAAATATGACGATGTCCAGCACTAAACAATCCAACGAAACAGAAACAGAGACGAATAGCTTTCACATAACTTACGTTGGCACAGTGCCAAGTGATCACGATAACCAAACTCAATCAAATGTGACCCTAACGTCCAGCAATCTAGAACACGATCGTTCTACAAACGAGACGATCGAAACAAATCGAAGCATGGAAGATGACTCGCCAATCACTCGTATCACGAAAAACGATTTAGAAAATAGTACAGCAACACGAGGACGAAAATTAGACAATGTCACAGAAGTGCTACATGTAATTCCAGTGGTCGCCGTACATCATGTCGATGAAGAGGATATAAGCGCCCCCGTCACAATGATTTATCTAGACCATAGTAGCACGGAAGGTAATATGCCGGAACATCACAATAATATGTTCTTCCATAATACCGATGTAATTACTTACGTCCATGGGGATGAAGGTGAAAACGAGTTACACATGGCAACGACAACAGAGGACGATAATGATGTCCCAACTACAGAGTACATTTCAGTGCCCATTACAATGGAAAATATACCGAAAATAATAGTGCCCGTTTCCCACGATGATGATAATGTATCGGAATCAACCACGAATATCGATAAAACCGATAATATTGCCACGACCACATATCGAACATCACCGAATATAAACATCGTTTCTTTCCCAGCCCCGGTTACCGAAGAAATCGACGATACACCAATGCCGACCGAATCGTATTTCCAACGTCCCGTTCATAATGATACTCACAATTTTGTTAATGTAATGGATGGCAGCACTATGAATCCGGGCGAAAACAATGGCACGACTGTATATAGTACAACTTCGCCGATTTTAATTCAGAAATGGAATGAGACTAGTGTAGCATCAATTATGACCGACGAAGATAATTCAGCCGAAGAAATGTCACCATTCCTACCAAATATCGAGACCACCAGCCCTAAAATGTACGCTGTAACTGAAAATCTAACTGAAAGCGAAACTGCAATGCCAATACTCGAAGAACAATCTCCATTTTTACCTGAGCTGGAAAATAATGCGACCCTAATTGAAATTTTGCAACGAGGACACGACATTGATCCGGTTACGGAGAATGTGACAACAAAAACGACAGAAATGACTGAAAGACCGATACTTTATAATGAAACATCCACCGAAAACCGAATTGAACCTGTTGACGTGCTACATTTAGGTGTAATCCCCTTAGACGAACATGATGGTGAAACAACAACCGACCACGATATTGAAGAAGAAACGACAATGACCAGCACGGAAAATATAGAAGAGTCGACCATTTTGATAAGGCAAATGAACACCAGCAAAGAAATGGAGAAGAAAGATGAAATGGAATTGACTACAGTGTTGCCAATATTAGTTCCTGTTACTCACCAAAATATCCTGTCGTTGACGACGGGTGAAATGAGTGCAACAACCCAGGCTACATCCACTAGTACTCCAGCACCAACGACGACACCCGTTCAAACAACGAGGGTCGCTACAACAACGACTCCTGCTCCAACGATCACTACTACTACCACTACTGTTAAAAGCACAACATTAGAATCACTTACATCGAACGATATTAATCCCGAAAGCTCATCCGTGACGGATAACTTAAACGAAATTTTCGACGATGGCTACACAAAATATAGTGAGAACGAGTTAAAAGTTATTCCACTCAAAAAGTACAATAAAAATGTCACTCCCGACATAACTGTTGTTGAACCAGTACAAAATGAAACAAGTTCGACAACAAGTACAACAACATCCACAACAGAAATTCCACCAGCAAGTCCGGTAACGGAATTGCTTGAAAACTCATTAGAACACAATACCACTACCGGTAATTTTTTAGATAAAGCGACGTTTCAAACCGTGATCACTAACACTTCAGGTGATGCTGTTGAAACGTCAAAAGCCCCGGAAATACATAGCAACAATAGTACAGAAGTAAAAGAAGAATCTACAGACGCAGAGAACGGCATTAGTTTACGTGATCTGAATGTTGGAGATCTAGCACTGTTTTCAAAATGTACATCGGGGCAATTTGAATGCACCAATGGTACCTCGATTAAGGATAGCACCTCTTGTATTAATTTAAGCGAACGATGCGATTCAATCGCACACTGTTCCGATAATTCTGATGAGCTAGATTGTGAGCGACTCGGTTGTCCGGGCCACTTCCAATGTAAAGATGGGCCTTGCTTGGCCCGCCACCTAGTGTGCGATGGTATTTCGCATTGCAACGATAACAGCGATGAATTTAATTGTGACACGTGGCAGTGTCGATTCGATGAGATTTCGTGCGGTGAACCAGATCGGCCGGGCCCGTGCATTCCGTCCGTACAAAAATGTGATGGTATGGAGAATTGTCCGAATGGCAGCGATGAAACAAATTGCCCCGACATTTGTAATAATAATGAATTCTTCTGTGCGAAGCAACGAAGATGCATACCCGAATCGTGGCGATGTGATGGTCGAATCGATTGCCTAGGAGCGGAAGATGAATATCCGTGTGATTGTCCCAATGAATATTTTAAATGTCACACCGGAGGATGTATACCATCTAATAGCGTGTGTGATGGAAGTCCGCAGTGTCCCGATTTATCAGACGAGTGGGGTTGTATTGAAATTAAAAGTCTGATTTCGAATAAAACACTTGAAACGGGTACGTCGCTTAATTTGACGGATGTCGAAAAAAATTTACTGCAAATTCGACGAAGTGATGGAAATTATAGTTTGGTGTGCGCCGATGGTTTTAGTTTGGAGTATGCCGACCGTTTGTGCCAAAAAATTGGTTTTAGTGGATCACGCAGCTGGTCCACGTTCCCGTCGTACGAACGAAATCCCAACGCTACGATATTAGATAAGGATTTAAAGGTTGTAAGCGAGTGTACCGAAGGAGTAGTTTCAATAAATTGTGTACAATTTGAATGTGGTGCACTCGATGAACAAAAATCGCGAATTACTGGAGGTAGTCGTGTACAAAAGGATCAAATGCCAAGCTTGGCACTAGTCTATAGTGGAAATGGTGGATTGAAGTGTACAGCAACAATTAGTAAAACAATATAGGTAGCTTTTATCTGTTACATAAGGTTTTAAAATCGTTTATTTTATTTATAGTTGCACCAAGATGGGCCCTAGCATCGTACTCTTGCATAATCGGCCAAACAGAATTTATTAATGGACGAGGGTCAGAATTGAGCTGGACATTATTCTCAGGCAGTTCACAATTTGACAGTTCTTCGAATAATACAAATGTACAAAGTGTACATGTAAAACAAATTATAGTGTATCCACAAGTAAGTGCCCTAAACCAGGCTCGTAAATTTAAGGCGGAGATTATAGTGTTTTTTCTATTTTCAGGCCAAATATAAACGATTTTTGTATACCGGTGATTTTGTCTTACTGGAACTACAAAATTCACTACAATTCAGTTCGGCAGTAAGTGCAAGCTGCCTTGCCACGAATACAATTGAGGATGAAAGTATGTGCTTGACAGCCGGATGGGGTGTACAAAATCCAGAAAGTAAGTAACTCCTCCTCTGTGAACTGGAAATATTTTGCTTAATCATAATTTTGTTTATTTCATAGAACCTGTCCAAGAGCAGTATCTACGGTATCTTACTACCCCAATAATAGATCATGCTGAATGTAATTCAACAAATTATTATGCAGGATCCCTGCCCGACAACACAATATGCAGCTCCCTAGCTAGTAATCAAACAACATGTTATGTAAGTATAAATTGCGATCATAAAATTGAAGAGCTCCTAATAATGTGAGGACATGTTTTATTCTCTTTGGGCAGAATGATGAGGGCGCGCCGCTAATGTGTTACTCATCCAAAACCAATGTTTGGGAAGTTCAAGGTATATTAAGCTACCATGGAAATTGTGGTCGTCGACCACAGCCCGTAATCTATAATTCGTTATCGAATAAAGTGATCAATTGGATAACAAGTACAATCGGCAATAATCGAATGTTCAGAGGAACGTAGAAAACGACAAATTTTTTGTTTTTTTTTTTAAATGAATGTAAATAAAATTTAAATATTAATTGTGTATAATATATAAATATTTTAATGAATTAATAAATAAAAAAGTAAAAGAAATCGAAAAATTGATTAAGCCACAGTTGTAAGTTAATCTAGAGATTTTATGTTATAATAGATTTTATGTAATTGTTGTTAGACGTTATGCAAAAAAAAAAGTGAAATCAAAAAATAGTTAACCATTTTATAGTTATTTGCAATTATTTTTATTATTATTATTATTATAAATTTTTTGTTTTTAAATTAAATGAAAGACAAGAATCGCAATGGACTCAAGAAACGCAAAATGAATCAGTATGATATAAAAATACATAATTTTACAAAATAAATTTTACAAATATTACAAAAAATTATATAAAATAAAATCTAAAACTCTGTCTTCCTTATTTTCACCGTGAAATTTTTTTTAGCAAATCTTTACCATTGGCATTGACAAAAAATTTTAATTTACCTCTGCTGAATTTCAAATATATCGGAAACTGCCGAAGCATTTCAATACAGATCCTAAAAATATATAAACATTTAACATCTGTAAACACAATATATATTATGTCAGAAATTATTTTAAAAACCCATTTCCATCCACCCAACTTTTTTTCATAACGATCACCTAGTTAATGGCCTAGCTCCAGTTAGCAATATTTTAGAGATTCCGATATAAATTATTTTAAAATGTAATATACCATACCGAATTTGAACACGATCGGTTAACAAATTACCTGGGCGCCTAGATACGTCGAAGCTGGCTGTATTCCAAAATTTGATCGTGATTAAATTTTAGAATCTCATTTCCATTCGTTATTCCCAATTTCATTTTACAGCGCCATTTCCACCCACCAATTAATTCGTTGGTCAAATAAAACTCCATATAAAAATTATATTCCGCTCGTTTTATAGAACATTTTACTAGGACTACATGATTTAGAAGAATGTAATATAATTAGTAGGGGAGTTCAAACACTTCGTATATAAAGGCGGCATCCGTACTTACTGTGATGATTGCAATAGAAATATGAACTAGATAAGAATGTGGGAAAATGGGGAATTCATTTCAATTTTTTTGGTTTATTACTATTTCTGTCCGCCTGTTACAAAAGAAAATTTTAATATCGCGCATTACGCAAAAACTAAGAAGCTGGGGCTGTATTGCATATTTTTACAGAACATTTTACCAGGCGAACATGATTTAGAAATACATATACAAAATAAATTATTAGGGGAATACCACCGCGTCATAGTTAAAGTTGGCAGGTATCTGTGATTCAATATGGGGCAAATGGGGAATTTTTTTCATATTTTTTTTGTGCCTTACTTCTTCACAATTCTGTTCGCCTGGAACACATGAACATTTTAATATAACGAATATAAAAAAAAATCAAAATGACTTACAGAACATTTTAGCAGGCACACAAAATGAGGAGACACAGGAAACAGGGGAATCTGTTTAATGTTTTTTTTCGATTTTTCCTCTTCACATTTTGCTTTGCCTGGTACATGACAAACATTTCAATATCGCGATTTAGAAAAGAAAAACCAATCATTTTTCAGAATATTTTACCAGGTGCGCATGATTTAGAGACACAAAAATATATTATTTTGTCCATTGCGCAAATATGAACTAACAGATAACCAATAAATAACTTTGATAGCATCGAAAACTTCAAATACCTCGGGTTAGTTATAACATCGTCGAATGATATGCAAGCAGAAGTAAAAGCCTGAATCGATGCCGTACAACGAGTTTTCTACGCCCAATTAAAATTATTGCGGTCTAAACATCTATCGCAGTCGTGCAAGCTCGCACTTTACAAAGCACTCATAAGACCTGTGCTGACTTTCGGAAGCGAGAGCTGAACCATGACGTCTAACGATTGTAGATTATTATCTACCTTCGAAAGGAAAGTCATTCGCTCAATCTATGGTCCAATTAAAGTTGCGAACAACGAATGTCGGATTCGTATGAACCACGAAATAAAGCAACTCCTCGAGGGCAGCGATATTATCGGTTTCATCAAATCCAACCGAGTGAGATGGCTCGGCCACGTTACATGGCCCCCCACAACAACGGATGATCAATAAAGTGTTTCACCAACAACCAGCCGGTGTGCGTCGCAGATGAAGACCCCGACTGCGCTGGCGTGATGACGTCGAACAAGATCTACATATACTAGGATGTCGAAACTGGAGGACCAGAGCGATGGACGGAGACGGATGGAGGACCATAGTGCGGGCGGCAAAATCCCTTCATGGGATGTGAAGCTAGACAGAGCAAGTATGTAATGACAAAATCATAGAGGAAGGAAATAGACCGACCAAACAAGAAAGAAATAAGCCAACGACCGGAAATAATTCGCCGTGCAATTTTTTATTCAACAAACAACATGAGAAATCAGCACCGAAAGGAGGAAACGAGAAAGAAGAAAAAAATCAAAAGGAAAATGGTCGAGAGGAAATGAAAAAAAATAGAATCAAAATTTTGTCATCGAACATGAATAATTTGAAGGCCAAAGCAACGTGCACCCCAGTCGCGTGCACGACCATAGTAATACGGCGCTCGATTACAATATAAAAATTTTAATAACAATTAAAATCTTGACAATTTGAAAATTAAGTTGAAATTTAAATAAAGAGGGAAAAATTTAATTAAAAAAACTAATATAAAAAAATGTACCTTTGAAACTCCTGGAGGTCGACCTTGGGTTGCAGTGCCTTTCACTGAAGTGGGTTGAGCGTCTTCCCACCTTGGAACAAAAATATATCCCGTTGGGCGTTAGCTCGCCTTAACCGTAAAAATAATAATGGTGGACGTCCTTCCGTCTTAAACCGAAAATTTAAATGGCCTCAACTGGCCAGATTGTGGTGTTTCGCCGATAAAATCACAAATGGCCAGCTGGCCACCTGTCCGTTGCTAATGGTGGTGTGGTATCCTTCGATGACGCGGTACCCGTAAATTAATTACGCACCCGATAAAATTTGATACCCGTTGGAAATTAGCACTCAAAAAAATAAAGTAGTTCCGTTGAAAATGTAGTGGAACACGTTAATGAGGTGCTGCACCCGTTGATAATACTGGTACCAGTGAAATGATTTCGGCACCAGAGCCGCTTTTTAATGAAACATTCGTAACTAATTTATGGTGGCAAAATTTTAGAGAAACAATCCGATTTTGCTATATTTCTTTGATATTATAACTGAACAGTACACTTATTCTGTCACTTTTCACAAAAATTTATAATTCCATTCGTTTTAATTAAAGTTGTATGGCTAATCTACAAATTTATACTATTTCTCCCTCAATTCAAATTTCGAACATTCTATTTTAGGCAACCCGAAACGAATCACTTGAGAAATTATAAAGCGGTCGTTTGAATGTTGCGGCCTGGCTGGTTTCGGGGAAGTAATTCCATCATGCAAATACAATAGCCGTTTAGCACAAATTGTTTACGAAGATGCAAGCAGTAGCCCAAGTCCCTTGGATACCTCTGACTGCGAGCTGCATTATATGCCAACTGAGGCCGAGGATGAATTTGTCTCGTGTAATAGTCAAGAGAAATCAAACGACGAAGCAGTTGATACTGAAAAACCAGAAGACTCTGAATAAAATAGAGATAGTAGGTACCTTAACCTATGTTCCTTTTATGAGTTAAAATATGTTCCTTTTATGAATTGAGATATAGTATATGTTCCTATTACGAAAACATCGTCCATTATTTTAATTTTATGTTCGCATTAAATATTGGATTTTTCTATAGGTTCGTGATATTTTTTAGCTAATAATATAAATTTAATAAATGTTTCAATAATATTTTTATTCGAATAATATATCTGGTACATTAATTTTTCTCGATCTGCACCATGTTAAATGCCTCAAACTCGAATAGTATACCATGCTGCATTATACGGAATAGTACGGTACTTCACTCCTCATGCTAACTGGGTAAGGATACGATTTCGTATAAATAGATTATTTCCTAGTTGTTTTAATTTCTGCTCTTCTGCTTCTCAATTGATTGTTTCAATATTATTAACAGGTCCAAATAATATTTTGAATTTTGTCAGAACCATTTGACGATCTTGTTTCGATTCGTGAGAAAGACGATTATTTCGAATTTCTAGGTTAATTACATGCGACAACTGTTTCTCCTTTAGTGGTATGATTGGTGTTAAGGATAAAACGATATTTTCGATATAAGTCCTTGTAGTAAAAAGGATCTCATCATTTTGTTGATTCCAATGGTTCTAAAAAATGACCCCATAATCTTTTCTTTTTATTAAAATGTTTCCACCAGCGGATCTAATGTTAAATTGGGCCCTTGTGGGAATTGGGTTGACGGCTAAGCCTGCCTAATAAACAATGGAAGAAAAAGCGACATGAGTAGCACGAGAATTACATAAAAAGTGTCGAACATGTTATAGACTACGATGTTTAACAGTCATCTGTTGAGCTCCTGATTCGTTGTTTGAAAAATTTGAAGATGTTCCTAAAATTGGTATCTTACTGGTAAGAATACTAAAATATGTTGGTCTGCGGCTGCTGATTCTTCGTTCAACGCACTGAAAATCGTCTTGTCAACAGCCCCAGCATTGACGCATCCTGATTATACTAAACTCTTTTTTTTCAGTGTGATGCCAGTGCCGTTGGGGTCGGTAGTGTCTTATTTCAGGTTGGCGCTGAGGGGGTGGATCGGCCCATTGAGTTTTATTCACATAAGCTCAATGCGGCGGAGCGGAACTACTTGGTGGCCGAGCTGGAATGCTATGCTGCCGTCCTCAGCATGCGAAAATTTCGCCCATACGTGGAAGGTTATCCGTTCGTCATTTATACTGACCATTCCAGTTTGCGCTGGTTAATGAGTCAAAAAGACCTTTCCGGACGTTTGGCGAGATGGAGTCTAAAAACTTAAAGCGCTGGATTTTCAAATTGGATACCGAAAAGGTTCAGTAAATGTAGTACCTGACCCGCTGTCTCGAGCTGTTCCGGATTAATCCTCTCCTTGTGAGGATGATTCTGACAGTAAGAGCACGCCTGATCCTGGTGTTCAATTAGGAGATCCAGACTTGTCGAGTAAAAACTTATGTGGATGCTTTAGTACCTTTGTCAATCCCTATATTGCATGTTGATCAAAATTCGGTTGCGATTCAAGATCCAGAATATGTCGATCAGATCAAAAAAATTCGTGAGTTGAAATATTGTTCGCACAATTATAAAATCCAGGATGATAAGTTGTTGATATCTCCTTCGTTCGGGTTTAAATATATGGATACCGATCTGTCGAATTGGAAACTTGTTATTCCTAATTCATTAACTCCATCGCTTATTAACAGGCTCACGTCCCTCCCACTTGAGCACATTTAGGCGGCAGCAAAACTCTCGAACGTCTTCAGTGTCAATTTTTCTAGCCACAAATGTCAAAACAGGTTAAGCTATACGTTGCTGACTGCGCTAAATGTAAAATGAACAAGGCTATTAATTATTCAACACAACCTGCTATGGGAGCTCAGGTCACGTCAATTCGCACGTTTCAAAAATTGTATGTATAGATTTCTTGGGCCCGTATCCCCGTTCGAAACTCGGTAATACCTGTATAGTAATCATTCTGGATCATTATTCGAAGTTGGACCTGATCAAACCTTTACGCGAAGCGTCTGCTTTATTGCTATGCCGATTTTTAGAGGAAATATTTTTATCGTTTTCCGTACCTGAATTAGTTACGTCGGATAATGGAAAACAATTCACTTCGAATTTGTTTAAGGCATTATTGTCTAAATATGGGGTAATACATAATCGTACGCCTTTATATTTGCCCCAAATCAACGCATCCGAGCGTGTTAACAGAACCCTAATTGCCAGCATCCAATCATATTTGAGTGACCACAATCATAATCAGTGGAACAAAAATTTACAAGAAATTGCGGCTGCTTTACATAATGCCATTCATGATACGTTACATTATTCCCCTCATTATGTCGTGTTTGGTCAACATATGTCAATGCATGGTTCAGATTACGCGTTGCGGATAGATTACTCGATGAATATGATCCCAGCGATGTCCAGGTGTGGACTAAGCCAGATCGAGTTATCCTCCTAAAGGATCGTATAATTCTTTATTTACATGTGGCACATGAAAAGGGAGCTCATCACTACAATCTGCGTAGTAATAAGCGCTCTTTTCGAATTGGATAACCCGTCTTCAGACGATCTTTTGCTTTGAGCGATGCATCGAATAAATTTTCCGATAAATTGGCTAGTAAATTTAAACCCGTAACTATTACCTGCAGCAAAGTAAGACAAGTAACGTATACCGTTCAAAATTTGAATGGAAAATCCTTGCGAAAAAACGTGATGGTTACTTACTTTTTTTGAACGGATAAAATTCATAGTCACGGATTCCGAATGTTTCACTTAGTTTTGATTATCAATGTAATTATGAGTAGTTCAACGTTTAGTTTGCTTCAATATGTTGCCTCGTTCGCCTACAATCCAGGTTCGAAGCACAATGTGGCCGAATTTCAAAATATGAAACTTCCAACAACCACTAATTTCCTTACGAATCCTACCGGTAGTTTCGTGCTCAACGTGTTCTATACTGTACCTATAATCATTTTGAACCGGAATTTCAACAAAACAAAATTTTCAATTTTTCGCGAAAAAACGTGATGGTTAGCCTTACTTTTTTTGAACTGATAAAATTCATAGTCACGGATTCCGAATGTTTCACTTAGTTTTGATTATCAATGTAATTATGAGTAGTTCAACGTTTAGTTTGCTTCAATATGTTGCCTCGTTCGCCTACAATCCAGGTTCGAAGCACAATGTGGCCGAATTTCAAAATATGAAACTTCCAACAACCACTAATTTCCTTACGCATCCTACCGGTAGTTTCGTGCTCAACGTGTTCTATACTGTACCTATAATCATTTTGAACCGGAATTTCAACAAAAAAAAATTTTCAATTTTTCGCGAAAAAACGTGATGAGCCTTACTTTTTTTGAACGGATAAAATTCATAGTCACGGATTCCGAATGTTTCACTTAGTTTTGATTATCAATGTAATTATGAGTAGTTCAACGTTTAGTTTGCTTCAATATGTTGCCTCGTTCGCTTACAATCCAGGTTCGAAGCACAATGTGGCCGAATTTCAAAATATGAAACTTCCAACAACCACTAATTTCCTTACGCATCCTACCGGTAGTTTCGTGCTCAACGTGTTCTATACTGTACCTATAATCATGCCTTACTTTTTTTGAACGGATAAAATTCATAGTCACGGATGCCGAATGTTTCACTTAGTTTTGATTATCAATGTAATTATGAGTAGTTCAACGGTTAGTTTGCTTCAATATGTTGCCTCGTTCGCCTACAATCCAGGTTCGAAGCACAATGTGGCCGAATTTCAAAATATGAAACTTCCAACAACCACTAATTTCCTTACGCATCCTACCGGTAGTTTCGTGCTCAACGTGTTCTATACTGTACCTATAATCATGCCTTACTTTTTTTGAACGGATAAAATTCATAGTCACGGATTCCGAATGTTTCACTTAGTTTTGATTATCAATGTAATTATGAGTAGTTCAACGGTTAGTTTGCTTCAATATGTTGCCTCGTTCGCCTACAATCCAGGTTCGAAGCACAATGTGGCCGAATTTCAAAATATGAAACTTCCAACAACCACTAATTTCCTTACGCATCCTACCGGTAGTTTCGTGCTCAACGTGTTCTATACTGTACCTATAATCATGCCTTACTTTTTTTGAACGGATAAAATTCATAGTCACGGATTCCGAATGTTTCACTTAGTTTTGATTATCAATGTAATTATGAGTAGTTCAACGTTTAGTTTGCTTCAATATGTTGCCTCGTTCGCCTACAATCCAGGTTCGAAGCACAATGTGGCCGAATTTCAAAATATGAAACTTCCAACAACCCACTACTTTCCTTACGTATCCTACCGGTAGTTTCGTGCTCAACGTGTTCTATACTGTACCTATAATCATTTTGAACCGGAATTTCAACAAAAAAAGTTTTCAATTTTTCGCGAAAAAACGTGATGGTTAGTCTTACTTTTTTTGAACGGATAAAATTCATAGTCACGGATGCCGAATGTTTCACTTAGTTTTGATTATCAATGTGATTATGAGTAGTTCAACGGTTAGTTTGCTTCAATATGTTGCCTCGTTCACCTACAATTCAGGGTCAAAGCACAATGTGGCCGAATTTCAAAATATGAAACTTCCAACAACCCACTACTTTCCTTACGTATCCTACCGGTAGTTTCATGCTCAACGTGTTCTATACTGTACCTATAATCATTTTGAACCGGAATTTCAACAAAAAAAGTTTTCAATTTTTCGCGAAAAAACGTGATGGTTAGTCTTACTTTTTTTGAACGGATAAAATTCATAGTCACGGATTCCGAATGTTTCACTTAGTTTTGATTATCAATGTAATTATGAGTAGTTCAACGGTTAGTTTGCTTCAATATGTTGCCTCGTTCGCCTACAATCCAGGTTCGAAGCACAATGTGGCCGAATTTCAAAATATGAAACTTCCAACAACCCACTACGTTCCTTACGCATCCTACCGGTAGTTTCGTGCTCAACGTGTTCTATACTGTACCTATAATCATTTTGAACCGGAATTTCAACAAAAAAAAATTTTCAATTTTTCGCGAAAAAACGTGATGGTTAGCCTTACTTTTTTTGAACGGATAAAATTAATAGTCACGGATTCCGAATGTTTCACTTAGTTTTGATTATCAATGTAATTATGAGTAGTTCAACGTTTAGTTTGCTTCAATATGTTGCCTCGTTCGCCTACAATCCAGGTTCGAAGCACAATGTGGCCGAATTTCAAAATATGAAACTTCCAACAACCCACTACGTTCCTTACGCATCCTACCGGTAGTTTCGTGCTCAACGTGTTCTATACTGTACCTATAATCATTTTGAACCGGAATTTCAACAAAAAAAAATTTTCAATTTTTCGCGAAAAAACGTGATGGTTAGTCTTACTTTTTTTGAACGGATAAAATTCATAGTCACGGATTCCGAATGTTTCACTTAGTTTTGATTATCAATGTGATTATGAGTAGTTCAACGGTTAGTTTGCTTCAATATGTTGCCTCGTTCACCTACAATTCAGGGTCAAAGCACAATGTGGCCGAATTTCAAAATATGAAACTTCCAACAACCCACTACTTTCCTTACGCATCCTACCGGTAGTTTCATGCTCAACGTGTTCTATACTGTACCTATAATCATTTTGAACCGGAATTTCAACAAAAAAAGTTTTCAATTTTTCGCGAAAAAACGTGATGGTTAGTCTTACTTTTTTTGAACGGATAAAATTCATAGTCACGGATTCCGAATGTTTCACTTAGTTTTGATTATCAATGTGATTATGAGTAGTTCAACGGTTAGTTTGCTTCAATATGTTGCCTCGTTCACCTACAATTCAGGGTCAAAGCACAATGTGGCCGAATTTCAAAATATGAAACTTCCAACAACCCACTACTTTCCTTACGCATCCTACCGGTAGTTTCATGCTCAACGTGTTCTATACTGTACCTATAATCATTTTGAACCGGAATTTCAACAAAAAAAGTTTTCAATTTTTCGCGAAAAAACGTGATGGTTAGTCTTACTTTTTTTGAACGGATAAAATTCATAGTCACGGATGCCGAATGTTTCACTTAGTTTTGATTATCAATGTGATTATGAGTAGTTCAACGGTTAGTTTGCTTCAATATGTTGCCTCGTTCACCTACAATTCAGGGTCAAAGCACAATGTGGCCGAATTTCAAAATATGAAACTTCCAACAACCCACTACTTTCCTTACGCATCCTACCGGTAGTTTCATGCTCAACGTGTTCTATACTGTACCTATAATCATTTTGAACCGGAATTTCAACAAAAAAAGTTTTCAATTTTTCGCGAAAAAACGTGATGGTTAGCCTTACTTTTTTTGAACGGATAAAATTCATAGTCACGGATTCCGAATGTTTCACTTAGTTTTGATTATCAATGTGATTATGAGTAGTTCAACGGTTAGTTTGCTTCAATATGTTGCCTCGTTCACCTACAATTCAGGGTCAAAGCACAACGTGGCCGAATTTCAAAATATGAAACTTCCAACAACCCACTACTTTCCTTACGCATCCTACCGGTAGTTTCGTGCTCAACGTGTTCTATACTGTACCTATAATCATTTTGAACCGGAATTTCAACAAAAAAAGTTTTCAATTTTTCGCGAAAAAACGTGATGGTTAGCCTTACTTTTTTTGAACGGATAAAATTCATAGTCACGGATTCCGAATGTTTCACTTAGTTTTGATTATCAATGTGATTATGAGTAGTTCAACGGTTAGTTTGCTTCAATATGTTGCCTCGTTCACCTACAATTCAGGGTCAAAGCACAATGTGGCCGAATTTCAAAATATGAAACTTCCAACAACCCACTACTTTCCTTACGTATCCTACCGGTAGTTTCGTGCTCAACGGTTCTATACTGTACCTATAATCATTTTGAACCGGAATTTCAACAAAAAAAGTTTTCAATTTTTCGCGAAAAAACGTGATGGTTAGTCTTACTTTTTTTGAACGGATAAAATTCATAGTCACGGATGCCGAATGTTTCACTTAGTTTTGATTATCAATGTGATTATGAGTAGTTCAACGGTTAGTTTGCTTCAATATGTTGCCTCGTTCACCTACAATTCAGGGTCAAAGCACAATGTGGCCGAATTTCAAAATATGAAACTTCCAACAACCCACTACTTTCCTTACGCATCCTACCGATAGTTTCATGCTCAACGTGTTCTATACTGTACCTATAATCATTTTGAACCGGAATTTCAACAAAAAAAGTTTTCAATTTTTCGCGAAAAAACGTGATGGTTAGTCTTACTTTTTTTGAACGGATAAAATTCATAGTCACGGATGCCGAATGTTTCACTTAGTTTTGATTATCAATGTGATTATGAGTAGTTCAACGGTTAGTTTGCTTCAATATGTTGCCTCGTTCACCTACAATTCAGGGTCAAAGCACAATGTGGCCGAATTTCAAAATATGAAACTTCCAACAACCCACTACTTTCCTTACGCATCCTACCGGTAGTTTCATGCTCAACGTGTTCTATACTGTACCTATAATCATTTTGAACCGGAATTTCAACAAAAAAAGTTTTCAATTTTTCGCGAAAAAACGTGATGGCTAGCCTTACTTTTTTTGAACGGATAAAATTCATAGTCACGGATTCCGAATGTTTCACTTAGTTTTGATTATCAATGTGATTATGAGTAGTTCAACGGTTAGTTTGCTTCAATATGTTGCCTCGTTCACCTACAATTCAGGGTCAAAGCACAATGTGGCCGAATTTCAAAATATGAAACTTCCAACAACCCACTACTTTCCTTACGCATCCTACCGGTAGTTTCATGCTCAACGTGTTCTATACTGTACCTATAATCATTTTGAACCGGAATTTCAACAAAAAAAGTTTTCAATTTTTCGCGAAAAAACGTGATGGTTAGTCTTACTTTTTTTGAACGGATAAAATTCATAGTCACGGATGCCGAATGTTTCACTTAGTTTTGATTATCAATGTGATTATGAGTAGTTCAACGGTTAGTTTGCTTCAATATGTTGCCTCGTTCACCTACAATTCAGGGTCAAAGCACAATGTGGCCGAATTTCAAAATATGAAACTTCCAACAACCCACTACTTTCCTTACGCATCCTACCGGTAGTTTCATGCTCAACGTGTTCTATACTGTACCTATAATCATTTTGAACCGGAATTTCAACAAAAAAAGTTTTCAATTTTTCGCGAAAAAACGTGATGGTTAGCCTTACTTTTTTTGAACGGATAAAATTCATAGTCACGGATGCCGAATGTTTCACTTAGTTTTGATTATCAATGTGATTATGAGTAGTTCAACGGTTAGTTTGCTTCAATATGTTGCCTCGTTCACCTACAATTCAGGGTCAAAGCACAATGTGGCCGAATTTCAAAATATGAAACTTCCAACAACCCACTACTTTCCTTACGCATCCTACCGGTAGTTTCATGCTCAACGTGTTCTATACTGTACCTATAATCATTTTGAACCGGAATTTCAACAAAAAAAGTTTTCAATTTTTCGCGAAAAAACGTGATGGCTAGCCTTACTTTTTTTGAACGGATAAAATTCATAGTCACGGATTCCGAATGTTTCACTTAGTTTTGATTATCAATGTGATTATGAGTAGTTCAACGGTTAGTTTGCTTCAATATGTTGCCTCGTTCACCTACAATTCAGGGTCAAAGCACAATGTGGCCGAATTTCAAAATATGAAACTTCCAACAACCCACTACTTTCCTTACGCATCCTACCGGTAGTTTCATGCTCAACGTGTTCTATACTGTACCTATAATCATTTTGAACCGGAATTTCAACAAAAAAAGTTTTCAATTTTTCGCGAAAAAACGTGATGGTTAGTCTTACTTTTTTTGAACGGATAAAATTCATAGTCACGGATGCCGAATGTTTCACTTAGTTTTGATTATCAATGTGATTATGAGTAGTTCAACGGTTAGTTTGCTTCAATATGTTGCCTCGTTCACCTACAATTCAGGGTCAAAGCACAATGTGGCCGAATTTCAAAATATGAAACTTCCAACAACCCACTACTTTCCTTACGCATCCTACCGGTAGTTTCATGCTCAACGTGTTCTATACTGTACCTATAATCATTTTGAACCGGAATTTCAACAAAAAAAGTTTTCAATTTTTCGCGAAAAAACGTGATGGTTAGCCTTACTTTTTTTGAACGGATAAAATTCATAGTCACGGATTCCGAATGTTTCACTTAGTTTTGATTATCAATGTGATTATGAGTAGTTCAACGGTTAGTTTGCTTCAATATGTTGCCTCGTTCACCTACAATTCAGGGTTAAAGCACAATGTGGCCGAATTTCAAAATATGAAACTTCCAACAACCCACTACTTTCCTTACGTATCCTACCGGTAGTTTCGTGCTCAACGTGTTCTATACTGTACCTATAATCATTTTGAACCGGAATTTCAACAAAAAAAGTTTTCAATTTTTCGCGAAAAAACGTGATGGTTAGTCTTACTTTTTTTGAACGGATAAAATTCATAGTCACGGATTCCGAATGTTTCACTTATTTTTGATTATCAATGTGATTATGAGTAGTTCAACGGTTAGTTTGCTTCAATATGTTGCCTCGTTCACCTACAATTCAGGGTCAAAGCACAATGTGGCCGAATTTCAAAATATGAAACTTCCAACAACCCACTACTTTCCTTACGCATCCTACCGATAGTTTCATGCTCAACGTGTTCTATACTGTACCTATAATCATTTTGAACCGGAATTTCAACAAAAAAAGTTTTCAATTTTTCGCGAAAAAACGTGATGGTTAGCCTTACTTTTTTTGAACGGATAAAATTCATAGTCACGGATTCCGAATGTTTCACTTAGTTTTGATTATCAATGTGATTATGAGTAGTTCAACGGTTAGTTTGCTTCAATATGTTGCCTCGTTCACCTACAATTCAGGGTCAAAGCACAATGTGGCCGAATTTCAAAATATGAAACTTCCAACAACCCACTACTTTCCTTACGTATCCTACCGGTAGTTTCGTGCTCAACGTGTTCTATACTGTACCTATAATCATTTTGAACCGGAATTTCAACAAAAAAAGTTTTCAATTTTTCGCGAAAAAACGTGATGGTTAGTCTTACTTTTTTTGAACGGATAAAATTCATAGTCACGGATTCCGAATGTTTCACTTATTTTTGATTATCAATGTGATTATGAGTAGTTCAACGGTTAGTTTGCTTCAATATGTTGCCTCGTTCACCTACAATTCAGGGTCAAAGCACAATGTGGCCGAATTTCAAAATATGAAACTTCCAACAACCCACTACTTTCCTTACGTATCCTACCGGTAGTTTCGTGCTCAACGTGTTCTATACTGTACCTATAATCATTTTGAACCGGAATTTCAACAAAAAAAGTTTTCAATTTTTCGCGAAAAAACGTGATGGTTAGTTAGCCTTACTTTTTTTGAACGGATAAAATTCATAGTCACGGATTCCGAATGTTTCACTTAGTTTTGATTATCAATGTGATTATGAGTAGTTCAACGGTTAGTTTGCTTCAATATGTTGCCTCGTTCACCTACAATTCAGGGTCAAAGCACAATGTGGCCGAATTTCAAAATATGAAACTTCCAACAACCCACTACTTTCCTTACGCATCCTACCGGTAGTTTCATGCTCAACGTGTTCTATACTGTACCTATAATCATTTTGAACCGGAATTTCAACAAAAAAAGTTTTCAATTTTTCGCGAAAAAACGTGATGGTTAGTCTTACTTTTTTTGAACGGATAAAATTCATAGTCACGGATTCCGAATGTTTCACTTAGTTTTGATTATCAATGTGATTATGAGTAGTTCAACGGTTAGTTTGCTTCAATATGTTGCCTCGTTCACCTACAATTCAGGGTCAAAGCACAATGTGGCCGAATTTCAAAATATGAAACTTCCAACAACCCACTACTTTCCTTACGCATCCTACCGGTAGTTTCATGCTCAACGTGTTCTATACTGTACCTATAATCATTTTGAACCGGAATTTCAACAAAAAAAGTTTTCAATTTTTCGCGAAAAAACGTGATGGTTAGTCTTACTTTTTTTGAACGGATAAAATTCATAGTCACGGATTCCGAATGTTTCACTTATTTTTGATTATCAATGTGATTATGAGTAGTTCAACGGTTAGTTTGCTTCAATATGTTGCCTCGTTCACCTACAATTCAGGGTCAAAGCACAATGTGGCCGAATTTCAAAATATGAAACTTCCAACAACCCACTACTTTCCTTACGTATCCTACCGGTAGTTTCGTGCTCAACGTGTTCTATACTGTACCTATAATCATTTTGAACCGGAATTTCAACAAAAAAAGTTTTCAATTTTTCGCGAAAAAACGTGATGGTTAGCCTTACTTTTTTTGAACGGATAAAATTCATAGTCACGGATTCCGAATGTTTCACTTAGTTTTGATTATCAATGTGATTATGAGTAGTTCAACGGTTAGTTTGCTTCAATATGTTGCCTCGTTCGCCTACAATCCAGGTTCGAAGCACAATGTGGCCGAATTTCAAAATATGAAACTTCCAACAACCCACTACGTTCCTTACGCATCCTACCGGTAGTTTCGTGCTCAACGTGTTCTATACTGTACCTATAATCATTTTGAACCGGAATTTCAACAAAAAAAAATTTTCAATTTTTCGCGAAAAAACGTGATGGTTAGTCTTACTTTTTTTGAACGGATAAAATTCATAGTCACGGATTCCGAATGTTTCACTTAGTTTTGATTATCAATGTGATTATGAGTAGTTCAACGGTTAGTTTGCTTCAATATGTTGCCTCGTTCACCTACAATTCAGGGTCAAAGCACAATGTGGCCGAATTTCAAAATATGAAACTTCCAACAACCCACTACTTTCCTTACGTATCCTACCGGTAGTTTCGTGCTCAACGTGTTCTATACTGTACCTATAATCATTTTGAACCGGAATTTCAACAAAAAAAGTTTTCAATTTTTCGCGAAAAAACGTGATGGTTAGCCTTACTTTTTTTGAACGGATAAAATTCATAGTCACGGATTCCGAATGTTTCACTTAGTTTTGATTATCAATGTGATTATGAGTAGTTCAACGGTTAGTTTGCTTCAATATGTTGCCTCGTTCGCCTACAATTCAGGGTCAAAGCACAATGTGGCCGAATTTCAAAATATGAAACTTCCAACAACCCACTACTTTCCTTACGTATCCTACCGGTAGTTTCGTGCTCAACGTGTTCTATACTGTACCTATAATCATTTTGAACCGGAATTTCAACAAAAAAAGTTTTCAATTTTTCGCGAAAAAACGTGATGGTTAGCCTTACTTTTTTTGAACGGATAAAATTCATAGTCACGGATTCCGAATGTTTCACTTAGTTTTGATTATCAATGTGATTATGAGTAGTTCAACGGTTAGTTTGCTTCAATATGTTGCCTCGTTCGCCTACAATCCAGGTTCGAAGCACAATGTGGCCGAATTTCAAAATATGAAACTTCCAACAACCCACTACGTTCCTTACGCATCCTACCGGTAGTTTCGTGCTCAACGTGTTCTATACTGTACCTATAATCATTTTGAACCGGAATTTCAACAAAAAAAAATTTTCAATTTTTCGCGAAAAAACGTGATGGTTAGTCTTACTTTTTTTGAACGGATAAAATTCATAGTCACGGATTCCGAATGTTTCACTTAGTTTTGATTATCAATGTGATTATGAGTAGTTCAACGGTTAGTTTGCTTCAATATGTTGCCTCGTTCACCTACAATTCAGGGTCAAAGCACAATGTGGCCGAATTTCAAAATATGAAACTTCCAACAACCCACTACTTTCCTTACGTATCCTACCGGTAGTTTCGTGCTCAACGTGTTCTATACTGTACCTATAATCATTTTGAACCGGAATTTCAACAAAAAAAGTTTTCAATTTTTCGCGAAAAAACGTGATGGTTAGCCTTACTTTTTTTGAACGGATAAAATTCATAGTCACGGATTCCGAATGTTTCACTTAGTTTTGATTATCAATGTGATTATGAGTAGTTCAACGGTTAGTTTGCTTCAATATGTTGCCTCGTTCGCCTACAATTCAGGGTCAAAGCACAATGTGGCCGAATTTCAAAATATGAAACTTCCAACAACCCACTACTTTCCTTACGCATCCTACCGGTAGTTTCATGCTCAACGTGTTCTATACTGTACCTATAATCATTTTGAACCGGAATTTCAACAAAAAAAGTTTTCAATTTTTCGCGAAAAAACGTGATGGTTAGCCTTACTTTTTTTGAACGGATAAAATTCATAGTCACGGATTCCGAATGTTTCACTTAGTTTTGATTATCAATGTGATTATGAGTAGTTCAACGGTTAGTTTGCTTCAATATGTTGCCTCGTTCACCTACAATTCAGGGTCAAAGCACAATGTGGCCGAATTTCAAAATATGAAACTTCCAACAACCCACTACTTTCCTTACGTATCCTACCGGTAGTTTCGTGCTCAACGTGTTCTATACTGTACCTATAATCATTTTGAACCGGAATTTCAACAAAAAAAGTTTTCAATTTTTCGCGAAAAAACGTGATGGTTAGTCTTACTTTTTTTGAACGGATAAAATTCATAGTCACGGATTCCGAATGTTTCACTTATTTTTGATTATCAATGTGATTATGAGTAGTTCAACGGTTAGTTTGCTTCAATATGTTGCCTCGTTCACCTACAATTCAGGGTCAAAGCACAATGTGGCCGAATTTCAAAATATGAAACTTCCAACAACCCACTACTTTCCTTACGTATCCTACCGGTAGTTTCGTGCTCAACGTGTTCTATACTGTACCTATAATCATTTTGAACCGGAATTTCAACAAAAAAAGTTTTCAATTTTTCGCGAAAAAACGTGATGGTTAGTTAGCCTTACTTTTTTTGAACGGATAAAATTCATAGTCACGGATTCCGAATGTTTCACTTAGTTTTGATTATCAATGTGATTATGAGTAGTTCAACGGTTAGTTTGCTTCAATATGTTGCCTCGTTCACCTACAATTCAGGGTCAAAGCACAATGTGGCCGAATTTCAAAATATGAAACTTCCAACAACCCACTACTTTCCTTACGCATCCTACCGGTAGTTTCATGCTCAACGTGTTCTATACTGTACCTATAATCATTTTGAACCGGAATTTCAACAAAAAAAGTTTTCAATTTTTCGCGAAAAAACGTGATGGTTAGTCTTACTTTTTTTGAACGGATAAAATTCATAGTCACGGATTCCGAATGTTTCACTTAGTTTTGATTATCAATGTGATTATGAGTAGTTCAACGGTTAGTTTGCTTCAATATGTTGCCTCGTTCACCTACAATTCAGGGTCAAAGCACAATGTGGCCGAATTTCAAAATATGAAACTTCCAACAACCCACTACTTTCCTTACGCATCCTACCGGTAGTTTCATGCTCAACGTGTTCTATACTGTACCTATAATCATTTTGAACCGGAATTTCAACAAAAAAAGTTTTCAATTTTTCGCGAAAAAACGTGATGGTTAGTCTTACTTTTTTTGAACGGATAAAATTCATAGTCACGGATTCCGAATGTTTCACTTATTTTTGATTATCAATGTGATTATGAGTAGTTCAACGGTTAGTTTGCTTCAATATGTTGCCTCGTTCACCTACAATTCAGGGTCAAAGCACAATGTGGCCGAATTTCAAAATATGAAACTTCCAACAACCCACTACTTTCCTTACGTATCCTACCGGTAGTTTCGTGCTCAACGTGTTCTATACTGTACCTATAATCATTTTGAACCGGAATTTCAACAAAAAAAGTTTTCAATTTTTCGCGAAAAAACGTGATGGTTAGCCTTACTTTTTTTGAACGGATAAAATTCATAGTCACGGATTCCGAATGTTTCACTTAGTTTTGATTATCAATGTGATTATGAGTAGTTCAACGGTTAGTTTGCTTCAATATGATGCCTCGTTCACCTACAATTCAGGGTCAAAGCACAACGTGGCCGAATTTCAAAATATGAAACTTCCAACAACCCACTACTTTCCTTACGCATCCTACCGGTAGTTTCGTGCTCAACGTGTTCTATACTGTACCTATAATCATTTTGAACCGGAATTTCAACAAAAAAAGTTTTCAATTTTTCGCGAAAAAACGTGATGGTTAGCCTTACTTTTTTTGAACGGATAAAATTCATAGTCACGGATTCCGAATGTTTCACTTAGTTTTGATTATCAATGTGATTATGAGTAGTTCAACGGTTAGTTTGCTTCAATATGTTGCCTCGTTCACCTACAATTCAGGGTCAAAGCACAATGTGGCCGAATTTCAAAATATGAAACTTCCAACAACCCACTACTTTCCTTACGTATCCTACCGGTAGTTTCGTGCTCAACGTGTTCTATACTGTACCTATAATCATTTTGAACCGGAATTTCAACAAAAAAAGTTTTCAATTTTTCGCGAAAAAACGTGATGGTTAGCCTTACTTTTTTTGAACGGATAAAATTCATAGTCACGGATTCCGAATGTTTCACTTAGTTTTGATTATCAATGTGATTATGAGTAGTTCAACGGTTAGTTTGCTTCAATATGTTGCCTCGTTCACCTACAATTCAGGGTCAAAGCACAATGTGGCCGAATTTCAAAATATGAAACTTCCAACAACCCACTACTTTCCTTACGCATCCTACCGGTAGTTTCATGCTCAACGTGTTCTATACTGTACCTATAATCATTTTGAACCGGAATTTCAACAAAAAAAGTTTTCAATTTTTCGCGAAAAAACGTGATGGTTAGTCTTACTTTTTTTGAACGGATAAAATTCATAGTCACGGATTCCGAATGTTTCACTTATTTTTGATTATCAATGTGATTATGAGTAGTTCAACGGTTAGTTTGCTTCAATATGTTGCCTCGTTCACCTACAATTCAGGGTCAAAGCACAATGTGGCCGAATTTCAAAATATGAAACTTCCAACAACCCACTACTTTCCTTACGTATCCTACCGGTAGTTTCGTGCTCAACGTGTTCTATACTGTACCTATAATCATTTTGAACCGGAATTTCAACAAAAAAAGTTTTCAATTTTTCGCGAAAAAACGTGATGGTTAGTCTTACTTTTTTTGAACGGATAAAATTCATAGTCACGGATGCCGAATGTTTCACTTAGTTTTGATTATCAATGTGATTATGAGTAGTTCAACGGTTAGTTTGCTTCAATATGTTGCCTCGTTCACCTACAATTCAGGGTCAAAGCACAATGTGGCCGAATTTCAAAATATGAAACTTCCAACAACCCACTACTTTCCTTACGTATCCTACCGGTAGTTTCGTGCTCAACGTGTTCTATACTGTACCTATAATCATTTTGAACCGGAATTTCAACAAAAAAAGTTTTCAATTTTTCGCGAAAAAACGTGATGGTTAGTCTTACTTTTTTTGAACGGATAAAATTCATAGTCACGGATGCCGAATGTTTCACTTAGTTTTGATTATCAATGTGATTATGAGTAGTTCAACGGTTAGTTTGCTTCAATATGTTGCCTCGTTCACCTACAATTCAGGGTCAAAGCACAATGTGGCCGAATTTCAAAATATGAAACTTCCAACAACCCACTACTTTCCTTACGTATCCTACCGGTAGTTTCGTGCTCAACGTGTTCTATACTGTACCTATAATCATTTTGAACCGGAATTTCAACAAAAAAAGTTTTCAATTTTTCGCGAAAAAACGTGATGGTTAGTCTTACTTTTTTTGAACGGATAAAATTCATAGTCACGGATGCCGAATGTTTCACTTAGTTTTGATTATCAATGTGATTATGAGTAGTTCAACGGTTAGTTTGCTTCAATATGTTGCCTCGTTCACCTACAATTCAGGGTCAAAGCACAATGTGGCCGAATTTCAAAATATGAAACTTCCAACAACCCACTACTTTCCTTACGCATCCTACCGGTAGTTTCATGCTCAACGTGTTCTATACTGTACCTATAATCATTTTGAACCGGAATTTCAACAAAAAAAGTTTTCAATTTTTCGCGAAAAAACGTGATGGTTAGTCTTACTTTTTTTGAACGGATAAAATTCATAGTCACGGATTCCGAATGTTTCACTTAGTTTTGATTATCAATGTGATTATGAGTAGTTCAACGGTTAGTTTGCTTCAATATGTTGCCTCGTTCACCTACAATTCAGGGTCAAAGCACAATGTGGCCGAATTTCAAAATATGAAACTTCCAACAACCCACTACTTTCCTTACGTATCCTACCGGTAGTTTCGTGCTCAACGTGTTCTATACTGTACCTATAATCATTTTGAACCGGAATTTCAACAAAAAAAGTTTTCAATTTTTCGCGAAAAAACGTGATGGTTAGCCTTACTTTTTTTGAACGGATAAAATTCATAGTCACGGATTCCGAATGTTTCACTTAGTTTTGATTATCAATGTGATTATGAGTAGTTCAACGGTTAGTTTGCTTCAATATGTTGCCTCGTTCACCTACAATTCAGGGTCAAAGCACAATGTGGCCGAATTTCAAAATATGAAACTTCCAACAACCCACTACTTTCCTTACGTATCCTACCGGTAGTTTCGTGCTCAACGTGTTCTATACTGTACCTATAATCATTTTGAACCGGAATTTCAACAAAAAAAGTTTTCAATTTTTCGCGAAAAAACGTGATGGTTAGTCTTACTTTTTTTGAACGGATAAAATTCATAGTCACGGATGCCGAATGTTTCACTTAGTTTTGATTATCAATGTGATTATGAGTAGTTCAACGGTTAGTTTGCTTCAATATGTTGCCTCGTTCACCTACAATTCAGGGTCAAAGCACAATGTGGCCGAATTTCAAAATATGAAACTTCCAACAACCCACTACTTTCCTTACGTATCCTACCGGTAGTTTCGTGCTCAACGTGTTCTATACTGTACCTATAATCATTTTGAACCGGAATTTCAACAAAAAAAGTTTTCAATTTTTCGCGAAAAAACGTGATGGTTAGTCTTACTTTTTTTGAACGGATAAAATTCATAGTCACGGATGCCGAATGTTTCACTTAGTTTTGATTATCAATGTGATTATGAGTAGTTCAACGGTTAGTTTGCTTCAATATGTTGCCTCGTTCACCTACAATTCAGGGTCAAAGCACAATGTGGCCGAATTTCAAAATATGAAACTTCCAACAACCCACTACTTTCCTTACGCATCCTACCGGTAGTTTCATGCTCAACGTGTTCTATACTGTACCTATAATCATTTTGAACCGGAATTTCAACAAAAAAAAGTTTTCAATTTTTCGCGAAAAAACGTGATGGTTAGTCTTACTTTTTTTGAACGGATAAAATTCATAGTCACGGATGCCGAATGTTTCACTTAGTTTTGATTATCAATGTGATTATGAGTAGTTCAACGGTTAGTTTGCTTCAATATGTTGCCTCGTTCACCTACAATTCAGGGTCAAAGCACAATGTGGCCGAATTTCAAAATATGAAACTTCCAACAACCCACTACTTTCCTTACGCATCCTACCGGTAGTTTCATGCTCAACGTGTTCTATACTGTACCTATAATCATTTTGAACCGGAATTTCAACAAAAAAAGTTTTCAATTTTTCGCGAAAAAACGTGATGGTTAGTCTTACTTTTTTTGAACGGATAAAATTCATAGTCACGGATTCCGAATGTTTCACTTATTTTTGATTATCAATGTGATTATGAGTAGTTCAACGGTTAGTTTGCTTCAATATGTTGCCTCGTTCACCTACAATTCAGGGTCAAAGCACAATGTGGCCGAATTTCAAAATATGAAACTTCCAACAACCCACTACTTTCCTTACGTATCCTACCGGTAGTTTCGTGCTCAACGTGTTCTATACTGTACCTATAATCATTTTGAACCGGAATTTCAACAAAAAAAGTTTTCAATTTTTCGCGAAAAAACGTGATGGTTAGTCTTACTTTTTTTGAACGGATAAAATTCATAGTCACGGATGCCGAATGTTTCACTTAGTTTTGATTATCAATGTGATTATGAGTAGTTCAACGGTTAGTTTGCTTCAATATGTTGCCTCGTTCACCTACAATTCAGGGTCAAAGCACAATGTGGCCGAATTTCAAAATATGAAACTTCCAACAACCCACTACTTTCCTTACGTATCCTACCGGTAGTTTCGTGCTCAACGTGTTCTATACTGTACCTATAATCATTTTGAACCGGAATTTCAACAAAAAAAGTTTTCAATTTTTCGCGAAAAAACGTGATGGTTAGCCTTACTTTTTTTGAACGGATAAAATTCATAGTCACGGATTCCGAATGTTTCACTTAGTTTTGATTATCAATGTGATTATGAGTAGTTCAACGGTTAGTTTGCTTCAATATGCTGCCTCGTTCACCTACAATTCAGGGTCAAAGCACAATGTGGCCGAATTTCAAAATATGAAACTTCCAACAACCCACTACTTTCCTTACGTATCCTACCGGTAGTTTCGTGCTCAACGTGTTCTATACTGTACCTATAATCATTTTGAACCGGAATTTCAACAAAAAAAGTTTTCAATTTTTCGCGAAAAAACGTGATGGTTAGCCTTACTTTTTTTGAACGGATAAAATTCATAGTCACGGATTCCGAATGTTTCACTTATTTTTGATTATCAATGTGATTATGAGTAGTTCAACGGTTAGTTTGCTTCAATATGTTGCCTCGTTCACCTACAATTCAGGGTCAAAGCACAATGTGGCCGAATTTCAAAATATGAAACTTCCAACAACCCACTACTTTCCTTACGTATCCTACCGGTAGTTTCGTGCTCAACGTGTTCTATACTGTACCTATAATCATTTTGAACCGGAATTTCAACAAAAAAAGTTTTCAATTTTTCGCGAAAAAACGTGATGGTTAGTCTTACTTTTTTTGAACGGATAAAATTCATAGTCACGGATGCCGAATGTTTCACTTAGTTTTGATTATCAATGTGATTATGAGTAGTTCAACGGTTAGTTTGCTTCAATATGTTGCCTCGTTCACCTACAATTCAGGGTCAAAGCACAATGTGGCCGAATTTCAAAATATGAAACTTCCAACAACCCACTACTTTCCTTACGCATCCTACCGGTAGTTTCATGCTCAACGTGTTCTATACTGTACCTATAATCATTTTGAACCGGAATTTCAACAAAAAAAGTTTTCAATTTTTCGCGAAAAAACGTGATGGTTAGTCTTACTTTTTTTGAACGGATAAAATTCATAGTCACGGATTCCGAATGTTTCACTTAGTTTTGATTATCAATGTGATTATGAGTAGTTCAACGGTTAGTTTGCTTCAATATGTTGCCTCGTTCACCTACAATTCAGGGTCAAAGCACAATGTGGCCGAATTTCAAAATATGAAACTTCCAACAACCCACTACTTTCCTTACGTATCCTACCGGTAGTTTCGTGCTCAACGTGTTCTATACTGTACCTATAATCATTTTGAACCGGAATTTCAACAAAAAAAGTTTTCAATTTTTCGCGAAAAAACGTGATGGTTAGTCTTACTTTTTTTGAACGGATAAAATTCATAGTCACGGATTCCGAATGTTTCACTTATTTTTGATTATCAATGTGATTATGAGTAGTTCAACGGTTAGTTTGCTTCAATATGTTGCCTCGTTCACCTACAATTCAGGGTCAAAGCACAATGTGGCCGAATTTCAAAATATGAAACTTCCAACAACCCACTACTTTCCTTACGCATCCTACCGGTAGTTTCGTGCTCAACGTGTTCTATACTGTACCTATAATCATTTTGAACCGGAATTTCAACAAAAAAAGTTTTCAATTTTTCGCGAAAAAACGTGATGGTTAGCCTTACTTTTTTTGAACGGATAAAATTCATAGTCACGGATTCCGAATGTTTCACTTAGTTTTGATTATCAATGTGATTATGAGTAGTTCAACGGTTAGTTTGCTTCAATATGCTGCCTCGTTCACCTACAATTCAGGGTCAAAGCACAATGTGGCCGAATTTCAAAATATGAAACTTCCAACAACCCACTACTTTCCTTACGCATCCTACCGGTAGTTTCGTGCTCAACGTGTTCTATACTGTACCTATAATCATTTTGAACCGGAATTTCAACAAAAAAAGTTTTCAATTTTTCGCGAAAAAACGTGATGGTTAGCCTTACTTTTTTTGAACGGATAAAATTCATAGTCACGGATTCCGAATGTTTCACTTATTTTTGATTATCAATGTGATTATGAGTAGTTCAACGGTTAGTTTGCTTCAATATGTTGCCTCGTTCACCTACAATTCAGGGTCAAAGCACAATGTGGCCGAATTTCAAAATATGAAACTTCCAACAACCCACTACTTTCCTTACGTATCCTACCGGTAGTTTCGTGCTCAACGTGTTCTATACTGTACCTATAATCATTTTGAACCGGAATTTCAACAAAAAAAGTTTTCAATTTTTCGCGAAAAAACGTGATGGTTAGTCTTACTTTTTTTGAACGGATAAAATTCATAGTCACGGATGCCGAATGTTTCACTTAGTTTTGATTATCAATGTGATTATGAGTAGTTCAACGGTTAGTTTGCTTCAATATGTTGCCTCGTTCACCTACAATTCAGGGTCAAAGCACAATGTGGCCGAATTTCAAAATATGAAACTTCCAACAACCCACTACTTTCCTTACGCATCCTACCGGTAGTTTCATGCTCAACGTGTTCTATACTGTACCTATAATCATTTTGAACCGGAATTTCAACAAAAAAAGTTTTCAATTTTTCGCGAAAAAACGTGATGGTTAGTCTTACTTTTTTTGAACGGATAAAATTCATAGTCACGGATTCCGAATGTTTCACTTAGTTTTGATTATCAATGTGATTATGAGTAGTTCAACGGTTAGTTTGCTTCAATATGTTGCCTCGTTCACCTACAATTCAGGGTCAAAGCACAATGTGGCCGAATTTCAAAATATGAAACTTCCAACAACCCACTACTTTCCTTACGTATCCTACCGGTAGTTTCGTGCTCAACGTGTTCTATACTGTACCTATAATCATTTTGAACCGGAATTTCAACAAAAAAAGTTTTCAATTTTTCGCGAAAAAACGTGATGGTTAGTCTTACTTTTTTTGAACGGATAAAATTCATAGTCACGGATTCCGAATGTTTCACTTATTTTTGATTATCAATGTGATTATGAGTAGTTCAACGGTTAGTTTGCTTCAATATGTTGCCTCGTTCACCTACAATTCAGGGTCAAAGCACAATGTGGCCGAATTTCAAAATATGAAACTTCCAACAACCCACTACTTTCCTTACGCATCCTACCGGTAGTTTCGTGCTCAACGTGTTCTATACTGTACCTATAATCATTTTGAACCGGAATTTCAACAAAAAAAGTTTTCAATTTTTCGCGAAAAAACGTGATGGTTAGCCTTACTTTTTTTGAACGGATAAAATTCATAGTCACGGATTCCGAATGTTTCACTTAGTTTTGATTATCAATGTGATTATGAGTAGTTCAACGGTTAGTTTGCTTCAATATGTTGCCTCGTTCACCTACAATTCAGGGTCAAAGCACAATGTGGCCGAATTTCAAAATATGAAACTTCCAACAACCCACTACTTTCCTTACGTATCCTACCGGTAGTTTCGTGCTCAACGTGTTCTATACTGTACCTATAATCATTTTGAACCGGAATTTCAACAAAAAAAGTTTTCAATTTTTCGCGAAAAAACGTGATGGTTAGTCTTACTTTTTTTGAACGGATAAAATTCATAGTCACGGATGCCGAATGTTTCACTTAGTTTTGATTATCAATGTGATTATGAGTAGTTCAACGGTTAGTTTGCTTCAATATGTTGCCTCGTTCACCTACAATTCAGGGTCAAAGCACAACGTGGCCGAATTTCAAAATATGAAACTTCCAACAACCCACTACTTTCCTTACGTATCCTACCGGTAGTTTCATGCTCAACGTGTTCTATACTGTACCTATAATCATTTTGAACCGGAATTTCAACAAAAAAAAATTTTCAATTTTTCGCGAAAAAACGTGATGGTTAGTCTTACTTTTTTTGAACGGATAAAATTCATAGTCACGGATGCCGAATGTTTCACTTAGTTTTGATTATCAATGTGATTATGAGTAGTTCAACGGTTAGTTTGCTTCAATATGTTGCCTCGTTCACCTACAATTCAGGGTCAAAGCACAATGTGGCCGAATTTCAAAATATGAAACTTCCAACAACCCACTACTTTCCTTACGCATCCTACCGGTAGTTTCATGCTCAACGTGTTCTATACTGTACCTATAATCATTTTGAACCGGAATTTCAACAAAAAAAGTTTTCAATTTTTCGCGAAAAAACGTGATGGTTAGTCTTACTTTTTTTGAACGGATAAAATTCATAGTCACGGATTCCGAATGTTTCACTTATTTTTGATTATCAATGTGATTATGAGTAGTTCAACGGTTAGTTTGCTTCAATATGTTGCCTCGTTCACCTACAATTCAGGGTCAAAGCACAATGTGGCCGAATTTCAAAATATGAAACTTCCAACAACCCACTACTTTCCTTACGTATCCTACCGGTAGTTTCGTGCTCAACGTGTTCTATACTGTACCTATAATCATTTTGAACCGGAATTTCAACAAAAAAAGTTTTCAATTTTTCGCGAAAAAACGTGATGGTTAGCCTTACTTTTTTTGAACGGATAAAATTCATAGTCACGGATTCCGAATGTTTCACTTAGTTTTGATTATCAATGTGATTATGAGTAGTTCAACGGTTAGTTTGCTTCAATATGTTGCCTCGTTCACCTACAATTCAGGGTCAAAGCACAATGTGGCCGAATTTCAAAATATGAAACTTCCAACAACCCACTACTTTCCTTACGTATCCTACCGGTAGTTTCGTGCTCAACGTGTTCTATACTGTACCTATAATCATTTTGAACCGGAATTTCAACAAAAAAAGTTTTCAATTTTTCGCGAAAAAACGTGATGGTTAGCCTTACTTTTTTTGAACGGATAAAATTCATAGTCACGGATTCCGAATGTTTCACTTAGTTTTGATTATCAATGTGATTATGAGTAGTTCAACGGTTAGTTTGCTTCAATATGTTGCCTCGTTCACCTACAATTCAGGGTCAAAGCACAATGTGGCCGAATTTCAAAATATGAAACTTCCAACAACCCACTACTTTCCTTACGTATCCTACCGGTAGTTTCGTGCTCAACGTGTTCTATACTGTACCTATAATCATTTTGAACCGGAATTTCAACAAAAAAAGTTTTCAATTTTTCGCGAAAAAACGTGATGGTTAGTCTTACTTTTTTTGAACGGATAAAATTCATAGTCACGGATGCCGAATGTTTCACTTAGTTTTGATTATCAATGTGATTATGAGTAGTTCAACGGTTAGTTTGCTTCAATATGTTGCCTCGTTCACCTACAATTCAGGGCCAAAGCACAATGTGGCCGAATTTCAAAATATGAAACTTCCAACAACCCACTACTTTCCTTACGCATCCTACCGGTAGTTTCATGCTCAACGTGTTCTATACTGTACCTATAATCATTTTGAACCGGAATTTCAACAAAAAAAGTTTTCAATTTTTCGCGAAAAAACGTGATGGTTAGTCTTACTTTTTTTGAACGGATAAAATTCATAGTCACGGATTCCGAATGTTTCACTTATTTTTGATTATCAATGTGATTATGAGTAGTTCAACGGTTAGTTTGCTTCAATATGTTGCCTCGTTCACCTACAATTCAGGGTCAAAGCACAATGTGGCCGAATTTCAAAATATGAAACTTCCAACAACCCACTACTTTCCTTACGTATCCTACCGGTAGTTTCGTGCTCAACGTGTTCTATACTGTACCTATAATCATTTTGAACCGGAATTTCAACAAAAAAAGTTTTCAATTTTTCGCGAAAAAACGTGATGGTTAGTCTTACTTTTTTTGAACGGATAAAATTCATAGTCACGGATGCCGAATGTTTCACTTAGTTTTGATTATCAATGTGATTATGAGTAGTTCAACGGTTAGTTTGCTTCAATATGTTGCCTCGTTCACCTACAATTCAGGGTCAAAGCACAATGTGGCCGAATTTCAAAATATGAAACTTCCAACAACCCACTACTTTCCTTACGCATCCTACCGGTAGTTTCATGCTCAACGTGTTCTATACTGTACCTATAATCATTTTGAACCGGAATTTCAACAAAAAAAGTTTTCAATTTTTCGCGAAAAAACGTGATGGTTAGTCTTACTTTTTTTGAACGGATAAAATTCATAGTCACGGATTCCGAATGTTTCACTTATTTTTGATTATCAATGTGATTATGAGTAGTTCAACGGTTAGTTTGCTTCAATATGTTGCCTCGTTCACCTACAATTCAGGGTCAAAGCACAATGTGGCCGAATTTCAAAATATGAAACTTCCAACAACCCACTACTTTCCTTACGTATCCTACCGGTAGTTTCGTGCTCAACGTGTTCTATACTGTACCTATAATCATTTTGAACCGGAATTTCAACAAAAAAAGTTTTCAATTTTTCGCGAAAAAACGTGATGGTTAGTCTTACTTTTTTTGAACGGATAAAATTCATAGTCACGGATTCCGAATGTTTCACTTATTTTTGATTATCAATGTGATTATGAGTAGTTCAACGGTTAGTTTGCTTCAATATGTTGCCTCGTTCACCTACAATTCAGGGTCAAAGCACAATGTGGCCGAATTTCAAAATATGAAACTTCCAACAACCCACTACTTTCCTTACGCATCCTACCGGTAGTTTCATGCTCAACGTGTTCTATACTGTACCTATAATCATTTTGAACCGGAATTTCAACAAAAAAAGTTTTCAATTTTTCGCGAAAAAACGTGATGGTTAGTCTTACTTTTTTTGAACGGATAAAATTCATAGTCACGGATTCCGAATGTTTCACTTATTTTTGATTATCAATGTGATTATGAGTAGTTCAACGGTTAGTTTGCTTCAATATGTTGCCTCGTTCACCTACAATTCAGGGTCAAAGCACAATGTGGCCGAATTTCAAAATATGAAACTTCCAACAACCCACTACTTTCCTTACGTATCCTACCGGTAGTTTCGTGCTCAACGTGTTCTATACTGTACCTATAATCATTTTGAACCGGAATTTCAACAAAAAAAGTTTTCAATTTTTCGCGAAAAAACGTGATGGTTAGCCTTACTTTTTTTGAACGGATAAAATTCATAGTCACGGATTCCGAATGTTTCACTTAGTTTTGATTATCAATGTGATTATGAGTAGTTCAACGGTTAGTTTGCTTCAATATGTTGCCTCGTTCACCTACAATTCAGGGTCAAAGCACAATGTGGCCGAATTTCAAAATATGAAACTTCCAACAACCCACTACTTTCCTTACGCATCCTACCGGTAGTTTCATGCTCAACGTGTTCTATACTGTACCTATAATCATTTTGAACCGGAATTTCAACAAAAAAAGTTTTCAATTTTTCGCGAAAAAACGTGATGGTTAGCCTTACTATTTTTGAACGGATAAAATTCATAGTCACGGATTCCGAATGTTTCACTTAGTTTTGATTATCAATGTGATTATGAGTAGTTCAACGGTTAGTTTGCTTCAATATGTTGCCTCGTTCACCTACAATTCAGGGTCAAAGCACAATGTGGCCGAATTTCAAAATATGAAACTTCCAACAACCCACTACTTTCCTTACGTATCCTACCGGTAGTTTCGTGCTCAACGTGTTCTATACTGTACCTATAATCATTTTGAACCGGAATTTCAACAAAAAAAGTTTTCAATTTTTCGCGAAAAAACGTGATGGTTAGCCTTACTTTTTTTGAACGGATAAAATTCATAGTCACGGATTCCGAATGTTTCACTTAGTTTTGATTATCAATGTGATTATGAGTAGTTCAACGGTTAGTTTGCTTCAATATGTTGCCTCGTTCACCTACAATTCAGGGTCAAAGCACAATGTGGCCGAATTTCAAAATATGAAACTTCCAACAACCCACTACTTTCCTTACGTATCCTACCGGTAGTTTCGTGCTCAACGTGTTCTATACTGTACCTATAATCATTTTGAACCGGAATTTCAACAAAAAAAGTTTTCAATTTTTCGCGAAAAAACGTGATGGTTAGCCTTACTTTTTTTGAACGGATAAAATTCATAGTCACGGATTCCGAATGTTTCACTTAGTTTTGATTATCAATGTGATTATGAGTAGTTCAACGGTTAGTTTGCTTCAATATGTTGCCTCGTTCACCTACAATTCAGGGTCAAAGCACAATGTGGCCGAATTTCAAAATATGAAACTTCCAACAACCCACTACTTTCCTTACGCATCCTACCGGTAGTTTCATGCTCAACGTGTTCTATACTGTACCTATAATCATTTTGAACCGGAATTTCAACAAAAAAAGTTTTCAATTTTTCGCGAAAAAACGTGATGGTTAGCCTTACTATTTTTGAACGGATAAAATTCATAGTCACTGATTCCGAATGTTTCACTTAGTTTTGATTATCAATGTGATTATGAGTAGTTCAACGGTTAGTTTGCTTCAATATGTTGCCTCGTTCACCTACAATTCAGGGTCAAAGCACAATGTGGCCGAATTTCAAAATATGAAACTTCCAACAACCCACTACTTTCCTTACGTATCCTACCGGTAGTTTCGTGCTCAACGTGTTCTATACTGTACCTATAATCATTTTGAACCGGAATTTCAACAAAAAAAGTTTTCAATTTTTCGCGAAAAAACGTGATGGTTAGCCTTACTTTTTTTGAACGGATAAAATTCATAGTCACGGATTCCGAATGTTTCACTTAGTTTTGATTATCAATGTGATTATGAGTAGTTCAACGGTTAGTTTGCTTCAATATGTTGCCTCGTTCGCCTACAATCCAGGTTCGAAGCACAATGTGGCCGAATTTCAAAATATGAAACTTCCAACAACCCACTACGTTCCTTACGCATCCTACCGGTAGTTTCGTGCTCAACGTGTTCTATACTGTACCTATAATCATTTTGAACCGGAATTTCAACAAAAAAAGTTTTCAATTTTTCGCGAAAAAACGTGATGGTTAGCCTTACTTTTTTTGAACGGATAAAATTCATAGTCACGGATTCCGAATGTTTCACTTAGTTTTGATTATCAATGTGATTATGAGTAGTTCAACGGTTAGTTTGCTTCAATATGTTGCCTCGTTCACCTACAATTCAGGGTCAAAGCACAATGTGGCCGAATTTCAAAATATGAAACTTCCAACAACCCACTACTTTCCTTACGCATCCTACCGGTAGTTTCATGCTCAACGTGTTCTATACTGTACCTATAATCATTTTGAACCGGAATTTCAACAAAAAAAGTTTTCAATTTTTCGCGAAAAAACGTGATGGTTAGCCTTACTTTTTTTGAACGGATAAAATTCATAGTCACGGATTCCGAATGTTTCACTTAGTTTTGATTATCAATGTGATTATGAGTAGTTCAACGGTTAGTTTGCTTCAATATGTTGCCTCGTTCGCCTACAATCCAGGTTCGAAGCACAATGTGGCCGAATTTCAAAATATGAAACTTCCAACAACCCACTACTTTCCTTACGTATCCTACCGGTAGTTTCGTGCTCAACGTGTTCTATACTGTACCTATAATCATTTTGAACCGGAATTTCAACAAAAAAAGTTTTCAATTTTTCGCGAAAAAACGTGATGGTTAGCCTTACTTTTTTTGAACGGATAAAATTCATAGTCACGGATTCTGAATGTTTCACTTAGTTTTGATTATCAATGTGATTATGAGTAGTTCAACGGTTAGTTTGCTTCAATATGTTGCCTCGTTCGCCTACAATCCAGGTTCGAAGCACAATGTGGCCGAATTTCAAAATATGAAACTTCCAACAACCCACTACGTTCCTTACGCATCCTACCGGTAGTTTCGTGCTCAACGTGTTCTATACTGTACCTATAATCATTTTGAACCGGAATTTCAACAAAAAAAGTTTTCAATTTTTCGCGAAAAAACGTGATGGTTAGCCTTACTTTTTTTGAACGGATAAAATTCATAGTCACGGATTCCGAATGTTTCACTTAGTTTTGATTATCAATGTGATTATGAGTAGTTCAACGGTTAGTTTGCTTCAATATGTTGCCTCGTTCGCCTACAATCCAGGTTCGAAGCACAATGTGGCCGAATTTCAAAATATGAAACTTCCAACAACCCACTACTTTCCTTACGTATCCTACCGGTAGTTTCGTGCTCAACGTGTTCTATACTGTACCTATAATCATTTTGAACCGGAATTTCAACAAAAAAAGTTTTCAATTTTTCGCGAAAAAACGTGATGGTTAGCCTTACTTTTTTTGAACGGATAAAATTCATAGTCACGGATTCCGAATGTTTCACTTAGTTTTGATTATCAATGTGATTATGAGTAGTTCAACGGTTAGTTTGCTTCAATATGTTGCCTCGTTCGCCTACAATCCAGGTTCGAAGCACAATGTGGCCGAATTTCAAAATATGAAACTTCCAACAACCCACTACGTTCCTTACGCATCCTACCGGTAGTTTCGTGCTCAACGTGTTCTATACTGTACCTATAATCATTTTGAACCGGAATTTCAACAAAAAAAGTTTTCAATTTTTCGCGAAAAAACGTGATGGTTAGCCTTACTTTTTTTGAACGGATAAAATTCATAGTCACGGATTCCGAATGTTTCACTTAGTTTTGATTATCAATGTGATTATGAGTAGTTCAACGGTTAGTTTGCTTCAATATGTTGCCTCGTTCGCCTACAATCCAGGTTCGAAGCACAATGTGGCCGAATTTCAAAATATGAAACTTCCAACAACCCACTACTTTCCTTACGTATCCTACCGGTAGTTTCGTGCTCAACGTGTTCTATACTGTACCTATAATCATTTTGAACCGGAATTTCAACAAAAAAAGTTTTCAATTTTTCGCGAAAAAACGTGATGGTTAGCCTTACTTTTTTTGAACGGATAAAATTCATAGTCACGGATTCCGAATGTTTCACTTAGTTTTGATTATCAATGTGATTATGAGTAGTTCAACGGTTAGTTTGCTTCAATATGTTGCCTCGTTCGCCTACAATCCAGGTTCGAAGCACAATGTGGCCGAATTTCAAAATATGAAACTTCCAACAACCCACTACGTTCCTTACGCATCCTACCGGTAGTTTCGTGCTCAACGTGTTCTATACTGTACCTATAATCATTTTGAACCGGAATTTCAACAAAAAAAGTTTTCAATTTTTCGCGAAAAAACGTGATGGTTAGCCTTACTTTTTTTGAACGGATAAAATTCATAGTCACGGATTCCGAATGTTTCACTTAGTTTTGATTATCAATGTGATTATGAGTAGTTCAACGGTTAGTTTGCTTCAATATGTTGCCTCGTTCGCCTACAATCCAGGTTCGAAGCACAATGTGGCCGAATTTCAAAATATGAAACTTCCAACAACCCACTACGTTCCTTACGCATCCTACCGGTAGTTTCGTGCTCAACGTGTTCTATACTGTACCTATAATCATTTTGAACCGGAATTTCAACAAAAAAAGTTTTCAATTTTTCGCGAAAAAACGTGATGGTTAGCCTTACTTTTTTTGAACGGATAAAATTCATAGTCACGGATTCCGAATGTTTCACTTAGTTTTGATTATCAATGTGATTATGAGTAGTTCAACGGTTAGTTTGCTTCAATATGTTGCCTCGTTCACCTACAATTCAGGGTCAAAGCACAATGTGGCCGAATTTCAAAATATGAAACTTCCAACAACCCACTACTTTCCTTACGTATCCTACCGGTAGTTTCGTGCTCAACGTGTTCTATACTGTACCTATAATCATTTTGAACCGGAATTTCAACAAAAAAAGTTTTCAATTTTTCGCGAAAAAACGTGATGGTTAGCCTTACTTTTTTTGAACGGATAAAATTCATAGTCACGGATTCCGAATGTTTCACTTAGTTTTGATTATCAATGTGATTATGAGTAGTTCAACGGTTAGTTTGCTTCAATATGTTGCCTCGTTCGCCTACAATCCAGGTTCGAAGCACAATGTGGCCGAATTTCAAAATATGAAACTTCCAACAACCCACTACGTTCCTTACGCATCCTACCGGTAGTTTCGTGCTCAACGTGTTCTATACTGTACCTATAATCATTTTGAACCGGAATTTCAACAAAAAAAGTTTTCAATTTTTCGCGAAAAAACGTGATGGTTAGCCTTACTTTTTTTGAACGGATAAAATTCATAGTCACGGATTCCGAATGTTTCACTTAGTTTTGATTATCAATGTGATTATGAGTAGTTCAACGGTTAGTTTGCTTCAATATGTTGCCTCGTTCACCTACAATTCAGGGTCAAAGCACAACGTGGCCGAATTTCAAAATATGAAACTTCCAACAACCCACTACTTTCCTTACGCATCCTACCGGTAGTTTCGTGCTCAACGTGTTCTATACTGTACCTATAATCATTTTGAACCGGAATTTCAACAAAAAAAGTTTTCAATTTTTCGCGAAAAAACGTGATGGTTAGCCTTACTTTTTTTGAACGGATAAAATTCATAGTCACGGATTCCGAATGTTTCACTTAGTTTTGATTATCAATGTGATTATGAGTAGTTCAACGGTTAGTTTGCTTCAATATGTTGCCTCGTTCGCCTACAATCCAGGTTCGAAGCACAATTTGGCCGAATTTCAAAATATGAAACTTCCAACAACCCACTACGTTCCTTACGCATCCTACCGGTAGTTTCGTGCTCAACGTGTTCTATACTGTACCTATAATCATTTTGAACCGGAATTTCAACAAAAAAAGTTTTCAATTTTTCGCGAAAAAACGTGATGGTTAGCCTTACTTTTTTTGAACGGATAAAATTCATAGTCACGGATTCCGAATGTTTCACTTAGTTTTGATTATCAATGTGATTATGAGTAGTTCAACGGTTAGTTTGCTTCAATATGTTGCCTCGTTCACCTACAATTCAGGGTCAAAGCACAATGTGGCCGAATTTCAAAATATGAAACTTCCAACAACCCACTACTTTCCTTACGCATCCTACCGGTAGTTTCATGCTCAACGTGTTCTATACTGTACCTATAATCATTTTGAACCGGAATTTCAACAAAAAAAGTTTTCAATTTTTCGCGAAAAAACGTGATGGTTAGCCTTACTTTTTTTGAACGGATAAAATTCATAGTCACGGATTCCGAATGTTTCACTTAGTTTTGATTATCAATGTGATTATGAGTAGTTCAACGGTTAGTTTGCTTCAATATGTTGCCTCGTTCGCCTACAATCCAGGTTCGAAGCACAATGTGGCCGAATTTCAAAATATGAAACTTCCAACAACCCACTACTTTCCTTACGTATCCTACCGGTAGTTTCGTGCTCAACGTGTTCTATACTGTACCTATAATCATTTTGAACCGGAATTTCAACAAAAAAAGTTTTCAATTTTTCGCGAAAAAACGTGATGGTTAGTCTTACTTTTTTTGAACGGATAAAATTCATAGTCACGGATGCCGAATGTTTCACTTAGTTTTGATTATCAATGTGATTATGAGTAGTTCAACGGTTAGTTTGCTTCAATATGTTGCCTCGTTCACCTACAATTCAGGGTCAAAGCACAATGTGGCCGAATTTCAAAATATGAAACTTCCAACAACCCACTACTTTCCTTACGCATCCTACCGGTAGTTTCATGCTCAACGTGTTCTATACTGTACCTATAATCATTTTGAACCGGAATTTCAACAAAAAAAGTTTTCAATTTTTCGCGAAAAAACGTGATGGTTAGTCTTACTTTTTTTGAACGGATAAAATTCATAGTCACGGATTCCGAATGTTTCACTTAGTTTTGATTATCAATGTAATTATGAGTAGTTCAACGGTTAGTTTGCTTCAATATGTTGCCTCGTTCGCCTACAATCCAGGTTCGAAGCACAATGTGGCCGAATTTCAAAATATGAAACTTCCAACAACCCACTACGTTCCTTACGCATCCTACCGGTAGTTTCGTGCTCAACGTGTTCTATACTGTACCTATAATCATTTTGAACCGGAATTTCAACAAAAAAAGTTTTCAATTTTTCGCGAAAAAACGTGATGGTTAGCCTTACTTTTTTTGAACGGATAAAATTCATAGTCACGGATTCCGAATGTTTCACTTAGTTTTGATTATCAATGTGATTATGAGTAGTTCAACGGTTAGTTTGCTTCAATATGTTGCCTCGTTCGCCTACAATCCAGGTTCGAAGCACAATGTGGCCGAATTTCAAAATATGAAACTTCCAACAACCCACTACGTTCCTTACGCATCCTACCGGTAGTTTCGTGCTCAACGTGTTCTATACTGTACCTATAATCATTTTGAACCGGAATTTCAACAAAAAAAAATTTTCAATTTTTCGCGAAAAAACGTGATGGTTAGCCTTACTTTTTTTGAACGGATAAAATTAATAGTCACGGATTCCGAATGTTTCACTTAGTTTTGATTATCAATGTAATTATGAGTAGTTCAACGTTTAGTTTGCTTCAATATGTTGCCTCGTTCGCCTACAATCCAGGTTCGAAGCACAATGTGGCCGAATTTCAAAATATGAAACTTCCAACAACCCACTACGTTCCTTACGCATCCTACCGGTAGTTTCGTGCTCAACGTGTTCTATACTGTACCTATAATCATTTTGAACCGGAATTTCAACAAAAAAAAATTTTCAATTTTTCGCGAAAAAACGTGATGGTTAGCCTTACTTTTTTTGAACGGATAAAATTAATAGTCACGGATTCCGAATGTTTCACTTAGTTTTGATTATCAATGTAATTATGAGTAGTTCAACGTTTAGTTTGCTTCAATATGTTGCCTCGTTCGCCTACAATCCAGGTTCGAAGCACAATGTGGCCGAATTTCAAAATATGAAACTTCCAACAACCCACTACGTTCCTTACGCATCCTACCGGTAGTTTCGTGCTCAACGTGTTCTATACTGTACCTATAATCATTTTGAACCGGAATTTCAACAAAAAAAAATTTTCAATTTTTCGCGAAAAAACGTGATGGTTAGTCTTACTTTTTTTGAACGGATAAAATTCATAGTCACGGATTCCGAATGTTTCACTTAGTTTTGATTATCAATGTGATTATGAGTAGTTCAACGGTTAGTTTGCTTCAATATGTTGCCTCGTTCACCTACAATTCAGGGTCAAAGCACAATGTGGCCGAATTTCAAAATATGAAACTTCCAACAACCCACTACTTTCCTTACGCATCCTACCGGTAGTTTCATGCTCAACGTGTTCTATACTGTACCTATAATCATTTTGAACCGGAATTTCAACAAAAAAAGTTTTCAATTTTTCGCGAAAAAACGTGATGGTTAGTCTTACTTTTTTTGAACGGATAAAATTCATAGTCACGGATTCCGAATGTTTCACTTAGTTTTGATTATCAATGTGATTATGAGTAGTTCAACGGTTAGTTTGCTTTAATATGTTGCCTCGTTCGCCTACAATCCAGGTTCGAAGCACAATGTGGCCGAATTTCAAAATATGAAACTTCCAACAACCCACTACGTTCCTTACGCATCCTACCGGTAGTTTCGTGCTCAACGTGTTCTATACTGTACCTATAATCATTTTGAACCGGAATTTCAACAAAAAAGTTTTCAATTTTTCGCGAAAAAACGTGATGGTTAGTCTTACTTTTTTTGAACGGATAAAATTCATAGTCACGGATTCCGAATGTTTCACTTAGTTTTGATTATCAATGTGATTATGAGTAGTTCAACGGTTAGTTTGCTTCAATATGTTGCCTCGTTCACCTACAATTCAGGGTCAAAGCACAATGTGGCCGAATTTCAAAATATGAAACTTCCAACAACCCACTACTTTCCTTACGCATCCTACCGGTAGTTTCATGCTCAACGTGTTCTATACTGTACCTATAATCATTTTGAACCGGAATTTCAACAAAAAAAGTTTTCAATTTTTCGCGAAAAAACGTGATGGTTAGTCTTACTTTTTTTGAACGGATAAAATTCATAGTCACGGATTCCGAATGTTTCACTTAGTTTTGATTATCAATGTGATTATGAGTAGTTCAACGGTTAGTTTGCTTCAATATGTTGCCTCGTTCACCTACAATTCAGGGTCAAAGCACAATGTGGCCGAATTTCAAAATATGAAACTTCCAACAACCCACTACTTTCCTTACGCATCCTACCGGTAGTTTCATGCTCAACGTGTTCTATACTGTACCTATAATCATTTTGAACCGGAATTTCAACAAAAAAAGTTTTCAATTTTTCGCGAAAAAACGTGATGGTTAGTCTTACTTTTTTTGAACGGATAAAATTCATAGTCACGGATGCCGAATGTTTCACTTAGTTTTGATTATCAATGTGATTATGAGTAGTTCAACGGTTAGTTTGCTTCAATATGTTGCCTCGTTCACCTACAATTCAGGGTCAAAGCACAATGTGGCCGAATTTCAAAATATGAAACTTCCAACAACCCACTACTTTCCTTACGCATCCTACCGGTAGTTTCATGCTCAACGTGTTCTATACTGTACCTATAATCATTTTGAACCGGAATTTCAACAAAAAAAGTTTTCAATTTTTCGCGAAAAAACGTGATGGTTAGTCTTACTTTTTTTGAACGGATAAAATTCATAGTCACGGATTCCGAATGTTTCACTTAGTTTTGATTATCAATGTGATTATGAGTAGTTCAACGGTTAGTTTGCTTCAATATGTTGCCTCGTTCGCCTACAATCCAGGTTCGAAGCACAATGTGGCCGAATTTCAAAATATGAAACTTCCAACAACCCACTACTTTCCTTACGTATCCTACCGGTAGTTTCGTGCTCAACGTGTTCTATACTGTACCTATAATCATTTTGAACCGGAATTTCAACAAAAAAAGTTTTCAATTTTTCGCGAAAAAACGTGATGGTTAGCCTTACTTTTTTTGAACGGATAAAATTCATAGTCACGGATTCCGAATGTTTCACTTAGTTTTGATTATCAATGTGATTATGAGTAGTTCAACGGTTAGTTTGCTTCAATATGTTGCCTCGTTCGCCTACAATCCAGGTTCGAAGCACAATGTGGCCGAATTTCAAAATATGAAACTTCCAACAACCCACTACGTTCCTTACGCATCCTACCGGTAGTTTCGTGCTCAACGTGTTCTATACTGTACCTATAATCATTTTGAACCGGAATTTCAACAAAAAAAGTTTTCAATTTTTCGCGAAAAAACGTGATGGTTAGCCTTACTTTTTTTGAACGGATAAAATTCATAGTCACGGATTCCGAATGTTTCACTTAGTTTTGATTATCAATGTGATTATGAGTAGTTCAACGGTTAGTTTGCTTCAATATGTTGCCTCGTTCGCCTACAATCCAGGTTCGAAGCACAATGTGGCCGAATTTCAAAATATGAAACTTCCAACAACCCACTACGTTCCTTACGCATCCTACCGGTAGTTTCGTGCTCAACGTGTTCTATACTGTACCTATAATCATTTTGAACCGGAATTTCAACAAAAAAAGTTTTCAATTTTTCGCGAAAAAACGTGATGGTTAGCCTTACTTTTTTTGAACGGATAAAATTCATAGTCACGGATGCCGAATGTTTCACTTAGTTTTGATTATCAATGTGATTATGAGTAGTTCAACGGTTAGTTTGCTTCAATATGTTGCCTCGTTCACCTACAATTCAGGGTCAAAGCACAATGTGGCCGAATTTCAAAATATGAAACTTCCAACAACCCACTACTTTCCTTACGCATCCTACCGGTAGTTTCATGCTCAACGTGTTCTATACTGTACCTATAATCATTTTGAACCGGAATTTCAACAAAAAAAGTTTTCAATTTTTCGCGAAAAAACGTGATGGTTAGCCTTACTTTTTTTGAACGGATAAAATTCATAGTCACGGATTCCGAATGTTTCACTTAGTTTTGATTATCAATGTGATTATGAGTAGTTCAACGGTTAGTTTGCTTCAATATGTTGCCTCGTTCACCTACAATTCAGGGTCAAAGCACAATGTGGCCGAATTTCAAAATATGAAACTTCCAACAACCCACTACTTTCCTTACGTATCCTACCGGTAGTTTCGTGCTCAACGTGTTCTATACTGTACCTATAATCATTTTGAACCGGAATTTCAACAAAAAAAGTTTTCAATTTTTCGCGAAAAAACGTGATGGTTAGCCTTACTTTTTTTGAACGGATAAAATTCATAGTCACGGATTCCGAATGTTTCACTTAGTTTTGATTATCAATGTGATTATGAGTAGTTCAACGGTTAGTTTGCTTCAATATGTTGCCTCGTTCGCCTACAATCCAGGTTCGAAGCACAATGTGGCCGAATTTCAAAATATGAAACTTCCAACAACCCACTACGTTCCTTACGCATCCTACCGGTAGTTTCGTGCTCAACGTGTTCTATACTGTACCTATAATCATTTTGAACCGGAATTTCAACAAAAAAAGTTTTCAATTTTTCGCGAAAAAACGTGATGGTTAGTCTTACTTTTTTTGAACGGATAAAATTCATAGTCACGGATGCCGAATGTTTCACTTAGTTTTGATTATCAATGTGATTATGAGTAGTTCAACGGTTAGTTTGCTTCAATATGTTGCCTCGTTCACCTACAATTCAGGGTCAAAGCACAATGTGGCCGAATTTCAAAATATGAAACTTCCAACAACCCACTACTTTCCTTACGCATCCTACCGGTAGTTTCGTGCTCAACGTGTTCTATACTGTACCTATAATCATTTTGAACCGGAATTTCAACAAAAAAAGTTTTCAATTTTTCGCGAAAAAACGTGATGGTTAGCCTTACTTTTTTTGAACGGATAAAATTCATAGTCACGGATTCCGAATGTTTCACTTAGTTTTGATTATCAATGTGATTATGAGTAGTTCAACGGTTAGTTTGCTTCAATATGTTGCCTCGTTCGCCTACAATCCAGGTTCGAAGCACAATGTGGCCGAATTTCAAAATATGAAACTTCCAACAACCCACTACTTTCCTTACGTATCCTACCGGTAGTTTCGTGCTCAACGTGTTCTATACTGTACCTATAATCATTTTGAACCGGAATTTCAACAAAAAAAGTTTTCAATTTTTCGCGAAAAAACGTGATGGTTAGCCTTACTTTTTTTGAACGGATAAAATTCATAGTCACGGATTCCGAATGTTTCACTTAGTTTTGATTATCAATGTGATTATGAGTAGTTCAACGGTTAGTTTGCTTCAATATGTTGCCTCGTTCGCCTACAATCCAGGTTCGAAGCACAATGTGGCCGAATTTCAAAATATGAAACTTCCAACAACCCACTACTTTCCTTACGCATCCTACCGGTAGTTTCGTGCTCAACGTGTTCTATACTGTACCTATAATCATTTTGAACCGGAATTTCAACAAAAAAAGTTTTCAATTTTTCGCGAAAAAACGTGATGGTTAGCCTTACTTTTTTTGAACGGATAAAATTCATAGTCACGGATTCCGAATGTTTCACTTAGTTTTGATTATCAATGTGATTATGAGTAGTTCAACGGTTAGTTTGCTTCAATATGTTGCCTCGTTCACCTACAATTCAGGGTCAAAGCACAATGTGGCCGAATTTCAAAATATGAAACTTCCAACAACCCACTACTTTCCTTACGCATCCTACCGGTAGTTTCATGCTCAACGTGTTCTATACTGTACCTATAATCATTTTGAACCGGAATTTCAACAAAAAAAGTTTTCAATTTTTCGCGAAAAAACGTGATGGTTAGCCTTACTTTTTTTGAACGGATAAAATTCATAGTCACGGATTCCGAATGTTTCACTTAGTTTTGATTATCAATGTGATTATGAGTAGTTCAACGGTTAGTTTGCTTCAATATGTTGCCTCGTTCACCTACAATTCAGGGTCAAATCACAATGTGGCCGAATTTCAAAATATGAAACTTCCAACAACCCACTACTTTCCTTACGTATCCTACCGGTAGTTTCGTGCTCAACGTGTTCTATACTGTACCTATAATCATTTTGAACCGGAATTTCAACAAAAAAAGTTTTCAATTTTTCGCGAAAAAACGTGATGGTTAGCCTTACTTTTTTTGAACGGATAAAATTCATAGTCACGGATTCCGAATGTTTCACTTAGTTTTGATTATCAATGTGATTATGAGTAGTTCAACGGTTAGTTTGCTTCAATATGTTGCCTCGTTCACCTACAATTCAGGGTCAAAGCACAATGTGGCCGAATTTCAAAATATGAAACTTCCAACAACCCACTACTTTCCTTACGCATCCTACCGGTAGTTTCATGCTCAACGTGTTCTATACTGTACCTATAATCATTTTGAACCGGAATTTCAACAAAAAAAGTTTTCAATTTTTCGCGAAAAAACGTGATGGTTAGTCTTACTTTTTTTGAACGGATAAAATTCATAGTCACGGATTCCGAATGTTTCACTTATTTTTGATTATCAATGTGATTATGAGTAGTTCAACGGTTAGTTTGCTTCAATATGTTGCCTCGTTCACCTACAATTCAGGGTCAAAGCACAATGTGGCCGAATTTCAAAATATGAAACTTCCAACAACCCACTACTTTCCTTACGTATCCTACCGGTAGTTTCGTGCTCAACGTGTTCTATACTGTACCTATAATCATTTTGAACCGGAATTTCAACAAAAAAAGTTTTCAATTTTTCGCGAAAAAACGTGATGGTTAGCCTTACTTTTTTTGAACGGATAAAATTCATAGTCACGGATTCCGAATGTTTCACTTAGTTTTGATTATCAATGTGATTATGAGTAGTTCAACGGTTAGTTTGCTTCAATATGTTGCCTCGTTCACCTACAATTCAGGGTCAAAGCACAATGTGGCCGAATTTCAAAATATGAAACTTCCAACAACCCACTACTTTCCTTACGCATCCTACCGGTAGTTTCATGCTCAACGTGTTCTATACTGTACCTATAATCATTTTGAACCGGAATTTCAACAAAAAAAGTTTTCAATTTTTCGCGAAAAAACGTGATGGTTAGCCTTACTTTTTTTGAACGGATAAAATTCATAGTCACGGATTCCGAATGTTTCACTTAGTTTTGATTATCAATGTGATTATGAGTAGTTCAACGGTTAGTTTGCTTCAATATGTTGCCTCGTTCACCTACAATTCAGGGTCAAAGCACAATGTGGCCGAATTTCAAAATATGAAACTTCCAACAACCCACTACTTTCCTTACGTATCCTACCGGTAGTTTCGTGCTCAACGTGTTCTATACTGTACCTATAATCATTTTGAACCGGAATTTCAACAAAAAAAGTTTTCAATTTTTCGCGAAAAAACGTGATGGTTAGCCTTACTTTTTTTGAACGGATAAAATTCATAGTCACGGATTCCGAATGTTTCACTTAGTTTTGATTATCAATGTGATTATGAGTAGTTCAACGGTTAGTTTGCTTCAATATGTTGCCTCGTTCACCTACAATTCAGGGTCAAAGCACAATGTGGCCGAATTTCAAAATATGAAACTTCCAACAACCCACTACTTTCCTTACGCATCCTACCGGTAGTTTCATGCTCAACGTGTTCTATACTGTACCTATAATCATTTTGAACCGGAATTTCAACAAAAAAAGTTTTCAATTTTTCGCGAAAAAACGTGATGGTTAGCCTTACTTTTTTTGAACGGATAAAATTCATAGTCACGGATTCCGAATGTTTCACTTAGTTTTGATTATCAATGTGATTATGAGTAGTTCAACGGTTAGTTTGCTTCAATATGTTGCCTCGTTCGCCTACAATCCAGGTTCGAAGCACAATGTGGCCGAATTTCAAAATATTCATTTCATCAACCCTCATGCACATTTTTCAGAATATTTTATCAGGTGTACATGATTTAGAAGCATATAAAAATATATTAGTTTGCCATTGCGCAAATTTTTACTAATCGGGCCGGCAACACGGGGAAAAGGGTTTGATTTTGTTTGTTGTTATTTCACGTTTTTGCTTGCCTGGTACATGGCAAAAAATACCGTATCTCGCAATTTACAAAAAAACGATGCACATTTTTCAGAATATCTTACCAGCCGCACATGATTTATAATAAATTAATGCTATATATAAATTAATTATTTTGCTCATTCGCAAATATAAACTAATCGGTAACATTGGGAAAACGGGAATAGGTTTTATATTATTCTCGGTTTTTACTTCTTCACATGTCTGCTCGCCTGGTACTTGACAACAATTTCAATATCGCGATTTATGAAAAAAACGATGCACATTTTTCAGAATAATTTACCAGGCGCACATGATTTAAAAGCATACAAAAATAGATTATTTTGTTCATTGCGCAAATATGAACCAACATGGGGAAAGAAGGGGAATCTGTTTAATGTTTTTTTTTTTTTCAATTTTACTTCCTCACATTTTTGCTCGCCTGGTACACGACAAAAATTTCAATATCGCAATTTATGAAAAAAACGATGCACATTTTTCAGAATAATTTACCAGGCGCACATGATTTAGAAGCATACATAAAATTCATTATTTTCTCTCTCCCTCTGGCTTTCACATCCCATGAAGGGATTTCGCCACATGCACTGTGGCCCTCCATCCATCTCGATCCATCGCTCTCGTCCTCCTATTTTGACATCCTATTGTTCTTAGATCTTGTTCGATGTCGTCACGCCAGCGTAGTCGGGATCTTCCTCTACGACGCACTCCGGCTGGTTGTTAATTGAGAGGCATACATAAATTATTATGCCCATGCGCAAATATAAACGAATCGGCAACATGGGGAAAAGGGGAATATGTTTTATATTATTCTAGGTTTTTACTTTTCACATGTCTGCTCGCGTGGTACTTGACAAGAATTGCAATATCGCGATTTAAGAAAAACCAAGCTTTGATGTACAATTTTCAGAATATGTAACCTGGCGTACATGATTTAGAAGCATACAATTATTTTTTTTTTTTTTTTATTTATTTAGAATATTTTGTTCATTGCGCAAATATGAACTAATTGGCAACATGGGGAAAGGGAAAATGTTTTTTTTTTCTATTTTACTTCTTCTCATTGCTGCTCGCCTGGTACATGACAAAAATTTCAATACCGCGATTTACTAAAAACCACGCTGTGCAAATTTTTTAGAAATTTTTACCAGGCATACATGTTTTAGAAGAATCATAATTTAATTGTATGTGGTATTGAGACTAGGGAAAGTACAGAAAACGCTACCAGTGGAAAAAAATGAAGCTTGCTTCAGATGCATCCAAGACACTTTTTCCATTTTTAAATTGATAGTTTTAATATTAATTGTAGATACATTTATAGTTTTTATATTTTAATGTAATATACAAATAATATTAAACTTTCCAAGATCACTTTTCATAAATAATTCATAGAAAAAGCCGCATAAACTTTTTTTCGTAGTAATAAATTTTTCCGCGAGAGCACAGGGGTACAAGTCTCAATTGAGATTGTAAAAGTTAGAAAAGCGCCGCTAGTGGATTAGGATGCAACTAACTTAACTACAAAAAATGACGTGTAATCGATAAAATCTAGGAAATACATAGTTGGATTCATGTAGATAAGAGTTTTTATTAATTTATAATTATATATAAAATTAAACCAAGCCAAGCTTTCACGGTATTATCGCGTTTACTGTGCTTACTTTATTTATGCATTACGCATAAACGTCAGAATTTGTAGTCATCAAAGTTGATTGAAAATCTGTTAGATGGACATGGAAATCCATGATGTACATCAATACCACAGTACAGATAATAATTATTATGTATTATGTGTACTGTGCATCAATACTGCATTTTATCAGGCTCACGATTTATAAGTACATAAAGAAAATGAACTAAATGACGACATGGACAGATTGGGGAAACCGCAACGTGTGAGATCGAGAAAATTGATTCAATAACATTATATGTGAAATATTTCAGAAGCCAACGTGCCATAATTGGCTTACCGGATACATTAGTAACCAAACAAACGAAATAAAAATGCTTAATTAGATCTGTACGGACTTAATTTGTTTTTTCTTAATATGGTATTTTATTATTTTTAGTGACTGAATTTTAAATTATTAGAACTTTTAATTTAATTATCAACAAAAGAAAAAATAACAATAACGGATCAAATCAAAATGAATTCTTTCGTCTAACCAGTTTATCTAATATTTTGCATGATTATTTTTTCTTGTTTTTCTTTTTATTGCTGTTGTGACGATAGAAAAATATATTCTTAATAATCACCCCTATTGTGATTGTCGTGTCGATGTCGATTTTCCGACGACTGCTAAAATTGGTATTATGAATGTCGCTATCAATCGACGTTTGTCGTAAAAACGCCTATTTTTTGTCGATGACCTTTTTGTTCGCGACTCACAAATTTGTGAGCCGTAATCAATAAAAAAATTATATAAAAACGTTAGGAAAATTAATTTTTTATAAAATCATTTATTAAAATCAACAAGTAATTAATAAACACGCATACTAATTTTATTTAAATTAACTGTAATTCAACAATAAATTTGGATGTGTTTCTACAACCAGAATCAATTCTAAATTTATTGTAAATTTTAAGATTTCTAAATAAATTCTTACACACACGTGTTACATAAGCTTTTTCTTTTCCTATTTATAAAACCTTTAGTTTCAAATTTGAGCGAAATATCCATCCATAATAGTAATAGCAAGTTCTTTCCAAAAATAAAAAATAAATTGATTTGTTTTTATGTCAAAGAACACGATACACGATTGATTTTTTTTTGGTAGTGTATCTGTGATAAATTGACATTTGATTTTCAAAAATTTTATATTGACAGTTTATTATCAACAAATTATCAACACAATTATTTTAACACAGTGAAAACGAAACAATAAAATTATTTCGAAAAATAAAATTATTTCGTATGTCAAATTCTCACGGCCAACTAGTAAAAAAGTTATAATGTTTACGTTTATATTTTTTGAAGTGTTTATGTTTATATTTTTGACGTGAACATATTTATGTGTTTGTAAACGTCAAAAATAAATCTAACGAAATAATCAGATTTTTCAAAATTGATTGCGATCAAAAAAAAAATCAATTTTTTTAGTTGGAAAGAACTTGCAATCAATTTTTTTTGGAAAGAAATTGCTATAAATAAAATTCAATTTAGTTTATCTGACATACAAAATGACAGCTTCTTGATAAAACATAACAACAAACCAGTTACGATTGCTAAGTTAACCGAAAAATTCACAATAACTCAGATTTTCTCAATTGGAATGTGGCAACATTCTTTAGTCGATTCGTGATAGTTACGCAATACAAAATAAAAATTGACACGACAAGGGAAAGTCGTGTCGTTTGTCGATCGACACGACAACCACAATAAGGGTGCGCATTATACGGAATAGTACGGTACTTCACTCCTCATGCTAACTGGGTAAGGATACGATTTCGTATAAATAGATTATTTCCTATTTGTTTTAATTTCTGCTCTTCTGCTTCTCAATTGATTGTTTCAATATTGACCCCTATTGCGGTTGTCGTTATTGTGTCGATATCATATCGACAACCAAAATCGGTATTGCTGTTGTCGTTATTAATCGACGTTTGTCGTAAAATCGCCATATTTTTGTCGATGACATTTTTGCTCGCGACTCGCAAGTATTGTGAGCCGTTTTTAATTCGAAAAATAGTTTAACATAAGTAAAATGATTTTAGTTTTAATAATTATTTATTAAATATCTTAAATTTGTTAAAACCCGCATAAATTTACCGGAATTGAACAAAAAAAAAATTAAATTTCTACAACCACATAGCTAAATTTATTACATGTTTGACCACTGAAATTTGTTACATGTTTGACTATCGGAATTTATATTAACATTCTTTTTGTGGTAAATAAATATTTACACACTGTTTGTCTATTTTCTAATTTTAGACAACTATTTAGATCCTAAATTTGGACAAAATACCTAAATATAAAAGTAATTCAGCTTTTCTGACAGGCGGCTGACAGCATTTTTGACAAAATATATCAAAACAACTAGTCACGATTGCTAAGTTAATCGAGAAGTTTACAATAGCATGAATTTTTTCAACGTTAACCTGGCAATACTCATTAGTCGATTCGTGATAGTTACGCAATACAAAATAAAAATCGACACGACAAGACAAAGTCGTGTCGTTTGTCGATCGACACGACAACCACAATAAGGGTCATTATTAACAGGTCCAAATAATATTTTGAATTTTGTCAGAACCATTTGACGATTTTGTTTCGATTCGTGAGAAAGACAATTATTTCGAATTTCTAGGTTAATTACATGCGACAACTGTTTCTCCTTTAGTGGTATGATTGGTGTTAAGGATAAAACGATATTTTTGATAAAAGTCCTTGTAGTAAAAAGGAATTCATCATTTTGTTGATTCCAATGGTTCTAAAAAATGACTCCATAATCTTTTCTTTTTATTAAAATGTTTCCACCAGCGGATCTAATGTTAAATTGGGCCCTTGTGGGAATTGTGTTGACGGCTAAGCCTGCCTAATAAACAATGGAAGAAAAAACGACACGAGCAGCATGAGAATTACATAAAAAGTGTCGTACATGTTATGAACCGATTTGTTGTTTGAAAAACTTGAAGATGTTCCTAAAAGTGGGTGCAGTAAGAAAGATGAAGTGAAAAGTGATTCCAGTTTCTGAAGAGTTTATTAAGTACACCGCATTTAAAATACCGTCCGGACAATACGAGTTCATATAACGATTATAAATTGAGGTAAGGCAACCTTTGCCAAAAAACGTTCACCGCTTGTCTGCAAAAAGGCTGTATTCAGTTAAGGTATGGTTTGGATGTTTTCTGTAAACTCGGAGTGGGTTTGGGTTCTATAGGAATCTGCCGTTTTGAGGAATCATTTAATTTATAGTTGGAAGAGAGGCTGATAACAGATCAGTTTCTTTCGGTTTAACCCTTTCGATCCTGCTGGGACACATATGTCCCGGTATACATTGTATCAGCTCTAACATCAAAAATACAGATCAGAAATGAGTAGAGTTTGTCCCAGTTTGTAGTTTATGATGAATTGATCAATCAAAAGAAAAAGGAAATACAATATTTTTCTCTGTACTATCTCTGTACCTGTTCAGTCTTGTTCAAATGGTGAAAGTGATTACATTGTATGTAGGTTTTTGCCAAAAATAGTGGTGAAAACTAGGTATTTTTACTGCCGAAAGCTTCAGAGAATACTGTCGTGCGTGGATATAAGAAAGAGTAAGTGTTTTTATTTTATTTAATTACACTTGAATTTAAAAATTATAGCAGACGGGATACAAGTGTCCCACTCGGTATTTTTGGTATATTTTTTTTTATTTTTCAAAATACAGTTACGAGTACTTCGTACGGTTTTATCGAACATGGGCGAGTAAAGTAGCCTCGTCAATATACGGAGATGTACGGCTAGATGAACCACAAAACAATTGTTTATCATGATTGTCGGTGCACGAAGACAGATTAGATGATGTGAAAGATTTGTTCTTGTCTCGAGGAGACATTCCACGAGGAGGTTTACTATGTATTCCGAAACGAGAATATTGTTTTATTAGAATTCGTAAGTTTCTTACTACCGAGTACGAATTACTAACGTAATTCCACAGCTGCTTAAATATTATTACAATTCACTTTTTATTAAAATTAAACACAACTAAGCAAGATCTTAGCAGCCGTCAATTTATATTTGAAATTTGTATCTAATTTCCAATCCTGGTAAAGCAACTTCAGTTTCAGAACCCATATGAATCCCCCAGTACAGAGGTTAGATCCTAGGCATCGACATTAGTCATAAACTTGTATTTTCAAAGAAAGTGCAAACTATCATTCACAGTTAATAAACAAGACTAGACCGGTACAACGAAAACCACAAACCTGAACCAAATATAGAGAAGCAGTGGTAAACCATAAACGCCACAGCGGAAAACACAATTGGAAGAAGACCACCAAAATCATTTGAGGTTTAACGATCAGTTCCTTCAATCCGTTCAAAATAAATTTACTATGTGTCCTCTACAGAGATACTGTTTCACTAGACGAGGATTTGTTTGTCCCATATCCAACAGAAGAATTAGTAAACTCTGTTATGTTATTAGTAGATTCAAAAATGCAAAAGCACTTGATGTCCTCGAAATTATTAAAATGCTGAGGAGCAACTCATGCATCTAATCTTTAGGACCTAATCTTTATGATCTGGAATCAGTAAGAGTTGCCTGATGAGGATGGAAAACTACAACTCATGTGTTCGCTGTGCATATAAACGTTGACCGACTTTTATGTGTTGTTGCATAGCTTTGCTAAACACCGCCTACAAAGTGCTTGCTATTGTTGTATTTACCAGAATCATTCTCATCGCCAAAAATATCATCGGTGACTAACAATGAGATTCTCGCTCAGATCAGTGTTTCATGCTAGTGATGATCTTGGAAAAATGTTTGGAATGCAACATAACGTCTAAATAAATTTTCAACCCGCGTTTATATATCTCAAAATTTCAGAGAAGATTGTCTCTCTGTATTCTAATGGTCGAGGACGTAATATGGAAAAGTTGAATTGAAACTTCGCATCGTATAAATTCTTCGATGTGCAGTGGATCTTGGCCAAAAATCAAGTAAAGAGCAGTTCAATACCGCTTGCGACCATCACGCGAAACAAGTTGGTTTCAAAATAAACAGTAACAAAACCACCTTGATATCAAGGAACATCATCATCAGGTCTACGAGTAATATAATGAACTGAGACAATTGGAAGACCATCGTGCAGGCAGTAAAATCCCGTGAGGTACAGATAGAGAGAGATTTACCAAATTAATTTTTAAGCAATTTTATTTCGCTTTAGAGAAAAATTACCACCTAACCGCTGATTTCCGTTGTTTCAGACAGATTAGACATCTGCCGTTATCATTCAGTTTGTATTGCTTTAAGTTTCAAACAAAACGCGTTTTTACGGTGTTGAATATGTCCAATTTTGAGATAACGAAACGGCATTTGCGGGAAATGTTAATTTTTTGTTTTAATTGGAAAAAAGTGCAGCTGAAGCACATCGAATGCTTGTGGAAATTTAAGGTGGTAATGCTCCAACCGATAAATTGTGTAGAGAATAGTTTGAACGCTTCAAAAATGAAGATTTCAGTGGTGGAGATAAGCCTCGCTTTCCGTACAGTTTCCGTACGATTACAATCTATGGCATGATTCAAAAGTAAGACAATTAGGTCTTATTAATTGAAACCAAGAGGTGTTGAAAGGCGATTTCTTTCTAGCAAGCAGCTGATTCAAAGGCAAACAAGAAAGGGTTTTTACATTGGATAACTCCAAGAGCGAAAAATACTATGCTTTGCCCGGACATTGTTTCTTCTGATTACTGGTTATTCCGATGGATGCAACACGATTTGGCATGTCACCGGTTCACTTCTTTCGAAGAAATTGAAAATTGCCTTCAAACTTGGATCACCTCAAAAGACGAAACATTCTTCCGACATGGGTTTCAATAATTGCGTGAGAGGTGCGACATATCATAAGCAGGTATGGACAATATTTTAATTAATCTGTTCATTCATTTTATTTTAAAATAAATGCATTTTTAAAATTAAAATAAAACGGACCAAATTAATTTGTACTCCCAAAATTTTCACATATAATATATTTTTCTATTTATGATTCTTCGACTCGTCTCTGGATTCGGACCATATGTTTATTTAACAACACTGATGTAATACCAAACGCTTGTTTTAGTTCTTCGAACTTTAAGTCAGTTGAAAATTTATAGTTCATCACCAAGTGGGCAACGAAAATTTTCAGTGCAGTATACGAATATTTTTTTGCGATACAATTTCGCTGCCCATAGCTAAAAGGTATATAACTTAGAAATGGGCGTTTTGCTACGTTTTCAGGTAGAAAATTGTCAGGATTTGTCCGCATTTTCACCCCAGTATTCTTTGCACGTATGGATTATTACTAATGGAATTATTATATCTGTACCAGCCGGTATTAATTTGTTATTACCTAGATTGGCAGAAATAAATATTATTAATCCGAGTATTTACTTATACTTTGTACTTACTTAGCTCAATATCTTTCTCGTTTACCCTTACAATTAGTGGCACTGTAGGCATTAGTCTTAGAGCTTCCTGGATCGTTCGATCTAATAAATTAAGTTTTGTCAGGTCGTCCAAATCGATTTCTTCAAACGTTTTGCCTATCACATCTCTAATCTCTTTAACACAGTCATCTTGCGCATCGGGATTCATAGCGAGACACAATATACAATTTGCTATTGACACCGACAGTGTATCTCCGCCTGCTAACAACATTGTTGCGATATGTTCTCGCATTTGTTGCTCAGTGATATTTCCGTCGTGCACCAACTTCACCAATCTATGAATAAACAATTCAGGTTTATTTTTTACTTCATCTTCTGTTTCATTCTTTCCATTGTTAGCCTTAATTGTTTCGTATAATTTTTCTCTGGCTGAATCGATCAGGGGCTGAATATGTTTGTACGATTTTTCCAATATCTTAAGTTCGTATTGTTGAATTCTGAATAATTTATAAAGATAGTGGATAACGAATTGTGTATAAAATTTTAATATTTTGTCGGCCCATGATTTTAATATTCTGGAATATGAGATAGAAAATTAATCATGATTTAACATTTTACATAAGGTAATATATGCATATATTTACATTTTTGTATTTTCATAAATAATCCGAGTTTCTTTATCTCCAATGTTGCCATCAAATATTGTTCTCAATTGAAGGTCTATACTTCGGTACCCAAAATAGGACTGAGCATCAAACGAAGCGCCATCAATATTATTACTTAAATCAGCCACCAATGCCTTGGACACTTCATTGAACTGCCGCACAAAGTTTTTTAATAACGCCACATGAAATGTTGAATTTAACAGTTTTCTATGCATTCGCCAGAGTTTTGCTATTCAATAAAAAAACAAATTATTTTGGCCGTAATTAAATTCATTTTGCTGTTTTCACTATTTATTATTACGTACGTTTAGCTGTGATCAAACCATCTGGTATCATAAATAATTCATAGCCTGATCCTTTTTCGTAGCAAAATGGCGACGAAAGTACACGGTGAATATCTTCCGCATTTCGGACTGAGATTATAAGTCGTGTCATTATCCATCCTCTGCATGGTGATCCCTTACTCAAAAACTGAGTTTTAACCTCTTTAAATATATCTAAGTTGAAACAAATAATAAATTTCGCTGGCCTTGCATTTAATAGGGTTATAAATACCTGCCGGTAATTTCCCCAGAAACAAATGTGCACATCCAAAAATAGGTATCGAATCCATTTCATCCATATTTTCTGTTTTTTTCAAAACTTCCCGATATTTTACCCGAAAGTATATCAAAAATAAAATTGGACTGATGCCAGTTATAATTAACACGGTTAAGAACATTTTTTTAATGTGTAATTATAGGCCAAAATGCTAGATTTGCACGGTTTATAAGCTAAACAATTTAAATTAGACTAAATTTCAAATCTACTTTGCTCGTCTATTTATATAAGGCGTAATACTTTGCCTTAACTTCTATACAACGTTACGTAATAAATAATTTTTAGTATATTTTTAACTATTGTTTTAAATTAGTAAGTAATTAACGGAACCAATAAAGGGTTGAACCAATTTATTCGAATTTATAATTGATTGCAAATTTGGCCTACATTAACCTGCACTTCTCTATCACCGCAATTTACTAATTATTACAATGTGCTCAAATATTAATTATCCTATTTCAATTTGTATTTTGGTTTAGCTAAGTTCGTGTATTATGTAGTGTATGGGTGTGTGGAAATGGCTAAGCACGTGAACGACATAGACTTAATGCATCGTTTCACGATAACACGTGGTTGATTTTCACAGCTAAGACACAATAAAAAAAATCTTTATTTTGTCTAGGAGATGGAGCGTACAGTACCACTTTGAACTTTTCCTTCTAATTGCATCAGTTGTAATTTTTTAACATTTTCTATCTTTTGGAGGCGGTGCATCGAAAATAAACGTAAAACGGAAGTATGAAAAATAAAAATTTATTTCCAAATACACTGCGGTTCACTTGATATACGCACTTGCAATTTTACTATTAAATGTAAATTTTTTTTGTAATTTCTCGCGGCACCAAGAAAATATTTTTATTAAGAAGAGAGAGAAATCCGTACTGAATAAATCCATAATCGTTAACCCATTCCCGCAAATGACGGCTATAGCCGTCATATTTTTGGTGATATATAGGCAAATGACGGCTTTAGCCGTCCTGCATATTTTAATTAATAAAAAAAGGAACATCATTCTTACGAAGTGTACTAATGCATTATTTTGTTATTTATTCAGTAATACATCAAAGAAGAAAACATGAAACATTCCAGATAACATATCAATTGTTTTTGTGCGATTTTTCATGATTAGCAATTCGATATATTTCCGCCTACCGAAACAAATGACGGCTATAGCCATGTATGTGTAGATAGCCCAAATTCCATCCCCGAAAAATGCGATGACAACACTAATTATTGCTATCATGACATTTTCTACTCTCAGCCCAAAAAATCTCAACATTTTTACTCTCAGCCCCGAAAATATTTGCTATCATGATAGCTAAAAAATGTCATGACAGTTGAAATTTTCGGGGTTGAGAGTAGAAATAATAATGTGAATGTTTAAGGAGCGTGTATGATTTTTTTTAGAATTTTTCTATGTATAGTAGTTGAGATATAATCCATAGAAGTCAGAAAATGTTCGTTGGCCCAACTAGCGATGCACATCGTTTGATAGGTGAATGTTTAAGGAGCGTGTATGAATTTAGAATTTTTCTATGTATAGTCCTTCTTTAAGAAAAGTCCACTATCAGGTAGGTACATTGCCATAAATTTGGCTCATTTAAAAAGACGGCACATTAATAGCAAAAACAACAAATTTAAAGGTAATATAAAATACTGGTATAGATAAGTAGATGACGTAATACTATTATTTAACGCCAAGACATAAATAACTTACAAACCATTATAAAATTTAACTTATGGGCCAACTATAAGAAGAATAAAAAAATAACAGAAATAACGTAAGAAACGAAGACAAAAAATTATTTTTCCAATTTGACTTTTCGGCTATAGATTACTTAAAATATTAAGTTCATTCATATTTTTCATGTAATATTTTTTTTCATGTATTTCCTAAAATCTTGAGTGAAACTACAATAGTTTTGAGTATAAATGTATTACATATCAACAAATATATGTGTTTAAAATTATAAAAAATATTTATATGCGGTTTGAATTACCGCAATTCGATAAATTATTTTTTTAGGTTAGGTTTAGAAAAATACAATTCTACGGTGTAGTGAAAATTATTTGTGATTTTATATTCATATTTGTATATGTGTGCATGAATATTTTATAAATAGAAAAGATAATATACACGGACAATTCAAAATTACCATACATAAAATAATAAACATGCATATTACATTCAACGCACAAAAATTTGTTCGAGTTTTGTTGTTGTATTTGTTAAGTTTTTTATTCTTGGACGAAAATTTTCGCTCGGTTATTCTTTTTAAATGACAGCAAAATAAAACGCAATTTTTCTTATAGTTTTTATTTTTCTTATTCTGAGTATGGTCGAATACATATAAATCCTATCTCTCGCTCTCTTACGTTATTTTTTTTATTTTTTTTATTTTATCTATAGTTCCCGCATTAGAAACAGAAAACAATAAACACATATGGACTTCACCATTGACAATGACAACCAGTGCAGAGAAAGAATTCATAAGCGTAGAATACAATAAAATGGCTACAAATTAACAGAAAAGACTCAAAAAAATTCAGAAACATGACACCCTACAAAAACAGTAATAAATTAGAACAGAAACCCAAAATTTAAAACGCCCCTAAAAATAGACGCAGCAGACTAACATGTGACGAATGCCCAAAATTTTACATCGGACAAACAGGTAGAAGTTTTCCAGAAAGGTACAAAGAACATATCAACGACATAACAAAAACAGAACCGAAAGCAAATTTTGCACTACATATTAAAAACGAAAAAATCACAAATACACTGACATAAATACAAAGTTAACAATTTTATACAGAATCTCACATATCCCTTTTTCAACCAAAAAAAAAAAATTGGCTCAACTTAAGTTCAAACCACACAAATGTGTGAGTAAAAAATCATAGTATGTAATGGCGTTTTTGATAAAAAATTGTGCTTCATTTGAAGTACAACCAACCCAATTGTGTATATAGTTATAGTGTTTTATCGGACGAAAATAAGTTTAAAAGGAATACACAAACGTGTAAGTTGGGTCAAAACACATACAAAAATTAATTTTTGACATGGTACTTTTGCAATACCCACACAATTGTGTTAGTAAAACACAAAAGGGATATACTCTTATCATTCTAAAAGGTTTAAAAAAAGTGCCCAAGATGAATATTCCCAAAAATATTGATGTTCCGGTCAGCATATTTGGTTCTATGACAACTGAACTGATGGTTCGGTGGATAAATAATTATTGTTTTTTAAAACGTGGTGGTTTTGCAAATGAAAGATCGTTGCTGATAATGGATTCGTGTGGCTCTCACTTGCGAAAAGAATAAATGAAAAGAGGATAAATTAATGCAAAAATGAATCACAAACATTCTGTATATTATTTTTCCGGCCTGACATCACAATTGTGTATGTGACGAAGGACACCCATGTCTAAAATTTATTGTTGTATGTATTTTGGACCAGTACACATTTGTGCACATTTATTAAATCTTTTCGTCCGAAAAATAACACTTTAACTCTAAAATAATTCCTACATGCTCCGTAAACATTCACCAATCAAACGATGTGTGCCGCTAGTTGGGCCAACGAATATTTCCTAACTTCTATGGACTACATCTCAGCTTTTGTTGAATTCAAAAATCATAGAAACTTTGATCAAATATGTCCCGAGACTTTTATATATCATATATTAAAGTTAAATACTATGTTACAATAGTTAACAGTAATTTTGTTGTTTACTGTAATTTATTTATGATCTAAGAATGTTGTTCTGGTTTTAAATGATGCGTTTAGTTTTATTTATACAATTTCGTAAACAAAATTTTACAAAAAAAAGAATTATTTTTTTTTATTTATAAAATTTTATACTTGAATATCAAGTTTTTGACTCTCAGCCCCGAAAATGTTTACTGTCATGATAGCTAAAACTATCACGACACAAACATTTTTCTGGGCTGAGAGAAAAATATTGCCTTTTTGTGAAGGAGGAAGATTCAAAGTAATTTTTGATTTTCGATGTCAGTATATTTTTTGGAGAGTAGCATTTAGTTGTTTTTGTTTATTTACACATTTTATCAGAATTTTTTATTGTTTTTATTAAACTCATAACATTTTTATTTATTATTTAGCTGTTTTCGGAAATATTTATACCCAAATTTAGATTTATTGCTATAATTATTAATTAAATGTCGCAATAGTATACATAAACTTGTATAGTATTGCCATAAGCAACTATTTCGACTTTCGGGGATACAAATTTGGGCTATCTTCACAAAGGTGCTATAGCCGTCCTATTATGTTCGCTCAAATGACGGCTATAGCCGTCATTTGTTTCTGTAGGCGGAAATATAAAGAAAAAATGATGTGATGAGCAAATGACGGCTATAGCCCTCAAGAGTTTTCATGGGAAAACTGTGAGAAAATGTGATAATTTTCACTTCCAAACATATAAATGACGCTCAATTTCATATGGCAGTCATAAACAAATGAAAAACAAAAAGTGTGTTTCTGAGCACGGTCGTCAATTAAAAAGTGTGCAGCAATGGGTTAATTATTCTTAGAAATAAGCTCAAATTTAATGTTACTTTTTCGGTTCAGTTGATTAGACACAATTTAGAAATGATTAAGATGCTTCAATTTCTACAATCAGCTCTTTCTTGGGTTCGTTTTATTTGCCCCCTTCGTAAACTTTGCGATTGAGCCAACCCCAAATGTTTTCAATGATATTTAAATCAGGGGAGGAAGGTGGTCGCAAGGTATGAATGAATTTTCACTATCGAAAACCTAAAAGTAAAATATAATAAAATTCGTAAACACGAAAAGTTAGATGCAAAAATAGAATATAGATGATAAATGTAAAAAAAAATTGAATTTCGTACGCTATGCAGTAATTCGCTAGTAGTACAACTACATGGTATTGCTCTATATATATAGACAATATCCCAATGTAAATAATACAACGTCAGTCGTCGATGTGATGAGAAGGCTGATTTTTTCAAATCAGTAATCTCATCCGTTCGAAACTGATTGTTGAGATTCTTACACATTTTCCATCTATAAATCAAAATTCAAATAACTCAACGTTTTGACTCGCAATCCATTACTTTACAGCATGGGTATTATGTATGGGCGCAACTTTCTGTTGGGAAAACCACTGTTGAGGCCCAAACAGCACCTGCATTTCTAGAAAAAGTTAAAGAATGAATTTCTAGTCATTTTATTGGAAATAAAATTCAAATTAATAGCGCCCCAATATGAATTTTCACACCATACGATTACTCTTCCTTTTCTTTTTCCAATTATTGGCGAATTCCAATCTTTGTTGATTGACTTAAAATTGCTCTACGAACTGTTAATTTGCTCCCATAAAGTCCGGCTGCTGTACTCGTTTTGGAAACTATAGAAAGGGCTGAATTCGCCGATCTTCCTTGGTAGTTGCTTCCATTTGATGCACCGTCTATTAAAAATTTCGTACACCATGCCCACTACACTCGATTTTACGAGCTATAAAGCGGTTGGAAAATCCCTCCAAGTGGTAGGCATACATTTTTACTCTTTCTGCCTTATTTTAATTTATAGTGCATCATATAGTGCACTATATGATTTTTAGGTCGGAACCTTATAATTTCAGTGGAAACCTTATATAGCCATTTGGAGCCATAATATCGACAGCCAAACTAACTATGCCACAAGAAGCACAATGGATTGTGCACTATATAAATTTCAGCCGGAACTTTATAATTTGTTTTTATTTTGAATTTTTAATTTCATTATGGTCGTTTAAAGCATTTTACTGATGGCATTGCCATCTGGGTTATGACATTAATATTAAAATTGTTATGAAGTGTGCATGGGCCTTAATATTCTGTTCCATGTTTTTTGACCCACCCTATTGTATTACATAAACGTCGAATAATTTTGAGATCGAAACGAATGTGCACCTTGTGTGTGTGTGCGAACGGCTAAAATATAGAGGAATATTTTTTTGTGGTTTCTTATTTTGGTACGTGCGATTGATGCGCGGTAGAGAGAGTTTGCAAGTGACGTTTTATAATAATAGAAAAGTTGTAAAATATTATAATGTTAATGAAAATTACTAATATTTTTTGTTTTTATTGTTAACTATGTGATCTGTTTTGAGGCTCAAGGCGCACCCTGCTCTTCCACGGTTATGCTTTTTACGTCCTAACTTTACGCCTCCCGGCCAACTCGAGAGTTTTACATACCGATAGGGGGTCATAGATGTGTTACACTTCACCACAGATCGTAATGTTGATCATTTCACCACAGATCGTAATGATTATATTTGTTGAGTGAAAAAAAACAAATTTCAATTCATTCGAATAAACATATTTTTTGTTGTTTTCTTCAAAAATAAAATAGAGATTCCCCGAAAATTCTGCGATAATCAATTATGCGACAAACAGATATGAAAACCACAATTTTACAATAACCAAATGTGCGTGAAAACAATTTAGGAAAAAACAATTTATCGAAAACACAATTCATCGAAACAAAATTTTTCACCTAAAAGTTCCTGATGAAAATCAGTACTTACATAAGATTTCCTAAATGAAGATTTTACAATTATTCATCAAAATAAAATTATATCGATGTTGAGTAGATTTTGAAAAAGATTATTAAGTTGTGGTGTATAATTTATTTGAATCAAGCCAAATCATGATGGAAAAAATGTGAAAACTCAAAAAAGCTTGCAAAAAATTAGCTGATTATTATTGAAGCTGATTAAAATTGAAAACCTGTGTTAAATTTCTATAAATCCAACTTATCTGGCACGCAATGGTTCGATCGCCCATTTTTAAAAAATCAGTGTAAATTCCAGGTAATTCACATAAATTTGTAATTTAACATAGATATGCAATAACTCTTTCTCTATCTAGAACAGAAAGCCGTTGACGATTTCTTGAGTAGAAACTGAGATATGAATATACTCGCCAAGTGATGCTCCAAAATCGACAAATACGCTTGAACAATATATTTCCCAAGCAGATAACAATTTTCTTTATAAGCCCCAATCGCCGTAAAAGTTTAAAGTGCAAAGCTTGCTTTGGTAGCAATGAGAAAATTTTAATTAAATCAATATCTGGGAGCCTATTATGAAATTGATCGGAAAATACGACACCGTCGGGAAATACGTTGTCGTAAAATCCAATCCGCCGGCGGATATTCGTATTATGAAACATGTATTTTTACAGTGAAACTCGAAATTTTATATACTTGTCACATTTAAATTTGATTAAATTAATTTAATAGAGATACATACGAGTATGTACTTACATTTAAAAATTTATTAAATTTTTAAATAATTAAATAACATAAAAAGTATGAACTAGGATCTGTTTTCCGTGCGTATACTACAATATCCGTCACCTAACGAGCTGTCAGATTTGACAATTGAATTTTGTCGTAAAATCCGCTAACTCGGATTTTTATTTCATAATAGTATAAAATCCGCGCGTATCGGATTTTTTTAGTTTCATAATATGAATATCCGACGCGAGACGGATTTTCCGACTACGGAAAAGTTTCATAATAAGGGCCCAGGTTTTTGTTTTTCAACACAGTAAAATTTGGATAAAATCCAGGGCATTATTTAACCAAGCGATCTTCATCTTACGACAATTAGAAAACCGTCGGGGAAACAAAAAAATACTGTTTATTTTTCCCTCTGAATATTAATAACCAATCGCTAGCCTCTCATCCAAATAGGTGTTACAAATTTCACTAAAATTTAACAATAACTCTTAGAGTACATTGAAAGGATGGAGTGTAAAGTGATACAAGAGGCCAAACTGAAGAAATTGGAAAACAATTTTTGGCTGAAACATGCAACAGTTAATTTAGATCATCCTGAACCACAACAAAGCCGTTTTGGTAGTTCTTCCTCTCAAACTAGCAAACTCTAGAAAAAACATAGTTCTTATACAATAACCGCTACGAAATATTAACATAAATTATGACCTTAGAGCGAACGGGTATTGAATTATATTCTCAGGTAATCCCAGGAATATTAGATCTAGCATTCTTCTGAAAAGTAATTTAAAAACTTTTAGTCCTACATTCTACTCGATATACTGACGACAATATAATGGTGACTTGTCTAGTAACGATGCTTATCGTTACTACAATATCTGGCTATTAAAAGCGTATATAACCAGACAAAATTTGGGGCAGGCCAATAGTAATATGGTTGACAGTGGAACTTGAGACTTACCAGAAAATAGAGGTAGAAAATCCAACAATAAAACTAAAATTAGTATAACGGCTCTGATTTAGAACTCGTACAAGGAGAACGTTAAAATTATTAAAAATGAGCTGAGGAAGGTTAAACGAAGTTTTTTTTATTAATTTGAAGAGGTGTACGGACAATACACAAGCAAGTCTTGGTTAGTTTTATGTGATGAAATGGGGAATAGATTGGGATTTCCGAGCCCTTACGCCTTACGAAGATTATTTCTCCTAATCAAACCAATTCCAGTTATTAAATTTGACAGCGTGATGTATGGACATTTTCAAATGCGAAATTCTTAAAGTTTTCTTCTAAACTGGCAACTTCTTCATGTAACCCTATACAGTAATATCGTTGAAAAACGGATGTTGTGAGTGATAAATGGATCCAACTGATTTAAATTCGCCGGATCAAACTGGATCTTCCCTGCAGAAATGCAGTACGAATAGAAGTTATTCTTCTTTTGCTGAAAGCGACCTCCACTGAGTGTTTAAAGCTGATATTTTTTACCAGAAAATGAACAGATGTCAAGCTAGTATTTATGAAATCGGCCAAAAGTGTCATATTTACCCAAAGATCCTAAGACCCATAACTTTATTGTCCCTTCTGACGTAATCACGGAAATAAAATTTTTAAAATTATTTTTCGTGAAAGAATGATATGAGATGATTCCTTAATCATCTAATTTTCTTCAATAATATTCATGTCTTCATATATTTTAGTACTTGGGGCCAACCACTTGCACCATAAGTTCCTGAAATGTTCGAATTATTATCGCAATTCATTTTGATTCCAATAAATGATGGACCTCAATTACAATAATCCGTTTCAAAATCTACGCAATATCGATATAATTTTATTTCGATGAATTGTAAAATCTCCATAGTAAATTCCTTTGGGGCCGGAAAAATGTGCGAAAACGAATTGTGCGAATATACAATTCATCGAAAATATTCATTATAACTAACATGCTTTAACTTTGGCTCAGATTTGGGCAGTTTCCCATGATTTTAGGCAAAATGAAGTTCTGCGTAATTAGTCTTCATAGTCTAGAGACTATTCAGGTGGATTTTCAGGATGATTAGGCTTATAAAGGAAATTGTTATCTGCTTGGGAAATATATTGTTCAAGCGTATTTGTCGATTTTGGAGCATCACTTGGCGAGTATATTCATATCTCAGTTTCTACTCAAGAAATCGCCAACGGCTTTCTGTTCTAGATAGAGAAAGAGTTATTGCATATCTATGTTAAATTACAAATTTATGTGAATTACCTGGAATTTACACTGATTTTTTAAAAATGGGCGATCGAACCATTGCGTGCCAGATAAGTTGAATTTATAGAAATTTAACACAGGTTTTCAATTTTTTGCGATATTTAGTGTATAATAAGTTTTAGATTCAGATTTTGCTTCTGAAGAAATGGCATATTATTCCATAATCAGCTAATTTTTTGCAAGCTTTTTTGAGTTTTCACATTTTTTCCATCATGATTTGGCTTGATTCAAATAAATTATACACCTCAACTTAATAATCTTTTTCAAAATCTACTCAACATCGATATAATTTTATTTTGATGAATAATTGTAAAATCTTCATTTAGGAAATCTTATGTAAGTACTGATTTTCATCAGGAACTTTTAGGTGAAAAATTTTGTTTCGATGAATTGTGTTTTCGATAAATTGTTTTTTCCTAAATTGTTTTCACGCACATTTGGTTATTGTAAAATTGTGGTTTTCATATCTGTTTTTCGATGAATTGTTTGTCGCATAATTGATTATCGCAGAATTTTCGGGGAATCTCTATTTTATTTTTGAAGAAAACAACAAAAAATATGTTTATTCGAATGAATTGAAATTTGTTTTTTTTCACTCAACAAATATAATCATTACGATCTGTGGTGAAATGATCAACATTACGATCTGTGGTGAAATGTAAGACATCTATGACCCCCTATCGGTGTGTAAAACTCTCGAGTTGGCCGGGAGGCGTAAAGTTAGGACGTAAAAAGCATAACCGTGGAAGAGCAGGGTTAGCCTTGAGCCCCAAAACAGATCACATAGTTAAAAATAAAAAAAAATAATAATATTTGTAATTTTCATTAACAATATAATATTTTACAACTTTTCTATTATTATAAACCGTCACTTGCAAACTCTCTCTACCGCGCATCAATCGTCCGTACCAAAACAAGAAACCACAAAAAAATATTCCTCTGCCTCTATTCCATGAAAATAATCTGCTGTCAGCAAAAATAAAAGCGAGAAAAAAATATAGATATTAGTGGTTGTGTACGAAACAAAACATGTTGTCAGTAAAATTTTGCTGAGAGGGGAAGTGTGATAGGGGAAGTTTGCTGCTATAATGCTGCCATAAAAAATGTAAATTGGAATATTTTTTATGGCAGCATTTTTCACATAACTACAAAACATGTGTGTAAAGATAAGAAATTTTTCTCACACTCATATAAAATAAGTTGTTCGCCATTTTTATACTCAAATGTCGATTTATTTTTTTTTTTTTGGGCCGAAATTTATTAACGTTAGTGGTTTTTTGTGGTGTATATATTAAAATTCGAATTGTACGAAAATGTACAAATTAAATATTTTATGAAATTTTTATGTTATTCCAAAATGTAAAACCATAAAATTTTACTATAAAATGAAATAAAAAATATTTCTGTTCTTTGTCACTCTCATGAAATTTAAAAAAAAATTTTTTTTGCGTATTATCAGCAAAAAAACTGCTGTCAGCAAATGTTATGGTACTATTCCATGGAGAAAACAGAAAATTTTTGCTGAACATCAGAGAAAGACAAGAACTAAAATTTACATTAGAGCGACTGAAACACAGCATTTTTATTTTATGGTATAAAAAATTGGGGAAATTTTGAAATCAACAAAAACTAACCTCACATTTTTTAAATAAATAACTAAAAAATTTTATTTTTAAAAATTAACAATTAATTTATATCACAAAAATTGATAAAAAAATTAATATCATTTTTGAGATGAACAAAAAATATGTTGTTTCATTATTTTGATTAATTTACGAAAATTTCTAAAAAATGTTCTACTATAAAATATGGAGGAGAAATTTTTGACAAGTTCGTAAATTAACCTAAAATAGTCATACTGACAGCAGCGAATTATTAGTTTAAAATTTGAGTCCTGTGTATTAAAAGTTATAATTTAATATTATAGTTATAATTAAATATATATTATAGTCATAATAGTGTATTATAGTTATAATTTTGTGTATTATAGTTATAATTAAAACTTTAAAATTTGAGTGCTGTGTGCATTGTGATACTTGTAATAATGGTTACTCCAACGAAAACGTCCTGTCGAACGTCATTCATATTCAAAACACCGTTGCTCACAGTAAGAGCTAGATTTGATCGTGAGTTTCATTAAATGTGCTAATTTATTTTGTCTCTATTGTAGAATGACGAAGCTGAAGTAGATCGGTGGCCCAATACTAGTAGTGTAAATGTTTCGGTACTGGAAGATAATGAAGAGTTGAAAGTTTGTTTGCAACAGTTCATGGACACAGGACAATGTAAGTGGTGATTGAAAACCGCTTGGCTAATCTTTCTAATTAATCTGTGTTTTTGCATTTCAAACAAATTTAATCGATACATTGGTAAATTTGGTTACTGGCCATCGTAAAAATTACAAAAATTTCCAAGTATTTGGTGCCTTATTGGAAGTATCGACTAAAATTTATGGTTACCGGGTCGATATCGTGCACAAGTAATTGATTCGAATGTATGGTAGTTTATCGTATGAATGTCGGCGATAAAAAAGACGATGAAATAAGTGACAATGAAGGGGGAATCGAGAAAGATGATCCAATTGCTGAGGGTAGTAATGATGTACAGGATCCAAAAGCAAAGGTCAAGGCTAAAGCAAAAAAGCGACGTCAACAAAGTTCAACCGTAACAAAATGTAAAGCAACGATAAATGGTAAACTAGATACGGTACCTTTCTTAGATCCCGTATTTGCCGATATAAAATCCTATTTAAGCGATATGAATAGTTCGAATCGAGCTTTTCTAAATACGCTGGAATCTAATAACTCGGAAATTTTATTTGATTACGATTATCCGTACTTGGATAATACACCAAATGGATTTATATACTCAATGATGACGCACCCGTTGTAAAAGAAATTTTAAATGAAATACAAAAAGCTGGACGGCCCGTTAAAATTCGTTCAGGGGAATACATTATTAGTGATAAGCCGTGCGACATGAATAAGTACGTATTTGGCTGGAAACATCTAAGAAATCGCTCTATTACAATCTTTTTAATTTCAGAATGCTGCAATCAACGGTAGGTGATAGTAACATAAACTTAGATGACAGCGATAGTGATAATGGATTTATGGGTGATGATTTTCATAATCAAGCTACTATAGATGAGCCACAAGAGATGGAACTACCGCGTATGACATTTGCATACGATGCAAATGTCCAAATTGAACAAGTGCGAGAGTTGCGAACAAGTGCGGGTGCTAAACGCACCCAAATCGTAACTGATTCATAGCAACCGTCTGATGCGTCGACAAAAATTGGAATATTCGTATCGAGCAAATGTGATTGTTAAAGAAAAAAACTCGATAAGAGAGGAATTAGATGAACACATTCCAAATAGATTGGAGAATAACGATGATGTGTTCGACAGCAATACCGATTTCCAAAATGATCATCTGGACGATGTTCTAAATCTTAACTTGCGTAATTTTTTGTTTATTATACATATAAGAATAATTTTTTAATAAAATATTTCTCACATACAAAACTGTAAATCCTGTGTTTTTAATATTTTATATACAGCGTAACGTGATATGCACCTAAGTGGAAGGTTTGTTTGAATTCGTAGGAACCATTTCAGTCTATCCATTTAAAATACAAAGACGATTATACACCATATGGCCAGCAACAGAAACGTATACAATCGGTAAAAAAATTAACTTCAAAAACCTAACCAATTAATCAGTGCAATGTGATAACTAGAATAGGATACTTGTTTGTAGGCCAAGGAATAAGTTTGGCCTAGTTAAAAACAACCACGTCCCAATACAAAGACGATGACGAACAATGTGGACAGTTGGTATAATTTTGAATTGAGACATTTATAACGGAAATATACAACCGGTAGAAATTTAATTTAAAAATCGTCTAACTCATTAGTCATTGTTCTCAAACTAAAATCAAAACTGCATTTATTCATCACTCAAAATCCAGTAAGGCTATTTTTAATTGTTTTAATGAAATACGTTTCCCAATATTTTTCAACCCGTTTATGTTTACCGGTTGTTTCGGGTAACTTCTCACCACTTGACACTATAAAAATATCAAAAAAATAAAAGTTTGCTGAGAGTGGGGGAATTTTTTCAGTTTTGCTGCCATAAAAAATACTCGAGTTGATATTTTTTATGAAAAATTATGGCAACACAACAACAATTTGCTCAGCAAATACTCAGCATGCTATTATCGGATGCGCCTTCTCTCAATAGTCGATTTATATTTTTGTCTCGTTTTAATTTTGCTGAGATTTTTGCTGATGATATTTTTTTCCTGTGGAATAGTACCATTATCCATGGAATTAAAGCTTATTTTAGCCGTTCGCACACACACACAAGGTGCACATTCGTTTCGCTCGCAAAATTATTAAACGTTTATGTAATTCAATAGGGTGGGTAAAAAAACATAGAACAGATTATTAAGGCCCATGCACACTTCACAACAATTTTAATATTAATGTCATAACCCAGATGGCAAGGCCATCAGTAAAATGCTTTAAACGACCATAATGAAATTAAAAATTCAAAATAAGGTTTCGACTGAAATTATAAGGTTCCGACCTAAAAATCATATAGTGCACTATATGATGCACTATAAATTAAAATAAGGCAGAAAGAGTAAAAATGTATGCCTACCACTTGGAGGGATTTTCCAACCGCTCTATAGCTCGTAAAATCGAGTGTAGTGGACATGGTGTACGAAATTTCTAATAGACGGTGCATCAAATAGAAGCAACTACCAAGGAAGATCGGCAAATTCAGCCCTTTCCATAGTTTCCAAAACGAGTACAGCAGCTGGACTTATTGGGAGCAAATTAACAGTTCGTAGAGCAATTTTAAGTCAATCAATAAAGATTGGAATTCGCCAATAATTGGAAAAAGAAAAGGAAGAGTAATCGTATGGTATGGAATTTCATATTGGGTCGCTATTCAATTGAATTTTGTTTCCAATAAAATGACTGGAAATTCATTCATTAACTTTTTCCATAAATTCAGGTGCTATTTGGGCCTCATCAGTGGTTTTCCCAACAGAATAATGCGCCCACACATAATACCCGTGCTGTAAAGTAATGGATTGCGAGTCAAAACGTTGAGTTATTACCTAGTGACCACCTCCCTCCCCTGATTTAAATATCATTGAAAACATTTGGGGTTGGCTCAATCGCAAAGTTTACGAAGAGGGCAAATAAAATGAACCCAAGAAAGAGCTGATTGTAGGAATTGAAGCATCTTAATCATTTCTACGTTATGTCTAATCAACTGAACCGAAAAGTAACATTAAATTTGAGCTTATTTCTAAGAATAGTTAACGATTGTGGATTTATTCAGTACGGATTTCTCTCTCTTCTCAATAAAAATATTTTCTTGGTGCCGCGAGAAATTACAGAAAAATTTACATTTAATAGTAAAATTGCAAGTGCGTATAATCAAGTGAACCGCAGTGTATTTGGAAATAAATTTTAAATATTCATACTTCCGTTTTACGTTTATTTTCGATGCACCGTCTCTAAAAGATAGAAAATGTTAAAAAATTTCAAAGTTCAAAGTGGTACTGTACGCTCCATCTCCTAGGCAAAATAAAGATTTTTTTATTGTGTCTAAGCTGTGAAAATCAACCACGTGTTATCGAGAAACGGTGCCTTAAGTCTATGTCTTTCACGTGTTTACCCATTTCCACACACACCCATACAATAAATAATACACGAACTTTGCTATACCAAAATACAAATTGAAAGGTATGATATCGAAGGGCCGAATGTCGAGGGGCCGAATGTGTCGAAGGGCCGAATGGGTCGAAAAGCCGAATTTTTTTTGATTTTTTTTTTGTTTTTAGAAATATATTTTTTTATTTAATTTTGTTATTTAATTTAATTATTTTTTTTACCATATACCTATTATCAGAAGGCTGACAAATAGGACCGAATGTCTCTGGTTGCGCATGAAAAAATTTTCCTTCACCAAAATGTATCGCTAACCGGATACGTGGAATTTCATATAATTCAAAGATGAAAAATATTAAAAAATACATAAATTCATAAGAAATTAATTTATGTTTAATAAAAAAAAAATTTACAAAATATTCTATTAAAAAAAAATATGAAAAATAAAAAAAATAAAAATATTCTAATATTCTTAAAATATTTGAATTGGTTATAAAACAACAAATTTAAAAATATAATTTTTTTAATATAATATAATTAAAAAACAAAAAAAAATTCGGCCCTTCGACCCATTCGGCCCTTCGACCCATTCGGCCCTTCGACACATTCGGCCCTTCGACACATTCGGCCCTTCGCACACATTCGGCATTTCGACATTCGAACCTTCGACATTCGGCCCTTTGACATTCGGTCCTTCGTACCTATTCCAATTGAAACAGGCTAATTAAAATTTGAGCACATTGTAATAATTAGTAAATTGCGGTGATAGAGAAGTGCAGGTTAATGTAGGCCAAATTTGCAATCAATTATAAATTCGAATAAATTGATTTAACCCTTTATTGCTTCCGTTAATTACTTACTAATTTAAAACAATAGTTAAAAATATACTAAAAATTATTTATTACGTAACGTTGTATAGAAGTTAAGGCAAAGTATTACGCCTTATATAAATAGACGAGCAAAGTAGATTTGAAATTTAGTCTAATTTAAATTGTTTAGCTTATAAACCGTGCAAATCTAGCATTTTAGCCTACAATTACATATTAAAAATATGTTCTTAACCGTGTTAATTATAACTGGCATCAGTCTAATTTTATTTTGGATATACTTTCAGGTAAAATATCGGGAAGTTTTGAAAAAAATTGAGAATATGGATGAAATGGATTCGATACCTATTTTTGGATGTGCACATTTGTTTCTGGGGAAATTACCTGAAGGTATTTATAACCCTATTAAATGCAAGGCCAGCGAAATTTATTATTTGTTTCAACTTAGATATATTTAAAGAGGTTAAGATGCGGTTGTTGAGAAAGGGATCACCATGCAGAGGATGGATAATGACACGACTTATAATCTCAGTCCGAAATGCGGAAGATATTCAGCGGGTACTTTCGTCGCCATTTTGCTACGAAAAAGGATCAGGCTATGAATTATTTATGATACCAGATGGTTTGATCACAGCTAAACGTACGTAATAATAAATAGTGAAAACAGCAAAATGAATTTAATTACGGCCAAAATAATTTGTTTTTTTATTGAATAGCAAAACTCTGGCGAGTGCATAGAAAATTGTTAAATTCAACATTTCATGTGGCGTTATTAAAAAACTTTGTGCGGCAGTTCAATGAAGTGTCCAAGGCATTGGTGGCTGATTTAAGTAATAATATTGATGGCGCTTCGTTTGATGCTCAGTCCTATTTTGGGTACCGAAGTATAGACCTTCAATTGAGAACAATATTTGATGGCAACATTGGAGATAAAGAAACTCGGATTATTTATGAAAATACAAAAATGTAAATAGATGCATATATACCTTATGTAAAATGTTAAATCATGATTAATTTTCTATCTCATATTCCAGAATATTAAAATCATGGGCCGACAAAATATTAAAATTTTATACACAATTCGTTATCCACTATCTTTATAAATTATTCAGAATTCAACAATACGAACTTAAGATATTGGAAAAATCGTACAAACATATTCAGCCCCTGATCGATTCAGCCAGAGAAAAATTATACGAAACAATTAAGGCTAACAATGGAAAGAATGAAACAGAAGATGAAGTAAAAAATAAACCTGAATTGTTTATTCATAGATTGGTGAAGTTGGTGCACGACGAAAATATCACTGAGCAACAAATGCGAGAACATATCGCAACAATGTTGTTAGCAGGCGGAGATACACTGTCGGTGTCAATAGCAAATTGTATATTGTGTCTCGCTATGAATCCCGATGCGCAAGATGACTGTGTTAAAGAGATTAGAGATGTGATAGGCAAAACGTTTGAAGAGATCGATTTGGACGACCTCACAAAACTTAATTTATTAGATCGAACGATCCAGGAAGCTCTAAGACTAATGCCTACAGTGCCACTAATTGTAAGGATAAACGAGAAAGATATTGAGCTAAGTAAGTACAAAGTATAAGTAAATACTCGGATTAATAATATTTATTTCTGCCAATCTAGGTAATAACAAATTAATACCGGCTGGTACAGATATACTAATTCCATTAGTAATAATCCATACGTGCAAAGAATACTGGGGTGAAAATGCGGACAAATTTAATCCTGACAATTTTCTACCTGAAAACGTAGCAAAACGCCCGTTGCTAAGTTATATACCTTTTAGCTATGGGCAGCGAAATTGTATTGCAAAAAAATATTCGTATACTGCACTGAAAATTTTCGTTGCCCACTTGGTGATGAACTATAAATTTTCAACTGACTTAAAGTTCGAAGAACTAAAACAAGCGTTTGGTATTACATCAGTGTTGTTAAATAAACATATGGTCCGAATCCAGAGACGAGTCGAAGAATCATAAATAGAAAAATATATTATATGTGAAAATTTTGGGAGTACAAATTAATTTGGTCCGTTTTATTTTAATTTTAAAAATGCATTTATTTTAAAATAAAATGAATGAACAGATTAATTAAAATATTGTCCATACCTGCTTATGATATGTCGCACCTCTCACGCAATTATCGAAACCCATGTCGGTAGAATGTTTCGTCTTTTGAGGCGATCCAAGTTTGAAGGCAATTTTCAATTTCTTCGAAAGAAGTGAACCGGTGACATGCCAAATCGTGTTGCATCCGTCGCAACAACCAGTAATCAGAAGAAACAATGTCCGGACAAAGCATAGCATTTTTTGCTCTTGGAGTTATCCGGTGTAAAAACCCTTTCTTGTTTGCCTTTGAATCAGCTGCTCGCAAGAAAGAAACCGCATCACTAGCATGAAACACTGATCTGAGCGAGAATCTCATTGTTAGTCACCGATGATATTTTTGGCGATGAGAATGATTCTGGTAAATACAACAATAGCAAGCACTTTGTAGGCGGTGTTTAGCAAAGCTATGCAACAACACATAAAAGTCGGTCAACGTTTATAAGCAGAGCGAACACATGAGTTAAAGTTTTCCATCCTCATCAGGCAACTCTTACTGATTCCAGATCATAAAGATTAGGTCCTAAAGATTAGACGCAGGAGTAGCTCCTCAGCATTTTAATAATTTCGAGGACATCAAGTGCTTTTGCATTTTTTCATCAAGTGCTTTTGCATGCTACTAATAACAGGGTTTACTAATTCTTCTGTTGGATATGGGACAAACAAATCCTCGTCTAGTGAAACAGTATCTCTATAGAGGACACATAGTAAATTTATTTTGAACGGATTGAAGGAACTGATCGTTGAACCTCAAATGATTTTGGTAGTCTTCTTCCAATTGTGTTTTCCGCTGTGGCGTTTATGGTTTATCACTGCTTCTCTATATTTGGTTCAGGTTTGTGGTTTTTGTTGTGCTGGTCTATTCTTGTTTATTAAATGTGAATGATAGTTTGCACTTCTATTTGAAAATACTAAGCTTATGACTAATATCGATGCCTAGGATCAAACCTCTGCTATACTGGGGGATTCCTATGGGTTCTGAAACTGAAGTTGCTTTACCAGGGCTGAGATGTTGTACCATCACTATTTTCAACTTTCGACTTTTTTTATGTCTCAATTTTGAGGAATCAATTATCATTCTATTTCGCGTAAACAATTATATGTTTTATATCGCGATTTCACCTCTTGATTGATATACATAATTGTGAGCTTTCTCTCTTTTCTACATTTCGATGAACGTATCACGGAAAAATTATTTGGTAATAAATAGAGACGATTAATCTAGTAGTCTTAGATGTTGTTGAAAAGAAATGAGTGATGTTTTACTCGAGCAAGCTGAGAACACATTAAAAATGCGTAGTTTTGGAAGTGAAACAGGCTGCCATTTTACTCGTAAAAAATGAGACATAAAAAAAGTCGTAAGTCGAAAATAGTGATGGTACAACATCCCAGCCCAGGATTGAAAATTATGTAGGTATAAATTTCAAATATAAATTGATGGCTGCTAAGATCTTGCTTAGTTGTGTTTAATTTTAATAAAAAGTGAATTGTAATAATATTTAAGCAGCCGTGGAATTACGTAAGTAATTCGTACTCGGTAGTAAGAAACTTACGAATTCTAATAAAACAATTCTCGTTTCGGAATACATAGTAAACCTCCTGGTGTAATATCTCCTCGCTTATATTATGAGCAATTTAATTTTCCGTTAATCTATAATTCTAGCGTCACGTTATGCTAACGGCGGCACTTTGGCCGTTGTTGCTATTAAGCTAATGTACGCTGTACGTACCAATATGTGATGTGGTAGATCATACGCAATGATTTTGATATTATGGTGTGCGATGTTATTGACATCGTGATAACCAATTGTCTGTGCTTAATCTAGCCGCATGCACATCCGCATATTGACAGGGCGGAAGTCATATCATCGACTACTTTACTCGCCCATGTATACGATAAAACCGACTCGAAATTCTCCTCCCTTGTAATGGCCGCTGTAGTGAACTGTGAAAAATGTAACCATCAGTGGTATTATGGATCCCACTCTCAGACCATCTAAGCTTTTGCAGTGCAAACGTGCCTAATGCGTAAATTTCCGTCTCGTTCCAAAGGATCTGGAAGTCTCCAACAAATAGAACGTTCCTTGCTTTTTTATAGCGTTGTTAATGTACTTGCCAATGTCGTTTCTGTGATGAATTCGCTAAATTAATCCGAGCTCTTTGTAAAGGGTTCAAGATAAGACATTAAACTCCTCAACCAGACTATGTCATGTATAACCTTATCACTGCACTACTGTGCACTACTGTTGCTCAAACTAGTGCAGAAGTTCACTGCACTTTCATCAACGGCGTAAGGTTGAGCAGAAAGACGCCTAAAATAGGCCTATTGATTGAGATGTAGACCTAATCAACGATATGAGTAAGAGATCTCAATACCCCAGATATTTAGTCGGAAATATTTCCAGTTCTGCGTTTCTTTTCGACTCACCTAATTTATGATTGGCCACCGTTTCGCCATTAGTGGGCGAAATACTGGAATACTAAAATATCCTCAGCGTGACTTCACTAAATCCATAACCCCCAGATCAGCCTCTCTTCCAACTGTAAATTAAATCATTCCTCAAAATGACAGATTCCTATAGAACCCAAACCCATTCCGAGTTTACAAAAAATATCCAAACCATACCTTAACTGAATAGAGCCTTTTTGCAAAGTAGTGATCGTTGGTCGGCAAAGGTTGCCTTACCTCAATTTATAATCGTTATATGAACTCGTATTGTCCGTACGGTATTTTAAATGCGGTGTATTTAATAAACTCTTTAGAAACTGGGATCACTTTTCGCTTTTCTTTCTTACTGCTTCGCCCACTTTTAGGAACATCTTTAGGAACGAATCGGTCCATAACAACTTTATATGTAATTCTCGTGCTGCTCGTGTCGCTTTTTCTTCCATTGTTTGTTAGACAGGCTTAGCCGTCAACACAATTCCCACAAGGGCCCAATTTAACATTAGATCCGCTGGTGGAAACATTTTAATAAAAAGAAAATATTATGGGGTCATTTTTTAGAAGCATTGGAATCAACAAAATGATGAATTCTTTTTTACTACTAGGACTTAAATCAATTGATGGAAAAATTGGGGACGATACGTTAAAGGAACCATCATCGATATGAAAAATTACATTTGATCCTTAACCCCAGTTTTAAAAATACCACTAAAGGAGAAACAGTCGTCGCAAGTAAATAACTTAGAAATTCGAGATAGTCATTTTTCTCACGAATCGAAACAAAATCTTCAAATGGTTCTGTCAAAATTGAAATTATTATGTGAACCTGCCTGTTAATAATATTGAAACAATCTTCACTTCTGGGTTTCATCAAAACCAGATGAAAGAAACGAGCATACTCAAAACATCATTTTCAATTTAGACATCTGTTCAACAAATTTCAAAAGATTTACTTGTGGGTGTTTTCTGTAATGCTCATGATACGTTCTTTCCAGGTAATCGTTCAACAAATCCCAATGAAACGTTCGGTTCGTTTGTACCGTTAAGAGACCATATCTTCAGCATTCCAGAAAACGTATGCACATAAAACCTGATATTATTTTTGAGTTTAAATAAAATAAAAGTCAAACGGTGCGTTTTATTAAAAAAAACATTAATTCAAAAATATACGCCGTTCTCTATTGTCATACTCCGTTATACTACTACTCGTCTGTTTTCTCCTTTTCAACTTTTTTATATCTATATCTTTATACACCCTTTGTTCATTCTTCGTTGATTTTTTGTTACAAGGTATTCCTGCTTCAGTCGTCCATCCTGCAGCCAGAA